>JBBPBR010000001.1:16317550-16346897 GCA_037974775.1 Cicer pinnatifidum | reverse complement strand
GTTTTCTGCATTTTTCTCATCTTTTTAGTTTGAATTGGGCTCCGGTGTCTTCAAGAAAGTTGTAGCTATGAACCGTAGCTTTCTTTTTCATTTTGTTTGATTTCAATTAGACATCTAAAACTCCTGATATGGCTGAAATACACGAAATAGGTCATGTTGATTTCTCACCAAAGTTCAACACTGCACTAAAACTACGAAAAATCTCTACTTAATCAAAGAAATAAGAACATAACATTTCATTAAATCAAAGAACTAAAATCAACAAAATAAATCAAATAAATCCATAAATTAACTAATGGATAAAGATAAATAAGACTAAAATCAATGAAAAATATGCATATGATGAAGAGTCATCAAATGTTCTAGATCAAGATACTAAAACACCAAACGTACAACACTAATATTTATTCTCTCATTCTGTTAATGTTCATTATCCACCTCCCTACCTCACAAAACTTCTTCCCAAGGTAGCAAGCTTAAGAGTTTCTTTCTCTTCAATATGATATCCTAATAACAAATACACTTGTGTATATAGTTATTATAGAAAAATATAACTAAATCATACACTTCATTTAACAATTCAAATCACAAAGCACCAAAGATACAAATTAAACAAATGCACAAATCCTATTTATTAGACTATATGTCCATGCATGATTTCCGAATATCACCACCTCTTAGAGCGAAGAGTCCCACCATTGAACAATGTCCAACCGTTAGGAAAATATTCTTAAGAGTTTCATGTTAACTACCCCATCGTTGAGAATTTTTTTGAATCACTTTGTCTTTTAAAGAAACTGTTGTCACGTACATACGACTAGGTCTAGACCACCAATGCATGCATGTATTTCATCACATTAGTTAGTAACAAAATAGATCAGTCAATCAGAGCGTCCAAAAGCAACCTAGTTTAAACACAAAGGCACCACCTTGAATATCCACCCGTTATCAATAAAAATATGCAAATTACTTAATTTCGTAATATCATTCATAAACATGTATTTCATATAACACATATTTTGAAGATAACACACAAATATAACGAATATATAATCATACAGTACGTTTATATCAAATATAATTCAAGAAGGAAAGTCAATTGAGTGATACCCTTACCGTTATGAATGTCGTTATTAAGGTTCCTACGCAGTGACTTTTGCTCCAAAAACGTTATATCTTGACAAATTAATTTATTATTCACTTAGTGTCAAAACTCATCTATTGTTAATAAAAAATTCACATTCTCAAATTATTTAAAAATACATCATATTACATAGTTTACTATTTAGTTCATTTAATTTTGTACTTTTGATCTTTCAGTTTCATAATATTAATTTAAAGTAATAAATCTCAAATTATAGGTTGTTTTAAAATTTAATTTGATCTATAAAGTTTTACGTCTCAATTTAATATTTCTTAATTTAGTATAATTTAAATTATTAAATAATAGAAAATATGTTTTTGAAACAAAACACATTTTTTGAATTTAAATGCTGATGTACTTTTCTAAACGAAAATGCGAAAAGAAAAGGAATGGAAACGTAGACAAGAATTTATATTGTAAGCACTCCAAAAATAAAATTTTAAGGAGAAGCGTGTAAATGAAATATTTAGATTATACAGAACAACATACTATGATAACAAAATTAAATAAAGGCAAACTAAGAATATTTTTTCATATAACTACTAACAACAATTATAAAATTTTTTAATTAAATTAAAAATTCAATTGATAGTGAATGAAAACACAATCCTTGAAATAGAGCCAAAAGCTTAATGTAAATTGAACGGATTTTTTGAAGTAGTAAAAATACTAAAACCACTAGGACTCTGTATATGTCTTTAAGTATCAATTAATTTTAATTTAATTTAATTAAACAAGAATATTTTATTAATTTGGTGAAGAAAAACTTTTTAACAACTAAATAGTAAACTTTAGACAATTAGAACAAAAAATAAACGGAAAAGATATATGATTATACTATTCATTTTTAAAGTACACAACATAACCAACTCTTATGAATTGTTACAATTTTTATCATCCTTATTTCTATTTTCTTCGGTGTAGTTCTTCAACCTTCCTTCACATTGTACCCCTTGGGTAGTATCATGGAATCCTATACGTAATTGAAAAATATATGAAGATTTAATAAAATAAGAACAAAAATTATATGTACTTGTGTGAGAGTTATTTAAGATAGAAGAAGACAAACTTACGTATTACAATCAGTCTTAGGATCCAATGAAAAAGAAAGAGGAATGTTACAAAGTCCGGGGAGTTGTTTTACTCTATCCGGATTAACTCCAAATTTTATGGAAGCGGCCTTAAAACATTTACAAATATCTCTTCGAATTGGAGTGGTGTTGGCCTTTGTGAATACATTATTTGCTCCTATACAACAATTAGGAGATGGGTTTGGTGGGGTAGTACCCTGCAAAAAAGGCACACATGGAATCAATGAGACTACAGCTTCGCTGCATGTGATGTCATCAATTTGGCTTGCATTCATTGTCGTCATGAACAAACTAAAAACCATCACAATCACAAAAACAACAACATTTTTATTCCCTGACGTTTTAATTTCGATATTGAGACGTTTGATGTTTCTATGAATTTGTTTGTTGTGATCAACCACTAGAAACATTCCTTTATTTATAAGTTGGATAAGTTACAATTTTAAGGAAACTACTAATAAGGCTGGATTTGTTACAATTTTTTTAATTAAAATACATGGTCAAGTAACAATTAAGACAATAGATTCTAACCCTAAAAGTTTTTAGAATTACTTGAATTTATTATCCATTATTATATTATATGAAATCTAATTTATTTTGTAGTAAAAGCAGTTGAATGTATTAATTTATTATTAAAATTCAATTCAATTGATAAATAACTATTTTGTGTATGTTTCCAAATGATGTTTTTACTACTCCATCTACAAATTAAGTACAAAATATAGTTTATTTCATATATAAAATTATATTTTTAAACCGACGTTGCAACTCCCGCTTTCACTCTCCATTTGTATTTCACCTTGGAGCTGATCCGGAAGTTGCTTGTCTTTGTTCGTATTCACCAATTGTGCCACTTGCTCAGATAGGATTCTGAGCTTCTCTAATACTTCCTCGTTGGAAGGTTTTTGGCGCTTCTCTTGAGGAAAAAAGCTTCTGGGAGTTATGCCAAATCCCTTCCCCCTAACTCGACCGGAATATTCAAGAACATTAAAAACTTTGGCCAAAATGTCCCTGCAACTAGCCTTGTTGCCCTCTTCATTTTCAGAACATTGAGAGATGGTCTCCTAAAATACATGTAACATTAAAATAGTTAAGTTCATTAGCATTTTTAAAATACAATATTAAAAAGTATTCAAGTGATAAATACAATATTGAAAAATATTGAAGTCATAATATACTTACACAAAGTTCTATTACTTTTTGAACATTTTCATTATCAACCACTCCATCTTTATTTACCCGAGCTTCCTTCCACAAAATATGACGACCCAACGGTTGATCGGATTGGGTCTCTTGTCGCTATTCGTTAAAACAAAATATTAGTTAGAAACTATAGTTTATAATACAAATTCCCTTATCATTGATGTTACATTGACTTACAAGATTTTGGTCTAGACGTGCATATCCCATACGTGATCTTCTGTATGGGTGCGTCGGGTTGCTTGCCCTCTCGCGATTTGCCTTACTAATGTTCTATATAAAAAAATAGCAATTATGTAAAAATTTAAAATACGATGCGAATATAAATAATAAAACACACAAATGCTAATAAATTAATCACTTACGACAAACGCGGGGTCAGTACGTTTGGAAACAAACACTTTCCATTCATCATTTGATATATAATGTCGATATATCTTTGGAGGTTCAGATGTTGTGTTTCCTTCTTTATCTTTAAGATAGAAGTTTGAGAGATGCGATCTAAATCCACGATGGATTTTGCCAGGAACTCTCAATACGTAATTCTTTCGTCCCTCATCAAGGACAAAAGTTGTCTGCAATGAAAAAAATTATAAGTAAAGTATTTAAATGAAAATATTTATAAATGACAAAAGATTGGATCAAAAAATTACTTGAATATCATTCCATATGATATCTTTGGCATCCTTCAATGTCTTATCTCTCCAATCGTCAATTGTTATTGGAATATTTTGACGAACAACAGCCCCAATGTAGCTCACAAACATTGTGCTGTGGGGGTCAACTGGCTGACCACTTTCATTCCATCCAACCTAATAAACTCATATAGTAAGTACATGCTATTAAAAATAGCTAAAAAATACACAGCAAACAGAGTATAGTATACCTCAAATTTAATGCCATTACTCCCTGCTTTAATGACTTTTTGCATGATAGTTGCACCACGTTTGACTTCATTTTCATAAGTCCTACTGGTGCCAACTTCTTCATTTTGACATTCTAAATCTCTATTTGTATCCATTTAACTACAACAAGTTCAACATGCAGTTTAGTATAACATCAACAAGCTCAACATGCATCATGCATTATTCTAAACAAGCTCAACATATATCAGTATATATATTTTAAACAAGCTCAATGAAAAACGGCAATAGAAGAGGGTTACGTATTTCAATGAAAATATAAGGTTCGAAATGATCTTGGATGGAAATAAGGTTCGAAATGAAGGAGATGATCGTGGAAATACAGTTCGTAATGGACGAAATTATAGGGTTTGCAAAAGAAGAGAAGAACGATGAAGGTTGAGATGATAGTGTAGTTTACGTAATGAAGAGGAAACTGAAGAGGTTACTGTTATATATATAACCCTTTTACAACACTTTTTTATAAACCTTTTACAGCGCTTTTCCAAAGAGCGCTCTAACAGGCTAAGCCTGTTACAGCGCTTGTTATAAAAGCGCTGTAAAAGGCGTATTTATTTAAATTTTTAAAAGACTCTTTTACAGCGCTTATCCAAACAAGCGCTGTAAAAGACCTCATTGTTTTAGTATGTTATATAATGTTTTTTTTAAAGCCTTTTATAGCGCTTGTTCAAAGAAGCGCTGTAAAAGGCCTTATTTAAATTTTTAAAAGACTCTTTTACAACGCTTATCCCAACAAGCGCTGTAAAAGACCTCATTGTTTTAGTATGTTATATAATGTTTTTTTTAAAAGCCTTTTACAGCGCTTGTTCAAAGAAGCGCTGTAAAAGGCCTTATTATGTTATTTTTGTGTTTTGTTATGTTATTTTTTAAACAAGCTCTGCATAACCCACATAGTCCCACCAAAATATCTTCCTCTTCACCAAACTCCACCTCAAAGTCCTTTTATGCATCTTCTTCGCAAACATCAAAGCTTAGTCTTTCAATCTCCACCTCAACACCCTTTTTATCTCTTTACATTCCCTTTCATTCTTAAATCGTAACTTGATCTTCAGGTTCATTGCCATGTTGCGAAAAATGGGTTTGTTAACAATGTGTCTGATGTTTTTGTTAACAATAGGTCTGATGTTTTTGTTAACAATGTGTTTTTGGGGATTCCCATGATGCGTACAAGGTGTTTGAAGAAAATCCGGTTAGAGAAAGTCATGTTAGGTATCTGATGAATATTATTTTTAAAGCCTTTTACAGCGCTTGTTCACATAAGCGCTGTAAAAGGTATCTTTATTTGATTTTTAAAAGGGCCTTTTACAGCGCTTGGTAAGAAGAGCGCTGTAAAATGTCTCATTGTTTAATTTTTAAAAGGGCCTTTTACAGCGCTTTTTTTAAAAAAGCGCTGTAAAAGGCATGCACTTTTTTTACATGCATAGTTCTTAAGAATTGAAATTGTCCAAATTTACATAAACATGCACTTCACCAAAGACCCTTATCCCCCACCCATCAACCAAACTATCCAAAAGCCAAAAACTTAAGTCCTAATTGAATCACTAGTTATGCTTGCCTTCTTAGACAACAATAAAACAAGAATAGAACCAGAATAATTCAGATTATATAATACCACAATAATTCAATAAAACCAGAATAGAACCAGAATAGAACAATAATTCAGATTACAATAATTCAGATTACAACAATAAAACCAGAATAGAACAATAATTCAGATTACAACAATAATTCAGATTACATGCATGGCTTATATAAAACAATTAAACATGTACATTAAGATGCCCTTCTTCTTTTCCTGGTGGGATTCACATTTGTTTGTCCATTTACAATACGAAACGATGGATTAATCCAAATTCCCTCATCATGATCATCTCTAAGATATAAACCATCATCAGTTAAATCAATTTCATGTGGTTGTTGTGATGTTGCAAATAAAAGATCATTACCATCATCTTCGTCATTTATCATCAGAAGGATCGGTGACATAAAACACTTGTTGAGCTTGCGATGCTAAAATAAAAGGCTCGTCATTGTATCCCACCCTATTAAAATCAACAAACAAGAATCCTGACTCATCAATCCGAACGCCATTATTATTATCGACCCACTTGCAACCAAATATGGGAACACGAAACATTGTGTAGTCTAACTCCCATATGCGCTCGATAACCCCAAAATATGATAGATTTGCATATATTGGGTTTTTGTCTTTTGCACTTGAGACATGCATCGCTTCAGCTACGAGAGTGACTCCACTATTTTGCATAGTGGTCTGATCATCTTGTTCTTTGGTATAAAATGTGTAGCCGTTAATAACATAACCAGTGTAAGAAAATACATGTAAGCTCGGACCATTTGCTAGCCACCTCAATCTCTGTGAAATTGATCCGGGGGCTATGTCAAATTTTGACTTTATGTGATTTTTTAACCATGTTATAAAACTTCGATTGTGCTCTCGAGTTATCCAATTTTGATTCCTATTCATGTTCAAACGAGATAACTGATCCATGTGTATTGTAACATACGGTTGAACCTCATCATCATTGTGCAGAACATACAATTGTGCTTGCTCCAATTTTGTCCTTGATATAGTTAGTAGTCTCCTTCCAATTATCCCTTCTCCTGATAGTCTTCCCGAATGACGAGACATGGGAAGCCCTGTGGATTTAACATTGGACTGATATTCAGTACAAAATTCAGCAGCCTCTTCAACAATGTATCGTTCAGCAATACAACCTTCTGGTCGACTTCTACTTTTTACGTACCCTTTTAATATTTTCATATATCGTTCTATCGGATACATCCATCTCATATAAGCTGGACCACAAAGTTGTGTCTCCTTAACCAGATAAACAGTAAGGTGAACCATTATATCAAAAAACAATGGTGGGAAATACATTTCAAGCTCACACAAAATAACAACAATTTCCCTCTGCAATGTCGGTAATTTCTGAGGGTCGATCACTTTACTACAAATTTCCCTGAAGAAGAAACATAATCTAGTTAATGCTAGTCGAACTTTTTCAGGTAAAATGGAACGTATACCTATTGGTAGCAAATGCTCCATTAGAATATGACAATCATGGGTCTTCAAACCTTTTAACTTGAGGTCTTTCATACAAACCAAATTTCTAATGTTTGAAGAGTATCATTCTGGAACTTTAACTTTGTAACACCCCGTTTTTCTTAGCGAGGGTGTATTTTTTTTTTCAAAAGAAATTAAAATAAAACAGAGAAAATAAATAAGGAAACACCTTTGGATAAATAATTAAGTCATAATAATTTACAAGCAGCGAAATAGTTTTTTGAAACACGAGTCCAAAATATTTACACATCAAAAAGTGGTACAGTCTTCCACTTTGAAATAAACACAAATCAAAATAAAGACATATGTTCCCTCTATGTCCACCTAATCTGATCATTCTACAAAAACTGTACACCCTGAGTGATCTCCACGCGCCCCGTCAAGCATTCCCATCTACATTTCCATCCGTAGGGTACGAACAGGTAAGATTGTCCTGACTCTCATTTGAGGGCAAAGCCCAGATTTCCACAATAGTTGTAAAGGGTCACCAACCGAAATTAACAGTTAACACATAACATTTAAGTTTTTAAATGCACAAAATACCTTTTCAACTTAGCATGCACCTTAAAAGGGTTTCCATATGCTAAAAATTCATAAACAAGGTTGAAAAATGAAGTTTTTAACAAAACAACAATGCTGTATTCGAATACAGCATCTTTGTATTCGAATACAAGGCTATTTCAGCATTCAGCAGCAAAACAGCATGTCTGTATTCGACTACAACAATCTGTATTCGACTACACAGCAAGTCAGTGGCAAAACAGCATGTCTGTATTCGACTACAACAGTCTGTATTCGACTACACAGCAAGTCAGTGGCAAAACAGCATGTCTGTATTCGAATACAGCCTGCCGTATTCGAATACACATCAGACAGCACCAGAAAAACAGCAAAATTCAGCATTTTTCAGCTTTTCAAAACGTTTCGAAATCAATCAACACTTACCCACAAATGCAAACAATCAAACTTAGCAATTATAACGCAATCACCACGACATCTTGAGTTTCAAAACAGTTTTGCAATCAATCACACTTACACAAAACTCCAAAACAAATCACTTAGCGATTATAACACAATTACCACGACATCTTAAGTTTCGAAATGGTTTTGCAGTCAAACACGCTATCACACACTTCCCAAACATCCACACTTGGCAATTATAACACAATCACCACAACAACATTAGTTTCGAAATGGTTTTGCAATCTAACATACCATCACACAATTCCAAAACATAGTTCTTAGTACAATCAACACAATCACAATTTGAATCAAACACACTTACACATAGTTTCAAAACATAACACTTAGCAAAATCAACACAATCATAATTTGAATCAAACACACTTACACATAGTTTCAGAACATAACACTTAGCAAAATCAACACAATCATAATTTGAATCAACCACGACTCGTGTGCCAAGCACCCTAATGCAATGCATATATGCCAAAATGCATGGACTCGGAATTCCAAACCAAAACCCTCCTCGAAGGGCCGTAAATCATAATTGTACCGCCTATCGCGGGCCGAAGTACCAATTACCGAGGTGCCACCTATCACGGGTCAGCACGATTTACTAAAAAGCGTAAATCATAAACGTACCACCTATCACGGGTCAGTACTGTTTACCGAGGTGCCACCTATCACGGGTCAGCACGATTTACTAAAAGAAAAAGCGTAAGTCGTAAGTGTACCGCCTATCACAGGCCAAAGTTCTACTTACCGAGGTGCCACCTATCACGGGTCAGCACAATTTACCAAATGAAATGCATGAGCATACACTAACTCCATTCACAACAATCGTTAAGTAAATGCAGATATTAAAAGATTCCCCATTTTTAATACTCATTTACTTAACCGATTTTCACACCAAAACATTAAGCAAACAGACATATTAAGAGATTCCCCATTCTTAATATACTTTTGACTTAAAACGATTTCCACAACAAAACATTCAGTAAACAAGTCATTAAGAGATTCCCCATTCTTAATACTCATTTAACTGAAACGATTTTCAAAAACAAACATTAAGTAACCGAGACATTAAGAGATTCCCCATTCTTAACGCCCAGTTAACTTAAACGATTTTCACAAGCACACATTAAATAAACGAGACGTTAAGAGATTCCCCATTCTTAATACTCATTTAACTTAATGGTTTTCAAAACAATATTAAGTAACCGAGACATTAAGAGATTCCCCATTCTTAACGCCCAGTTAACTTAAACGATTTTCAAAACAAACTTCAAGTAAGTAAGACATTAAGAGATTCCCCATTCTTAATTCTCATTTAACTTAAACGACTTTCCAAAACACACATTAAGTAAACGAGATGTTAAGAGATTCCCCATTCTTAATACTCGTTTAACTCTAATGGTTTTCAAATTCCAAACCAAACAAACTCAAATATAATATCCAAATCAATCAACGATTCACACCAAATCACATCAATCAACAAACGTCAAGTATGAACACGCCAAGTACGATGAACACAAATCAACACAATCCACCACTCAAACACACAAGTTTCATTTACTCAAAATCATACATAAATGAGTTTAAATTCATTCTCCACAAAACACTCATCAATATAACCAAAACCTAACTCTAAAGTTTTACCCAAAAAGCCTTAGATTCCCTTTTTCCCAAATCAATACTCCAACCCTAACAAAATTCGTTTCCACACAACCACATATAAGGCCCTAAATGCAAACTAAAAGTTTGGAAGGAGCCCTTACCTTATCGTTAGCTTTAACGTCGATTTACGGCACCGCGATCAATTCCGGTAAAATCTCCGCTCGCAACGCCGCTTCCAAAGTTGGTCCCCTAGCACCGTAGCGTGGTAGTGAGCAACTTTCCCTTATATCTCTTTGCGAAACGAAGCTTAGATCTAGGTGAAACGGGGAGGTTTGTGTTTGAATCCCTAATACCGTTTTTCTTCGTTTTCAAAACAACGGGGAAGTATGAAGCTGAGAAAACTTGCTCTCTTACCCACTAATCCTTGGGTTTCTATTATGGAAGTCAAAGAAAGAAAAAGGAAGCAAAATCAACGAAGAAGAAAAAGGGAGGAGGAGATGGTTTCTTCGCGAGGCAGAGGAAGAAGAAGAGAAATGTTTCATTCTCTCTCCTTTGTCTTTCTTTCCTTCTTATTTCCTTTCTTTCTAGTTCCTTTTCTTTCTTTTCTACCTCTTTTCCTTTTTCCTCCAAACAAACATATATATATATATATATATATATATATATATATATATATATATATATATTAATTATAACTTAACAAATATCTAGATATTTATTAAAATTACAATTTCACCCATAACCTCTCCAAACCACTTTTTGTCAAAAATATCTACCCTGGTCGCAACTCAAGTGACAGATGCAATTTTCGGCAACCCGAGATATTTTTAACAAAATTGCCCGGTATTAAATCCTTCGTAACGTGAATAAATTATTTTCCGATAAATAATTTTAATCCAATTTCCACAAATATATTTTTGGCATTTAACTCACTTCATACCAAAAATGGGGCTAACAGCCTAAGAAATTCCACACAAAATATCCTTAAATTGTATAATTTAGGATTTAAAAACTACGGGTCTTACAAACTTCGTGTAGAAATTTACATAAAACAATTTTTTCCTTTCTAGATAGAGTATGAGCGGCTGGAGGTAGATATGTGCGATTTCCTTTCTTTACTGGAGCCAATTCTTTTCTTATTCCCATATCGACCAAGTCCAATCTTGCGTTGATGCCGTCTTTAGACTTTCCTGGAACATTGAGTAACGTACCAATAACACTATCAAATACATTTTTTTCAATATGCATCACATCGAGGAAATGTCTTATATACAATGACTTCCAATATGGCAATTCAAAGAAAATTGACTTTTTCTTCCACCCAGTTTTGACCAGCTCTCCTGCAAAAGGTTTGCCAAATTTATTGGTCAAACCTTGTGCTTTTTCAAGTATTTGATATCCAGTCGGTGGTAAAGGAGCGTTACCTTCCTCTGATTTTCCATTAAATGCATTTCTCCACCAACGATACTGATGACTATAAGGTAAAAATCTACGATGTCCAAGAAACACATTCTTCTTACAATGTTTCAACCGCATCCAATTTGTACTCTCTTCACATACAGGACATGCACACTGACCTTTAATGCTATATCCTGATAAATTACCATATGTTGGAAAATCATTAATTGTGACGAACAACATAGCCCTCAAATTGAAATATTCTTTCTTATACCCATCATAAACTTCCACACTTGTCTCCCACATACGTTTTAAATCTTCTATTAGAGGAGTCAAGTATACGTCGATATCATTCCCCAGTTGTTTGGGTCCAGAAATTAACAGAGACAACATCATAAACTTACGCTTCATACATAACCATGGAGGTAGGTTATATATTGCCAAAATCACAGGCCACGTGCTGTGTGAGATGCTTTGAAGACCATGTGGATTCATTCCATCAGTAGAAAGTGCAAGTCTTAGATTTCTTGACTCTATCCCGAATTCAGGATACTCGTGATCAATTTTTGCCCATTGTGGGGAATCTGCAGGGTGTCGAAACATTCCATCTCTAATTATTTCATCTGCATGCCATGTCAAGTGTTTTGAATCTTCTTCACTGCGATACATGCGCCTAAATCTTTGTATTATAGGAAAATACCACACGACTTTTGCTGGAGTAGATTCTTTCTTCTTATATCGAGAGACATTGCATTTCGGACACGCCTTAAGTAGTTCATATTCATTTCGAAATAAAATGCAATCGTTAGGACACACATGAATCCTTTCGTAACTCATGCCAATAGAACACAAAATCCGTTTAGCCTCGTAGGTTCGACTGGGAAGATCATTATCATCTGGCAACATATCTTTTATGAGTGTTAATAATTCTGTAAAGCTTTTATCAGACCATCCATTACTCGCTTTTAAGTTGTACAACTTTAATATCGCCGACAGTCTTGTGAATTTAGTACAACCATTATATAATTCTTTCTCTGCATCACTCAACAAACTATCAAACATTTTAGGACAATCTCGAAGATCTTCTTCAACTGCTTTTGCGATCTCATAACCTCGGTCCGGCTCATATGTATCTGTATCGAAGTCAGTTGAAGCATATGTCGAACTATTCTCAAAATTAATGTTTCCTTTTTTTTTCTCACCATGTCTTATCCAACATGTGTAGCTTTGATCAATTCCATTACATACTAGATGTCCTTCTAATTCATCTTCTCTAACACGTTTTCCAAAACAACATTTTAAACAAGGACAAACTACTCTATTTGGATCTTTTGCATTCTTCACTGCAAACTCAACAAACTCCTTCACTCCAATTTCATACTCTTTTGACAATCGATTGGCTGACATCCATTTCCTATCCATATTATACCACCTATATAAATGCAGTTACAAAACTAATAAGCTTTCAAAACATATCAACAAGTTTCAAAAAGAAACCAATATCAACTAACAATTTCAAAAACATAACAGATCATGTGGTATGGGTTTTTGACTAGTAGAAGAGATTTAATATATATATATATATAACAATTTCAAAACATAACACAGATCATGTGGTATGAATTTTTAATTTGATAAAACAAATCTAGTTAAAAAAAAAAAAAATACCTGAGACAACGTAGATGGCGGCACAACACGTAATGTGTAACACCCCGTTTTTCTAAGCGAGGGTGTATTTTTTTTTTTCCAAAAGAACTTAAATAAAGCAGAGTAAGTACATAGGGAAAAGCCTTTGGATACATATTTAAGTCCTTATAATTTACAAACAGCGGAAAATTTTTTCAAAATATAAATCCAAGGCATGTCCTGTTGGCAACGATAGTACATGTACATCCTTCCAACTTAACATAAAAGTAGCTCAAAAGAAAGACATATGTGTCCTGGGTGACAGCCTAGTCTGATCATTCTATACATAACCAAAAACTATATGCCTTGAGTAATCTCCACGCGCCCCGTGAGATTCTCCTAACATAGCTCCAATCAAGCTCACCCATCCGCATTCCCATCCGGAGGGTACGAATCGGTAGGATCATCCTGGCTCTCATCTGAGGGCAAAGCCCAGATTTCCACAATAGTTGTAAAGGGTCACCAACCGAAATTAACAGTTAACATATGACATTTAAGCTTTTCATGCACAAATAACCTTTTCAATTTAACATATATCTTGGAAGGATTTTCCACATGCTAAAAGTTCATGCAATGCTTGCCCAATATAAATGAAATCAAAAGAAAGTTTTCAATCCATCAAGTAATACATAACTGAACAAAACATTGATAAATCAATTGAGTAATCAATTATCAAACTCAAAATAAGATTTCCCACTGAGCCAATCGATTGGGTAAATCGATTTATGGCAAGGGAAGTCCCTGTAACTCATCAAATCGATTGGGCAAATCGATTTCGTGAAAGACAGAGCCCCTGTAACTCAGAAAATCGATTGGGGAAATCGATTTCGTAAAAGACAAAGCCTCTGTGATGAGTCCAATCGATTGGGCAAGTTGATTTCGTAAAAGACAGAGCCCCTGTAACTCAATAAATCGATTGGGTAAATCGATTTCTCTGTCTACTCTTTCAAAAATACATAAACTTAACTCAATCGCATTCAAACACCACTTCAAACCTTAACAATTAGCAACACCCATACAATCAACACGACATTATGAGTTTCGAAAATGTTTTACAATCTAACATACTATCACACAATTCCAAACATAACTCTTAGAACAATCAACACAATCTCAATTTGAATCAAACACACTTACACATAATTTCAAAACATACCGCTTAACAGTTTCAACGCAATACCCACACAAACAAGATGAACCAACAAATCACATGGCATCACCTTGACTCGACAATCCCAACGCAGACAAGATGAACCAACAAATCACATGGCATCACCTTGGCGCGACAATCCCGACACGAACAAGATGAACCAACAAATCACATGGCATCACCTTGACTCGACAATCCCAACACAAACAAAATGAACCAACAAATCACATGGCATCACTTTGACTTGACAATCCCGACGCATATAAGATGAACCAACAAATCACATGGCATCACCTTGGCTCGACAATCCCAACACAAACAAAATGAACCAACAAATCACATGGCATCACTTTGACTTGACAATCCCGATGCAGACAAAATGAACCAACAAATCACATGGCATCACTTTGACTCGACAATCCCGACGCAGACAAAATGAAGCAACAAATCACATGACATCACTTTGACTCGACAATCCCGACGCAGACAAAATGAACCAACAAATCACATGGCATCACTTTGACTCGACAATCCCGACGCAGACAAAATGAACCAACAAATCACATTGCATCACTTTGACTTGACAATTCCAACGCAGACAAAATGAACCAAAAAATCACATGGCATCACTTTGGCGCGACAATCTCAACACAGACAAAATGAACCAACAAATCACATGGCATCACTTTGACCTGACAATTCATTTCTCTACAAAATCATTTTTACGACAACATTAAGTAAACGCATATATTAAGAGATTCCCCATTCTTAATACTCATTTAACTTAATGATTTTCACAAACAAACACACATTAAGCAAACAGAAATATTAAGAGATTCCCCATTCTTAATACTCGTTTAACTTAATGGTTTACAAATTCCACACAAAACAAAATCAAACATAGTTTCACATTCAATTCATAATTCACACCAAAACACATCAAATTCCATAATTAAAAATCATGAATACGTCGAATACGACGACACAAATCAACACAATCAATTTCATATATTCAAAATCATACATACATGAGGTAAATTCATTTTTCATGAGGCATTCATCAATATAATCAAAACCTAACTCTAAGATTTTACCCCTAAAGCCTGAGATACATTTTTCCCATATCAACACTTTAACCCTAACAAAATCCTTTTCCACACAATCACATATAAGTCCCTAAATGCAAACTAAAAGTTTGGAAGGAGCCCTTACCTTAACTTTAGCTTTTTCGTTCGATTTCGGTACCGTGAGCAAATCCGGTAAAAACCTCAGCTCGCAACGCCACTTCCAAAGTTAGCTCACTAGCACCGTAGTGTAGTGGTGAGCAACTTTCCCTTCTATCACTTCTTGAAACGACGCTTAGATCTAGATGAAACGGGGAGATTTGTGTTTGACGGTTTTGAAATCCCTAAACCGTTTTTCTTCGTTTTCGGATCAAAGAGGAAGAGTGAAGTTGAGAAATCCTTGTCCTATCACCCACTATCAATTTCGAACTCAAGGAAGCAAGGAAGAACGAAAATGGATGAAGATGTAGGAAGGAGGAAAATGTTTCATGCAAGGCAGAGGAAGAAGGTGAAGTTTGTGTTTTCTTTCCTTTGTTTTTCCTTTCTTTCTTTTTCTTTCCTTTCTTTTTCTTTTCTTCCCAATTCCTTCCCTTCCTTTTCTTTATATACTCATTATTTATATAATATAATTAACAAATATCTAAAATATCTAGATATTTGTTAAATTACCATTTCGCCCATAACGCATTAAACTCTTTGCAAAAGATTCACCGCAGTTATTTTAATTTATTTATCGACGAGTAATTCTAATCAGGCATCAAAATATCTTATTGGTCATATAAACTCCAAAATATTAATAACTTTGGCTAAAAAGCCTCTGTGTTCAATACCGAAAATACACCAAAATACACAAAATACCCTTAAAAATTATTGGTATTACATTACTACCCCCCTAAAATTAGTTTCGTCCTCGAAACTATGTGTCAATAAATAACTCTAGGTGTTGTTCTCTCATCTTACTTTCTAGTTCCCATGTCGCATCTCTAGTAATTGGGTTCCAAATCACCTTGACCAACGAAACATCCTTGGTCCTCAATAGCTTGATATTTCTGTCATCAATTCTCACAGGTGGTACTTCGAATGACAAGTTATCCCTTAGCTGGATTGTGTCTGGTTCGATCACGTGAGATGGATCTGCAAGATATTTCCTCAACTGTGACATATGAAATACGTCATGAATATTGGACAGTATCGGAGGCAATGCAATCCGATAAGCAACAGGCCCAATTCGTGCATAAATCTGGTATGGTCCAATGAATTTCGGAGTCAACTTCTTCGATTTCAATGCTCTACCAACTCCGGTAGTAGGTGTGACTCTTAGAAATACATGGTCACCCTGTTCGAATTCCAAAAGTCTGCGACGCTTGTCCGCATAACTCTTCTGACGATCCTGTGAAGTCTTCATTTTCTCCTTGATCTTCCTTACCTTAGCTGTAGTCTGTTGCACCATCTCTGGTCCGACAATCATATTTTCACCGTCCTTATACCAACACAAAGGCGTTTGACACTTGCGCCCATATAAAGCCTCATATGGTGCCATTCCAATACTCGCGTGGAAACTATTGTTGTAGGTGAACTCAATCAACGAAAGAACATCATCCCAACTTCCTCTATCATCTAACACACATGCTCTCAACAGATCTTCAAGGGACTGATTCGTCCTTTCAGTCTATCCGTCCATCTGGGGATGGTAAGCTGAACTCAACCGTAGTTTCGTTCCCAATGCTTCGTGCAATGCTCCCAAAAAATGTGATGTGAACTTTGGATCACGGTCTGATACAATACTTGATGGTACTCCGTGTAACCTCACAATTTCAGCAATGTAAATCTCTGTTAACTGATCTACCTTATAGGTGGTCTTTACTGGCAAAAAGTGTGCGGATTTAGTCAATCGATCCACTATCACCCATATAGAATCATTCCTTCTCCTTGTTTTAGGCAATCTAGTTATGAAATCCATAGAAATGCTGTCCTACTTTCATTTGGGTATATCTAAAGGTTGCAACATCCCAACAGGTCGCTGATGTTCCACCTTCGCTTTCTGACAAGTTAAACAAGTGGACACATACTCCGCTACATGTTTCTTCATTCCTGGCCACCAATAATTCTGTCTCAAATCCTGATACATCTTTGTTGCTCCAGGATGAATACTCAACTTACTCTTGTGAGCCTCTTCTAAAATTGCCTTTCTCATATCTATAATTCCTGGTACACAAATCCTACCATTACATCCCAAGATATTATCTGATCCAATCTTGAATTCAGTTGTCTTCCCTTGCACTATTAGGTTCCTCTTCTCTTGAATTAAGGCGTCATCTTGAGAATTTGCAATGTCTTCAAGCAGTCCACTCGAAATCTTAATCATTCCGAGTTTCAAAATTCCCGGTGCAAACTCTACGTTCAGGTGTAGGTCTCTAAAAGCTTCCCACAGCTCTTGTTGTTTAGCCATAATTGTAGAAGACACCGATACACTTCTCCTGCTCAACGCATCAGCCACTACATTGGCCTTCCCAGGGTGGTACTGCAGTGTGAAATCAAAATCCTTGAGAGTCTCCATCCATCTTCTTTGACGCATGTTCAATTCCTTCTGATCAAACAGATATTTCAAACTTTTATGGTCACTGAACACTGTGAACGTGCACCCATATAAATAGTGCCTCCAGATCTTCAATGCAAAAACCACAGCAGCAAGCTCCAAATCATGAGTAGGATAGTTTCTCTCATGTATCTTCAATTGCCTTGAGGCATAAGCCACCGCTTTCTTATGTTGCATCAGAACACATCCCAACCCTTCGTGAGATGCATCACAATAAACTTCATAGGGTTCATCTGATTGCGGTAATACCAATACTAGTGAGGTTGTCAATTTTCTCTTTAGCAACTGAAAATTTTCCTCACACTTCTCCGTCCATGCGAACGGTTGGTCTTTTCTGGTAAGTTGTGTCAATGGGGTCACAATCTTAGCAAAACCTTCAATAAACCTCCTGTAGTACCCTGCCAGTCCTACAAAACTTCGTATGTCCGTGACAGTCTCAGGCTGTTTCCAAGCAAGAACCGCCTCAATCTTAGCCGGATCTACAACGATTCCTTCCTTGGTTATCACATGTCCTAAGAAATTCACTTTCTCTAGCCAAAACTCACACTTAGACAAATTGGCATACAATCGCTTCACGCATAAAATCTCAAGAACTTGTCGTAAATGTTCTCCATGTTCTTCTTCAGTTCTTGAATAAATTAATATATCATCAATGAACACCACAACAAACTTATCAAGGAATGGATTAAAGATTTTGTTCATGTAGTCTATGAAAATTGCTGGTGCATTGGTAACCTCGAACGGCATAACGAGATACTCATAATGTCCGTAACGGGTTCGGAAAGCAGTTTTCTGAATATCTCCTTCCCTTACTCGAATCTGATGGTAACCCGACTTCAAATCAATCTTCGAGAATATCGCGGCCCCTCTCAATTGATCCATTAAATCATCAATGCGTGGCAAAGGATAACGATTCTTAATAGTTGCCTTATTAAGCTGTCTATAATCCACACATAACCGCGAGCTTCCGTCCTTCTTCTTAACTAGTAAAACTGGAGCTCCCCATGGCGATACACTTGGTCTAATAAATTTCTTCTTCAACAAATCTTCAATTTGGCTTTTGAGCTCATTCAATTCCAATGGCGACATTCGATACGGCGCAATTGAAATTGGTCCCGTTCCTGGGTGCAAATCAATGAAAAATTCCACTTCTCTTACTGGGGGTAATCCTGGAATTTCCGTTGGAAATACGTCCCGGTACTCATTGACAAGCATCACATCTTCTATGTTCACATTTATCTTTGCCTCCACATTGGCCAGAGATAAAAACTCATGAGTCCCTTCACTTAGCGACACTCGGAGTTTGTTAGCGGCTAAATACTTAACAACTCCTGGTTCGGGGAAAAGAACCAATTTACGAGCACAATCTAAGATCACATAATGGTAAGACATCCAATCCATACCGAGAATGACCTTGAGTGATTGTAGAGGTAGACAGATCAAATTAACCCAGAAATCCCTATTCTTAATAGTTATTTGATAATGTAAACATGCAGAATTTACTGTCAAAGTCTTAGCAGGTGTGGAAACAACCAAATCAAATGGCAAAGTAGACACAGATAACTTTAAACGATTTACACAATCCATAGCAATGAAGGAATGGGTCGCCCCCGAATCAAAAAGGGCATTTAGAGTGTTACCTGCAATCTCACAGTCACGTTGAATTAGATTGCCAGTTGGATTCCCCTCTTCAGCACTCACACAATAAATGCGTCCTCTAGCAGTAGGACGAGTAGCCTTAGCTACATTCACAACTGGTTCCACCTTCGGGAATGTGCAATCCCATGCAAAGTGACCTAGCTTCTGGCAATTTTGGCACGTTGGTCTATTAGAGGTACATTCATTAGCATAATGTCCCTCTTCCCCACATCGGAAACATCGAACCACTCGTCCCAATTGTCTCTCGAAATTCTGGTTCCCTGGACGATTCTGCCCACCGTTGTTATTCTATGGTCGATTATAAGGTTTAGCAACTTGTTTCCCCTTGTTGTTCTGATAATTCACCCGATTGGGCCCTCCTGCACTAAAATTTCCTCCTCGGCTAGCCCTCTTATTCTTCATATCCTCAACTTCCCTACATTTTTCCACAAGAACTTGGAAACGTTGAATTCCCAAGGGCAAGACAGAGTCTTGAATCTCATACTTTAGTCCGTCTTGGAAACGATGACACATGAAGGGTTCATCAATCTCTTCACGGAAAAACATAAAATGCCTCGATAGTGATTCAAACTTAGCGGCATATTCGCCCACGGTCATGTTTCCCTGATGTAGTTTCAGGAAATCATCGCCCAGTTTAGTCCTGGCACTCATCGGAAAGTATTTGTCTAAAAACTTCCTTTTGAATGATTCCCAGTTCACCTCCTCGTGAGCTGATCTCATCAATAATCTTGAACTCCTCCACCAATACCCAGCATCCCCCAATAGCATATAAGCGCCTTAGTTGACCTTCACTGCCGCCTGACAGTTAATCATTTCGAAGATCTTCTCCACTTCTTGGATCCACTGATCCGCTTTCTCTGAATTTTCATCCCCCTTAAACTTGGAAGGATTGTAACGACAGAAGTCTTCTAACCCTCTTAACTCCGCAACACGGATCTCTCTTTCTCTCTATTTGGATCTTTTGCATTCTTCACTGCAAACTCAACAAACTCCTTCACTCCAATTTCATACTCTTTTGACAATCGATTGGCTGACATCCATTTCCTATCCATATTATACCACCTATATAAATGCAGTTACAAAACTAATAAGCTTTCAAAACATATCAACAAGTTTCAAAAAGAAACCAATATCAACTAACAATTTCAAAAACAGAACAGATCATGTGGTATGAGTTTTTGACTAGTAGAAGAGATTTAATATATATATATATATATATATATATAACAATTTCAAAACATAACACAGATCATGTGGTATGAATTTTTAATTTGATAAAAAAAAATCTAGTTAAAAAAATAAAATACCTGAGACAACGTAGATGGCGGCAGAACACGTAATGTGTAACACCCCGTTTTTCTAAGCGAGGGTGTATTTTTTTTTTTCCAAAAGAACTTAAATAAAGCAGAGTAAGTACATAAGGAAAAGCCTTTGGATACATATTTAAGTCCTTATAATTTACAAACAGCGGAAAATTTTTTCAAAATATAAATCCAAGGCATGTCCTGTTGGCAACGATAGTACATGTACATCCTTCCAACTTAACATAAAAGTAGCTCAAAAGAAAGACATATGTGTCCTGGGTGACAGCCTAGTCTGATCATTCTATACATAACCAAAAACTATATGCCTTGAGTAATCTCCACGTGCCCCGCGAGATTCTCCTAACATAGCTCCAATCAAGCCCACCCATCCGCATTCCCATCCGGAGGGTACGAACCGGTAAGATCATCCTGGCTCTCATCTGAGGGCAAAGCCCAGATTTCCACAATAGTTGTAAAGGGTCACCAACCGAAATTAACAGTTAACACATAACATTTAAGCTTTTCATGCACAAATAACCTTTTCAATTTAACATATATCTTGGAAGGATTTTCCACATGCTAAAAGTTCATGCAATGCTTGCCCAATATAAATGAAATCAAAAGAAAGTTTTCAATCCATCAAGTAATACATAACTGAACAAAACATTGATAAATCAATTGAGTAATCAATTATCAAACTCAAAATAAGATTTCCCATTGAGCCAATCAATTGGGTAAATCGATTTATGGCAAGGGAAGTCCCTGTAACTCATCAAATCGATTGGGCAAATCGATTTCGTGAAAGACAAAGCCCCTGTAACTCAGAAAATCGATTGGGGAAATCGATTTCGTAAAAGAAAAAGCCTCTGTGATGAGTCCAATCGATTGGGCAAGTTGATTTCGTAAAAGACAGGGCCCCTGTAACTCAATAAATCGATTGGGTAAATCGATTTCTCTGTCTACTCTTTCAAAAATACATAAACTTAACTCAATCACATTCAAACACCACTTCAAACCTTAACACTTAGCAACACCCATACAATCCACACGACATTATGAGTTTCGAAAACGTTTTACAATCTAACATACTATCACACAATTCCAAACATAACTCTTAGAACAATCAACACAATCTCAATTTGAATCAAACACACTTACACATAATTTCAAAACATACCGCTTAACATTTCAACGCAATACCCACACAAACAAGATGAACCAACAAATCACATGGAATCACCTTGACTCGACAATCCCAACGCAGACAAGATGAACCAACAAATCACATGGCATCACCTTGGCGCGACAATCCCGACACGGACAAGATGAACCAACAAATCACATGGCATCACCTTGACTCGACAATCCCAACACAAACAAAATGAACCAACAAATCACATGGCATCACTTTGACTGTACAATCCCGACGCAGATAAGATGAACCAACAAATCACATGGCATCACCTTGACTCGACAATCCCAACACAAACAAAATGAACCAACAAATCACATGGCATCACTTTGACTTGACAATCCCGACGCAGACAAAATGAACCAACAAATCACATGGCATCACTTTGACTCGACAATCCCGACGCAGACAAAATGAACCAACAAATCACATGGCGTCACTTTGACTCGACAATCCCGACGCAGACAAAATGAACCAACAAATCACATGGCATCACTTTGACTCGACAATCCCGACGCAGACAAAATGAACCAACAAATCACATTGCATCACTTTGACTTGACAATCCCAACGCAGACAAAATGAACCAACAAATCACATGGCATCACTTTGGCGCGACAATCTCAACACAGACAAAATGAACCAACAAATCACATGGCATCACTTTGACGTGACAATTCATTTCTCTACAAAATCATTTTAACGACAACATTAAGTAAACGCATATATTAAGAGATTCCCCATTCTTAATACTCATTTAACTTAATGATTTTCACAAACAAACACACATTAAGCAAACAGAAATATTAAGAGATTCCCCATTCTTAATACTCGTTTAACTTAATGGTTTTCAAATTTCACACAAAACAAAATCAAACATACTTTCACATTCAATTCATAATTCACACCAAAACACATCAAATTCCATAATTAAAAATCATGAATACGTCGAATACGACTACACAAATCAACCCAATCAATTTCATATATTCAAAATCATACATACATGAGGTAAATTCATTTTTTATGAGGCATTCATCAATATAATCAAAACCTAACTCTAAGATTTTACCCCTAAAGCCTGAGATACATTTTTCCCAAATCAACACTTTAACCCTAACAAAATCCTTTTCCACACAATCCCAGATAAGTCCCTAAATGCAAACTAAAAGTTTGGAAGAAGCCCTTACCTTCACTTTAGCTTTTTCGTTCGATTTCGGTACCGTGAGCAAATCCGGTAAAAACCTCCGCTCGCAACGCCGCTTCCAAAGATAGCTCACTAGCACCGTAGTGTAGTGGTGAGCAACTTTCCCTTCTATCACTTCTTGAAACGACGCTTAGATCTAGATGAAACGGGGAGATTTGTGTTTGACGGTTTTGAAATCCCTAAACCATTTTTCTTCGTTTTCGGATCAAAGAGGAAGAGTGAAGTTGAGAAATCCTTGTCCTATCACCCAATATCAATTTCGAACTCAAGGAAGCAAGGAAGAACGAAAATGGATGATGATGGAGGAAGGAGGAAAATGTTTCACGCAAGGCAGAGGAAGAAGATGAAGTTTGTGTTTTCTTTCCTTTGTTTTTCCTTTCTTTCTTTTTCTTTCCTTTCTTTTTCTTTTCTTCCCAATTCCTTCCCGTCCTTTTCTTTATATACTTATTATTTATATAATATAATTAACAAATATCTAAAATATCTAGATATTTGTTAAATTACCATTTCACCCATAACGCATTAAACTCTTTGCAAAAGATTCACCACAGTTATTTTAATTTATTTATCGACGAGTAATTCTAATCAGGCATCAAAATATCTTATTGGTCATATAAACTCCAAAATATTAATAACTTTGGCTAAAATGCCTCTGAGTTCAATACCGAAAATACACCAAAATACACAAAATACCCTTAAAAATTATGGGTATTACATAATGGATATGAGGGTATGAGGGTTCCCAGAGTAGAGGTGATGAAAGATGTAGAGGATATGAGGGTTCCCAACGTATATAATTATTTGAAATTTATGTCTTTTACAGCGCTTTTCAATAAAAGCGCTGTAATAGGTAGTTAAATTCAATGAAAGCGCTTGTATTTTATAGCGCTTGTGAAAAAAGCGCTCTAATAGGTGGTTCAATTATTTTAAAGCGCACGTATTTTACAGCGCTTGTGAAAAAAGCGCTGTAAAATCATACACGAAAGCGCTTCATTTTACAGCGCTTTTTTGAAAAGCGCTGTAAAAGCCTTATAACATTATGCGCAAACGTTATATGACCTACAACAGCGCTTGTTTTACAACGCTTGTGAATAAAAGCGCTGTAAAAGGCTCCGTTATTTTTCAAATACATTTACAACAGCGCTTGTGTTTAGCAAGCGCTGTAAAAGGGGCGCTGTTAAATGTCATTTTTGGTGTAGTGTTTCTAAGTTAATGAAGAATGAGTTTGAGATAAGTATGATGGGAGACCAAAGCTAAAAAGGAATATTCAGTCATGAGACCAAATATATACAAGATAATTTCTTAAGAAATTTAAGATGGATGAATGTGAATCCACGGTAACACCTATATACCGCACATATTCATTTGATAAGAATGAACCAGGTAGAAAGGTTTATCAAAAGTTATACAAAAAGATGATTGACTCTCTTCTCTATTTAACTAACTCTAGACCTGATATTAGGTTTAGTGTGTGTGAAAAATTTCGGTATGACCCTAAAGAACCGCATTTAACTATAGTTAAAAGGATCTTTAGATATCTGATGGACACTACTAATCTTGGTCTATATTATCATCCATCATCCGAGTATAGTTTTGTAGTTATCTGTTATGTTAACTATGCTAATGATAAACTAGAAAGGAAATATACAAGTGGAAACAATACATTCCTTGGTGAAAATTTGATCTCCTATTTAAACAAAAGACAATGAATCATTGGTCTATCTATAACTGAAGCAAACTACATTTCAGTAGTTAGCTGCAACACTGCACTTCTTTGGATGAAATATCTACTATAGGACTTCAAAATTATTGATACTGATCATCAGTAGGTAGAAAAAACTTCTTGCTAACGACATATTTAAATTTTTAAAGAAAATTTTAAACATTTAATTTATAAAGACGTGATGCTGAAATCCCTATAAGCGTATACTAAAACATACTAATTGGTGAAATACGTACGCTCTACCTTTGATGAATTGGATTTCTTCTGCCTATATTTGTTTAAAATTCGATTTATTTCATATGTTGATAGTTTTATTGAAAAATGATTGTGTTTTGTGATTTTCTGACATGTGTCGCATCTTGTGTGTTAACGTGTGCATGGTAGTTATTGTTTTTCACTTTTAGAAACTCTAATATTTTATCAAAAATACCAACAATCAAGTCACTCAATATTTTCAAGTATTTCCCACAATTTTACAATCCTTTCAAACCTTAAAAACCATCTCTAAAACTCTCTTGAATTCCCTAATGGATTCAAGTTCTGCTCCTTGTTCTACACTTAAAAAAACTTCTACTGCCCCCAATATGGCAGGTAATATTGATCAACTTGAGTTTCTCAATGAACTTTAAATTGATTTCACTAATCTCGCTAAGAATGGGTTTGACAGCATTGAAAACTTTATTGTTATTGGATGGTATGAGTACTTTAGCAGAGATCAACCTTATGTTTTAGATGTTCTATTTAATGAATTTCGGAGGTTTGCTTATGTGAACAAAGATAGAGAAGTTTCCAATGTGGTGTTAGAGCTTCCCATCAAAATTCCTCAAAAAACCATTGCTGCTATTACCAAATATCTGATGAATGAATGATAATTGCAAATGGATATAAATCAAGGGTTGGCTCTTCAAAAATCAACTAGGAACATTTTGAAGATCCCAAGGTCAACTCATAGTAAATACATTTAAAGTCTAGATATGGGGTATGTGGTGTGTATAGGGTTCCTCAATGTTATTTTGATTGTCTAAATAGAAGAAGGATTCATGAATGATTCTTGATAAAACTGCTCCAATGGTGTTAGAAATGGTCGTCTTTGAGTTTCTCTGCTAAGACACAAGTCTCCCCACTTCCCAATAGTAAAAGAAAAATCCCTAGAAAGTAAAACTAAAATGCATTTTAGTCGTAAAGTCCACTTGTCCGGAAATGCGCCCCAGGCGCAACTCTTGTGCTTTATACGCACAACTTCTTATTTTTGTGTTTTCTGCATTTTTCTCATCTTTTTAGTTTGAATTGGGCTCCGGTGTCTTCAAGAAAGTTGTAGCTATGAACCGTAGCTTTCTTTTTCATTTTGTTTGATTTCAATTAGACATCTAAAACTCCTGATATGGCTGAAATACACGAAATATGTCATGTTGATTTCTCACCAAAGTTCAACACTGCACTAAAACTACGAAAAATCTCTACTTAATCAAAGAAATAAGAACATAAACATTTCATTGAATCAAAGAACTAAAATCAACAAAATAAATCAAATAACTCCTTAAATTAACTAATGGATAAAGATAAATAAGACTAAAATCAATGAAAAATATGCATATGATGAAGAGTCATCAAATGTCCTAGATCAAGATACTAAAATACCAAACCTTCAACACTAATATTTATTCTGTCATTCTGTTAATGTTCATTATCCACCTCCCTACCTCACAAAACTTCTTCCCAAGGTAGCAAGCTTAAGAGTTTCTTTCTCTTCAATATGATATCCTAATAAAAAATACATAACAAATACACATGCGTATATAGTTATTATAGAAAAATATAACTAAATCATACACTTCATTTAACAATTCAAATCACAAAGCACCAAAGATACAAATTAAACAAATGCACAAATCCTATTTATTAGACTATATGTCAATGCATGATTTCCGAATATCACCACCTCGTAGAGCGAAGAGTCCCACCATTGAACAATGTCCAACCGTTAGGCAACTATTCTTCAGAGTTTCATGTTAACTACCCCATCGTTGAGTATTTTTTTTGAATCACTTTGTCTTTTAAAGAAACTGTTGCCACGTACTTACGACTAGGTCTAGACCACCAATGCATGCATGTATTTCATCACATTAGTTAGTAACAAAATAGATCAGTCAATCAGAGCGTCCAAAAGCAACCTAGTTTAAACACAAAGGCACCACCTTGAATATCCACCCGTTATCAATAAAAATATGCAAATTACTTAATTTCGTAATATCATTCATAAATATGTATTTCATATAACACATATTTTGAAGATAACACACAAATATAACGAATATATAATCATACAGTACGTTTATATCAAATATAATTCAAGAAGGAAAGTCAATTGAGTGATACCCTTACCGTTATGAATGTCGTTATTAAGGTTCCTACGCAATGACTTTTTCTCCAAAAACGTTATATCTTGACAAATTAATTTATTACTCACTTTGTGTCAAAACTTATCTATTGTTAATAAAAAATTCACATTCTCAAATTATTTAAAAATACATCATATTACATAGTTTACTATTTAGTTCATTTAATTTTGTACTTTTGATCTTTCAGTTTCATAATATTAATTTAAAGTAATAAATCTCAAATTATAGGTTGTTTTAAAATTTAATTTGATCTATAAAGTTTTACGTCTCAATTTAATATTTCTTAATTTAGTATAATTTAAATTATTAAATAATAGAAAATATGTTTTTGAAACAAAACACATTTTTTGAATTTAAATGCTGATGTACTTTTCTAAACCAAAATGCGAAAAGAAAAGGAATCGAAACGTAGACAAGAATTTATATTGTAAGCAATCCAAAAATAAAATTTTAAGGAGAAGCGTGTAAATGAAATAGTTAGATTATACAGAACAACATACTATGATAACAGAATTAAATAAAAGCAAATTAAGAATATTTTTTCATATAACTACTAACAACTATTATAAATTTTTTTAATTAAATTAACAATTCAATTGATAGTTAATGAAAACACAATCCTTGAAATAGAGCCAAAAGCTTAATGTAAATTGAACGGATTTTTTGAAGTAGTAAAAATACTAAAACCACTAGGACTCTATATATGTCTTTAAGTATCAATTAATTTTAATTTAATTTAATTAAACAAGAATATTTTATTAATTTGGTGAAGAAAAACTTTTTAACAACTAAATAGTAAACTTTAGACAATTAGAACAAAAAATAAACGGAAAAGATATATGATTATACTATTCATTTTTAAAGTACACAACATAACCAACTCTTATGAATTGTTACAATTTTTATCATCCTTATTTCTATTTTCTTCGGTGTAGTTCTTCAAGCTTCCTTCACATTGTACCCCTTGGGTAGCATCATGGAATCCTATACGTAATTGAAAAATATATGAAGATTTAATAAAATAAGAACAAAAATTATATGTACTTGTGTGAGAGTTATTTAAGATAGAAGAAGATAAACTTACGTATTACAATCAGTCTTAGGATCCAATGAAAAAGAAAGAGGAATGTTACAAAGTCCGGGGAGTTGTTTTACTCTATCCGGATTAACTCCAAATTTTATGGAAGCGGCCTTAAAACATTTACAAATATCTCTTCGAATTGGAGTGGTGTTGGCCTTTGTGAATACATTATTTGCTCCTATACAACAATTAGGAGATGGGTTTGGTGGAGTAGTACCCTGCAAAAAAGGCACACATGGAATCAAGGAGACTACAGCATCGCTGCATGTGATGTCATCAATTTGGCTTGCATTCATTGTCGTCATGAACAAACTAAAAACCATCACAATCACAAAAACAACAACATTTTTATTCCCTGACATTTTAATTTCGATATTGAGACGTTTGATGTTTCTATGAATTTGTTTGTTGTGATCAACCACTAGAAACATTCCTTTATTTATAAGTTGGATAAGTTACAATTTTAAGGAAACTATTAATAAGGCTGGATTTGTTACAATTTTTTTAATTAAAATACATGGTCAAGTAACAATTAAGACAATAGATTCTAACCCTAAAAGTTTATAGAATTACTTGAATTTATTATCCATTATTATATTATATGAAATCTAATTTATTTTGTAGTAAAAGCAGTTCAATGTATTAATTTATTATTAAAATTCAATTCAATTGATAAATAACTATTTTGTGTATGTTTCCAAATGATGTTTTTACTACTCCATCTACAAATTAAGTACAAAATATAGTTTATTTCATATATAAAATTATATTTCGTATCAACACAAGAGTCATTATATTTTAAGTCTAATAACTTTATATACATGAAGTTATTATGCAAAATAATATGATTTTTTTGGTAAATTAC
>JBBPBR010000001.1:16299309-16317083 GCA_037974775.1 Cicer pinnatifidum | reverse complement strand
ATTTCAAAAAAATCCATTGAAAAATGATTTTCAAAATTAAATATAGAACTTGTAAAAATCGAATTTTGAATACCATAATTCAAACTTGCCTAACCGACGGTTTTATTACAATAAACAAATTAATAAATTTATTAATAAATTTTTTTTAACAGTAATTTTTAAATTTATTAAAAATGATTTTGAAAGAGGCTAATTGGGCACCACTTTATTTAGAAAATAATCTAAGAATTCCTTTTCATTGTCCATATATATGTTGGTGATATAATTTTTGGTTCTACTAATGTTAAGCTCTATCAAAAGTTTTCTAAGTTAATGAAGAATGAGTTTGAGATAAGTATGATGGGAGACCAAAGCTAAAAAGGAATATTCATTCATGAGACCAAATATATACAAGATAATTTCTTAAGAAATTTAAAATGGATGAATGTGAATCCACGGTTACACCTATGTACCGCACATATTCACTTGATAAGAATGAACCAGGTAGAAAGGTGGATCAAAAGTTATACAAAAAGATGATTGACTCTATTCTCTATTTAATTAACTCTAGAAAATCATATAAGAATTCCTTTACATTGTCCAAGTATATGTTGGTGATATAATATTTGTTTCTACTAATGTTAAGCTCTATCAAAAGTTTTCTAAGTTAATGAAGAATGAGTTTGAGATAAGTATGATGGGAAACCAAAGCTAAAAAGGAATATTCATTCATGAGACCAAATATATACAAGATAATTTCTTAAGAAATTTAAGATGGATGAATGTGAATCCACCGTTACACCTATGTACCGCACAGATTCATTTGATAAGAATGAACCAGGTAGAAAGGTTGATCAAAAGTTATACAAAAAGATGATTGACTCTCTTCTCTATTTAACTAACTCTAGACCTGATATTATGTTCAGTGTGTGTGAAAAATTTCGGTATGACCCTAAAGAACCGCATTTAACTATAGATAAAAGGATCTTTAGATATCTGATGTACACTACTAATCTTGGTCTATATTATCATCCATCATCTGAGTATAGTTTTGTAGGTATCTGTTATGTTAACTATGCTAATGATAAACTAGAAAGGAAATACACAAGTGTAAACAATACATTCCTTGGTGAAAATTTGATATCCTAGTTAAACAAAAGACAATGAATCATTGGTCTATCTATAACTGAAGCAAACTACATTTCAGTAGTTAGCTGCAACACTGCACTTCTTTGGATGAAATATCTACTATAGGACTTCAAAATTATTGATACTGATCATCAGTAGGTAGAAAAAACTTCTTGCTAACGACATATTTAAAGTTTTAAAGAAAATTTTAAACATTTAATTTATAAAGACGTGATGCTGAAATCCCTATAAGCGTATACTAAAACATACTAATTGGTGAAATACGTACGCTCTACCTTTGATGAATTGGATTTCTTCTGCCTATATTTGTTTAAAATTCGATTTATTTCATATATGGATAGTTTTATTGAAAAATGATTGTGTTTTGTGATTTTCTGACATGTGTCGCATCTTGTGTGTTAACGTGTGCATGGTAGTTATTGTTTTTCACTTTTAGAAACTCTAATATTTTATCAAAAATACCAACAATCAAGTCACTCATTATTTTCAAGTATTTCCCACAATTTTACAATCCTTTCAAACCTTAAAAACCATCTCTAAAACTCTCTTGAATTCCCTAATGGATTCAAGTTCTGCTCCTTGTTCTACACTTACAAATACTTCTACTGCCCCAATATGGCTGGTAATATTGATCAACTTGAGATTGTCATTATCCACCTCCCTACCTCACAAAACTTCTTCCCAAGGTAGCAAGCTTAAGAGTTTCTTTCTCTTCAATATGATATCCTAATAACAAATACATAACAAATACACATGCGTAAATAGTTATTATAGAAAAATATAACTAAATCATATACTTCATTTAACAATTCAAATCACAAAGCACCAAAGATACAAATTAAACAAATGCACAAATCCTATCTATTAGACTATATGTCCATGCATGATTTCCGAATATCACCACCTCGTAGAGCAAAGAGTCCCACCATTAAACAATGTCCAACCGTTAGGCAAATATTCTTCAGAGTTTCATGTTAACTACCCCATCGTTGAGTATTTTTTTTGAATCACTTTGTCTTTTAAAGAAACTGTTGTCACATACTTACAACTAGGTCTAGACCACCAATGCATGCATGTATTTCATCACATTAGTTAGTAACAAAATAGATCAGTCAATCAGAGCTTCCAAAAGCAACCTAGTTTAAACACAAAGGCACCACCTTGAATATCCACCCGTTATCAATATAAATATGCAAATTACTTAATTTCGTAATATCATTCATAAACATGTATTTCAAATAACACATATTTTGAAGATTGATAGCGTTTCAGCAAGTGTACTGAATCGCTGCAAGTAATAATAAAACGGTAGTACCGAGTGTCGAACTCAAGGATTGCATTTTACTATTGAATTATATTTAATTACTAAAATTGAACAAAAGGTTCCCAAGTTGATTGAAATAATATTTGAAATTAACAACAGTAATAAAATTGATCTTTTATAATGAGAAAAATGTCAGGGATGAGTTTCACTTCGAATCCAACCTTGGTGTCTAATTTGATCCTAGTTACTGAATTCCTTTATTGAATTATTACCGAATTCTCTTTATTATTCTTGCCCTAATGTCATATTTATTACATATATTTATATTTATTACATATCATGTAAATAGGGATAATATCTCTCATATTTATTTCTGTATTTATTGCCTTGAGCCTATATAAAACAGACTCCGTTGTGTAGTTCAGATACACGGTTTCACCATATGTCTCTCTCATTTTCTCTTATTCAACATGGTATCTAGAGCCTATTAAGAGAGACAACCCTATACCGTGATTACCCGGGACCCACTGTCCTTCGGTGAGATTTTTTTTTTTCCGGTAAAACCGTGTCTCAATTCCGGTTTACCCTTTCTTTGTCGCTTTTCTTCATTTTTTCAGAAAATCAGTCCACTGTTCATCGCGCGGTACTGTTCATCGCGTCGACACTGTTCATCGACCAAAAAAAAAAAAAACCTCTTCCTGTTTCACTGCTGGTTTTAAGTAATTGATTATGGCTACTTATGAAGATTTTCTTCGGTGGGCAGAGTATTGTCAGAACTCGAGTTCCGCTGTTTCGGCCGCACAAAGTGGTAATTCACCGGTTTGCATCTCACCTTCTCATAGCCCATGGATTCTCGATTCTGGTGCATCTGAACACATTATTGGTAATAAGACTCTTTTCTCCTCTCTCACAACATCTGGTTATTTACCTAAGATAGTCGCAGCCAATGGTTCCCAAACACAGTCTCAAGGGATTGGCACTGTCCAAATCCTCCCTACTCTATTAGTTAAATTTGTCCTTTATGTGCCTGGCTGTCCATTTAATTTAATTTCTATCAGTTGATTGACTCGTTCTCATGACTGTGTTGTCACGTTTACTAATTGCAATGTTACCTTGCAAGATCGAATATGAGGACGACAAATTGGTGTCGGATGTGAGTATAATGGTCTTTATTATCTCTCAAACCCATCAACAGCACGCCCTACCACATATTCTCCTCTTACTATACATGCTCAATTAGGTCATCCGAGTCTTCCCAAACTTCAACAATTAGTACCTAACCTAACCAAATTATCTAGCTTAAATTGTGAGTCGTGTCAGTTAGGGAAACGCACTCGTAGTCATTTCACTGATCGAGCTAATAAACGAGCTTCCTCCCCGTTTGCTTTAGTTCACTTAGATGTTTGGGGTCCCTCTCGTACTATTTCCACACTTGAGTCTAGATATTTTGTTACCTTTATCGATGATTTTTCCCGTTGTACATGGTTATTTTTAATGAAAAATAGGTCTGAATTATTTTCTATTTTTGAACAATTTTATAAGGAAATTAAAACTCAATTTGGTGTATCCATTCGCACTTTGCGCAGTGATAATGCCTGCGAATATTTGTTCCATCAATTTCAAAATTTTATGACCTCTAACGGCATTCTTCATCAAACATCTTGTGCTCATACACGTCAACAAAATGGGGTAGCCGAACGCAAAAATCGGCACCTTATTGAAACCACTCGTACTCTCCTTCTTCATGGTAATGTACCATCTCGCTTTTGGGGTGATGCTGTTCTAACGGCGTGCTATCTTATAAATCGCATGCCCTCGTCTGTTCTTGATAACAAAGTCCCTCACTCGATCCTCTTCCCTGGTAGCCCTCTTCACTCACTTCCTCCTCGGGTCTTCGGATCTACATGTTTTGTCCACAATCTCACTCCTGGTCTTGATAAACTTTCAGCTCGATCACTAAAATGTGTCTTTCTGTGTTATCATCGGTCCCAAAAAGGTTATCTTTGTTATTCTCCTAATCTTCGACGATATCTCGTATCGGCTGATGTCACGTTTTTTGAGTCTGTTACATACTATGAGTCGCTTCCTGATCCTTTGTCTGCAACTATTCCTCTAGACCTACCAAAGACTATTTCACCTTCTCTTTTACCACTAGAGCCTATTATGTATACCCCACCTGAGACACCTCCGGTGGCCCCTCCCATTGTCCAATTTGAGACTCCTCTTGTTGATCCTCCAACTATACAACCTCTTCAGACATACTGTCGTCGTCAACCACCATTGGTTGTACATGTCCCGACACCTGTTCTTGATACCGAGGTCATTCCAAACGCTACTTCACCGCCACCTCCTTCTTTATCAGATCCAACCCTTGATATTCCTATTGCTATTCGTAAAGGTATACGTCCTACTCGTAACCCATCCCTTCATTACATTGGCTTGAGTTACCATCGTCTTTCTCCTTTGCATTATACTTGTTTGTCTTCCCTGTCTTATGTTTCTATTCCTAAATCTCCAGGTGAAGCTTTATCTCACCCAGAGTGGAGACAAGCAATGATTGACGAGATGTGTGCACTTCAGAGTAGTGGTACATGGGAATTGGTTCCTTTACCGTCTAGAAAGTCTTTAGTAGGATGTCGTTGGCTTTATACTGTGAAAATTGGTCTTGATGGTAAGATTGATCGTTTTAAAGCTCGTTTGGTGGCAAAAGGGTACACTTAAATTTTTGGCCTCGATTACAGTGATACTTTCTCCCCTGTGGCTAAGACGGCCTCTGTCAGACTACTCATCTCTATTGCAGCCATCAGACATTGGTCTCTACATCAACTTGACATTAAAAATGCTTTTTTGCATGGTGACCTTGAAGAAGAAGTGTATATGGAGCAACCACCTGGGTTTGTTGCTCAGGGGGAGTCCTCTACCATGGTTTGTCGACTTCGGAGGTCTCTCTGTGGTCTTAAACAATCTCCTCAAGCTTGGTTTGGTAGATTTAGCAAAGTAGTACAACAATTTGGCATGATTTGAAGTGAAGCTGATCATTCTCTTTTCTATCGCCACTCAACCCAAGGGTGCATTTACTTGATTGTCTATGTAGATGATATTGTCATAACTGGTAGTGATCAACAGGGCATACTCCAGTTGAAACAACATTTATCTCATCAATTTCAAACTAAAGATCTTGGCAAGCTCCGCTACTTCTTGGGTATTGAGGTAGCCCAATCTAAGGATGGTGTAGTAATTTCACAAAGAAAGTATGCCATGGATATTCTTGAAGAGACAGGTTTGTTGAATGCCAAGCCGGTTGACACTCTTATGGATCCAAATGTCAAACTTCTACCTAATCATGGGGAGCCATTTTTAGATTCAGGGAGATATAGAAGATTGGTTGGTAAATTAAACTACCTCACAGTCTCCCGTCCAGACATTTCTTTTGCAGTCAGTGTAGTAAGCCAATTCTTAAACTCTCCTTGTCAAGAACACTGGGATGCTGTAATACGAATCTTGAAATACATTAAAGGTGCTCCAGGAAAAGGTCTAATTTATGAAAATAGAGGTCATACTCAGATAGTTGGTTATTCAGATGCCGATTGGGCAGGCTCACCCATTGATAGGCGGTCCACTTCTGGGTATTGTGTACTTGTTGGAGGAAACTTAATATCTTGGAAGAGTAAGAAACAAAGTGTAGTTGCAAGATCTAGCGCTGAAGCTGAATATAAGGCTATGGCGTTAGTGACCTGTGAGCTTATTTGGTTGAAACAGTAACTCAAAGAGCTTCAATTTGAAGAGGCAACACAAATGACATTAATATGTGATAATCAAGCAGCATTGCACATTGCCTCTAATCCGGTTTTTCATGAGAGGACCAAACATATTGAGATAGATTGTCACTTTGTAAGAGAGAAGATCGAATCAGGCGACATCACCACTAGCTTTGTTAATTCCAATGATCAATTGGCAGATGTATTCACTAAGTCCTTGAGAGGTCCTCGAATCAGTTATATATGTAACAAGCTTGGTGCATATAATTTATATGCTCCAGCTTGAGGGGGAGTATTGGAAATATATTTACATTTATTACATATCATGTAAATAGGGATAATATCTCTCATATTTATTTCTGTATTTATAGCCTTGAGCCTATATAAAACAGACTCCGTTGTGTAGTTCAGACACACGGTTTCACCATATGTCTCTCTCATTTTCTCTTATTCAACAGTTGCTTTGCAACTAATTTAATTGGTTTCATGACCTGCATCTATCCCTAGACTACAAATTCATGAATTTCTCATCTCAAGCATTCGTAAAGTCCACTTCCATTTCAAAATACAAATCGTAGAACGTTTTAATGTTGATCAAGCAATAAAAAGCATTAAGCACATAGATGAGAAAAACAATTCAATAAACTCATTCATATAACTAGATATCAAATCAGAAAAATAAGGGTTTCATCTGGTTACACTCATCCCTAACAAATAGGGTTTAGTTACTCATGGCAGAGATACAAAAGATAAGGATTAAAGAAGAATTACAAGAATGATTCATGGATGATTCTTGATAAAACTGCTTCAATGGCGTTAGAAACGGTCGTCTTTGAGTTTCTATGCTAGGGCACAAGTCTCCCAAGTTCACAAGAGTCAAAAAGATCCCTAAACAGTAAAAAAAAAATTGTGTTTTTATGAATGCTGTTGCGCGTCGCGCGCCCTAGGCGCATGATTTGCGCCCTAGGCGCATCTGTTGTCTGACGTAGTTTGCATTGTACGCCTCTTTTGAGTCTGAATTTGGTCTCGGGGTCTTCATGAACGTTGTAGATATGGATCTTAGCTTTCATTAGCACTTGGAGTGACACTAATTGGACATCTAGAACTCCAGATATGGCTGAAATACTCCACATATGTCATGTTGATTTTTCACCAAAATTCAGCACTGCACTTAAAACAAAACGCAATGTAAAATTACGAAAAATTCCTACTTAATCATTGAAATACAAGCATAACATATTAATAAATTCAAATAAAAAAAATAAACCCAATGTATCAAATAAATTCTTAATTTAACTAATGATTGAAGATAAATAAGACTAAAACAGTGGAAAAATATGCATATGATGAAGAGTTATCACAACCCCAAACTTAATCTATTGCTTGTCCCCAAGCAACAATTAATTTCATGTTTGGTGTAGTTAAAAATAACCTTAAACTCAATTTCTCAAATCAAATCAAACTCAATTCTCAGTTTCAGCTACTGCAAACATCCATCATGCTCTATGGTTGCTAAAAAAAATAACAAGATTTGTACACATTGGCATTCATTTATCAAATTCAACTCTCTCTTCACACAGTCTCACCAAAATTTCTCTCAAGTGTTTAGAAGGGTTATGAATTTATCACTCAAATCCTAGAACTTGCATCACGCTACCATAGGCTTGAAAACATTCTAGTTAGCCATCACAATGCAGCAAATACATACATTTTTAGAGGACTTTCGGGTTGTAATAGGGCTTAGGTAAGGGTAGGACATTTTGGGATAGTAGGCTTTACTGCTTGGAGTTAGGTATATACTTCCAAATTATTCTATCATTTTTTTCTTCTTTTCATTATGGAGATTCTCAAACATTGACCAAAGAACCAAGAAGATATTATTTATCATCATTTTTTTTTAATGAGAATCACCACCCCAAACTTAAAAGGTTGCTATCCCATGAGCAACCCCAAACATAGAATTTGATCAATACATAACAAAACTTTTCTACCTAACTCCAAGTAAGGTGATGTATTTGAAGCCGGGTCTTTTTTTTTTGTGTTGTAATGTGGCTAGTAACCGAAATAAAGGGGCAACGCTCAAAGGGGCTAGCAAAGGATAACATTTTCATAGGGTAGTTAGAAAGGCTCATACGACCAAATAAAATTGCCTCAATGTATGCATAAATTACAAGTGACGCAAGTCAGAATTAGTGCAAGTTCTGAAAGGATAATACATGTCTGGATAATCACACAACAAAGAATTTAAGTGTTTAGGCTCAAAAGCTCACAACTAGGATAATAAGAGAGAGTATGAACAATCAACATAATGCCAAACATGCCCTTGAAAAGTTAAAATTGTATTTTTGAAAAACTTGATGGCATATTAGCCCTCTGCAACAATTTAGTAATCAAGCATGTATGCATTAGGAAGGCATTGTCGACTTCAGCAATAAAATAATCTAAGAAATAGAGTTTAACTTTCGAAATCCCAAACAGAAACTTTAAGATCAAGTGCAAGTTATTACAACTTTTCATCATCAAACAAAGAAAACAAGAAGAAGCAAAGAAAAGCAAATAGACTAGACTAAAACAAAGAAAAGCAAGAAAAGAAAAGATTCAAATCAAAAGAAAGAAAACTTCTCTTACTTTAGCAATTCAAGGATCCTCGTTTTGATCATCTGCTCCTGTTCCACTATGGTCGTCGGTATACTGGTGAGGTGCAAATAGATCAGCATAAAACATGCCTCCTGGTGTCTGTTGAGAAGAGGCGAATGCTCGATAGAGATTGGTCATCCCCAGTTCTAATCTGGCGTGTCTATCTCGCTGATCAATCATCACTCGTTCCATCATAGTTTCCAGTCTACCGATTCTATCTTCGTTAGAGAGCTGGGACGGGTGTGGAGGGTGGCGCTGTGGTTCCTGTGGTTCAGTATTTTCCTCTACTTGCATCGCTGCTGGTGGGGCAACAGGATAGTCTGCTGGAATCATAGAGTGTTTTGCTATCCATCTGGCAGTGATTGGAGTAGCAGGTTTCACCATTTCTTCGCCTTGTTTTGGTACCACTCTGACTAGTTCACATAATTTTCCTATTAGGGAGGCGTGATGGAAGTAGCCTATCGGGGGATCAAGAATGGTTGTGTTCCGAAGATCATTGGCTAGTATCATGCCCACATTAATTCTGTCACCTTTTACGATAGCTAGTAGTAGACATGCTCTTTGAAATGTTATATCGGACACATTCGAACATGGCATTAGTGTATGATGGACAAAAGTACTCCATGCTTTGGCAATTGGGGTGAGATCGACTGAGCGTAATTTCAGAACTGAGCCATCTCTATTTCGTACCCAATCTGTGCCTGGTCTGCATAAAATGCGTAGGATTTCCTGACTGTTTGCTCTTATAAGTTGTCTCTCCATAGCTAGAAAGCGGCAATCATTATAGTTCGGCAGACCAAAATTTTCATTTATGACTTGAGGTGTGAAGGGTACCCTTTTTCCCCTCACATAACTCACAAATTGGCCCAGTGGGAATGGTTGGTCAGACTTCAGATCGGAGGCATTAGAGTAGAATTCCACAGCTAATGATTTGCTCGCTATGGTGGCGAATGTAGTCAGTTTCTCCCATCCTCTAGAAGCAATCATAGCCTGGATGTCAACAAATTCATCTTCTTCCAACTGAAAATTTTTTTCACTTACAAACTTGTGGGCTACAGGGAGTTTGGCATGGTATTCCTGTATTGCCCTGGTCTTGAATAAGAATGCATCGTGCTGTGGGGCGGAAGATGTAGTTGCAACCTTAGTTCGTTTTGCTTTTTGTTGGGTTGCCATTAAGTCCTGAAAAACAAGTAATTACCCCCATGGTTCATAATATTTCAAGTTAGAGCTAATTAAATTAGGTATGGTCAACCTTGGAAAGATAACGTCATATATGGCCATGAGTTTGTCCGCCAAAATTCTAAGTTATAATAGTGCATTTACATTGGGTGTGTCATTTTAACAAATAGTTGAAATGAAAGCATCATAATGGTTGTGACATTTTATCAAACAGTTGGAATGGAAGCATAATAATGGTTGTGACATTTTATCAAACAGTTGGAATGCAAGCATAATAATGGTTGTGACATTTTATCAAATAGTTGGAATGCAGGCATAACAATGTATGAACAATTCCCAATATTGCAAACATTAACCCCATTCGATCTTAGAAAACCAACATGCGTGTATGCATAATGTTAAATATCAGCACAGATTCGGATTTAAAAGAAAACCAACTAAAAAATTTCATGATATCTCTTCTAAAATTGTTATATTTAATCGGATATTTCATAGAAATAAATGGTAAGTGGATATAGTAGAGAATTCTTTTTTTTTTCTTTTTCTGTTATTCAAACTACTTAAATAAAAGAACCCACATGCATCAATAAACCAGAATGAGTTGATATTCGAAGTTTGGGGAAACTTACTTGAAGATGGAAGGATGTTGGATAGGAGAGGGAAACTTACTTGAGGATGAGAAAGATTTCGAGCTTGTGTGCAGAGAGGGAGCCTGACCTTCGATGATAATGGCGATTGTGAAAGAGGGAGGGTTTATGTGAGAGAATGGGGTTTTAAACCCCAACTGTGCGCTTCAACCGCATGGGGTGCGCTTCGGGCGCGCTTAAGTCAGTGGTGTTTTTTGAAAATGCGCTTCAGGCGCTTCAGGGCGCGCTCCAAGCGCGCGTTGGCAAAGGACAAACCTGGGAATTGCGCTTCAGGCGCATCAGGGCACGCTCCAGGCGCGAGTTCACAGAAGAAAAACCTGGGAAATGCGCTTCAAGCGCATGGGTTGCGCTTCAGGCGCGTGTAAGATAGAAACAAGAGCTGGAAAATGCGCTTCAAGCGCTCCAGGCGCGCTCCAGGCGCGCGTTCACAGTATGTAATTGTATGAAATGCGCTTCAAGCGCACGGGTTGCGCTTCAGGCGCGTTTTTGCTGTCTCTCAAAAGAAAAACAATCCCTAACACATTTTTTCTGATTTCTTGCTTATACTAAACATTAAGAATGAATAAAATTAGTAATTAAAAACTAGAATTGAAAGTAAATGGGATGAAATCAAACTAAAATGAAAAGGATATGAAGTTGGGTTGCCTCCCAATAAGCGCTTGTTTAGTGTCTTGAGCTTGACAATTCACTCTTCAAATGGTGACCAGATGGATGGACTCCATCAAAAGTTTTGACTCTTCCCCGAAGTACGATTTGAGTCTATGTCCATTGACCTTGAAGTTCCGATCGGATTGTATATCTTTCAATTCTACGGCACCGTGTGGAAGTACCTTGATTACCTTGAAAGGGCCCGACCATCTTGACTTTAGTTTTCCGAGAAACAACTTCAATCTTGAGTTGAATAGGATAACTAGTTCTCCTTCTTAGAATTCCTTGAATTTGATTTTTTTTGTCATGCCATTTCTTGGTTTTTTCTTTATATATCTTGGCATTCTCATAAGCAAAATTATGGAATTCCTCTAACTCGTGAAGTTGAAGAATTCTCGACTCGCCTGCCTTGCCCAAGTCAAAGTTCAAGTACTTCGTTGCCCAAAATGCTCGATGCTCAAGTTCGAGAGGTAAATGACAAGCTTTACCATACACAATTTGATACGGTGACATACCCAGGGAGGTCTTAAAAGCTGTTCAGTAGGCCCAAAGTGCATCATCAAGTTTCGTTGACCAATCTTTTCGTGAGGCAGTTACTGTTTTTTCTAGGATTCGTTTAAGCTGCCTATTGGAGACTTCAACTTGCCCACTAGTTTGTGGATGATATGGGGTTGCCACCGTATGACGCACATTATATTTCTTTAGAAGGTATTCCATTTTCCGGTTTAGAAAATTGGTGCCTTTGTCACTAATCAAGGCTCGAGGCACGCCGAAACGAGCGAATATGTTCCTCTTGAGAAAGGTGATAACCTGTTTCGAATCATTTGTTGGAGTAGCTATTGCTTCAACCCATTTTGAGACATAATCCACCGCCACCAAAATATAAACTTTGTTATATAACGATGGGAATGGACCCATGAAATCAATACCCTACACATCGAACACTTCTACTTCTAATACAGGATTTTGCGGCATCTCATCTCGTTTTGAAATGTTACCGGTGCACTGGCATTGATCACATTTCTTCACATAGTTGAATGCATCTTTGAATAATGAAGGCCAAAACAACCCCGATTGTAGAACTCTTGCTGCAGTTCGGTCACCACTGAAATGACCTCCATACTCAGAGTCGTGGCAGTGCCACATTACCTTTTCTTGTTCCTCCTCGGGCACACATCTTCGCAACAGCCCATCCACTCCTCTTTTGTAAAGAAAGGGTTCATCCCATACATAGAATTTGGCATCGTGGATAAACTTCCTTCATTGTTGGTAAACAAATACCTCAAGGCATCATGATCAGTGTAAACAATAACTTTCGATCCGAATAAATAAGACATAAATTTATCAAAAGCATAGACTACAGCTAATAATTCTTTTTCAGTTGTAGCATAATTGTGTTGTGCCTGATTTAAAACATGACTAGCATAGTAGATCACATGCAACATCTTGTCTTTTCTTTGTCCCAGAACTTCCCCAATAGCACTGGCACTTGCATCACACATGATTTCAAAAGGTAGTGACCAGTCAGGTGCAGTGATAATGGGGGAAGTTATCAACTGGTTTTTCAAATTGTTAAAAGCATGCAAACAATCCTCATTGAATTTGAAAGGTGTGTCTTTCGCAAGTAGGTTTGTAAGTGGTTTTGCAATTTTTGAAAAATCTTTTATAAACCTTCTATAAAATCCAGCATGGCCTAAAAAGCTTCTAATGCCTTTCTCGTTGGTAGGAGGGGGAAGTTTTTCAATAACTTCAACTTTGGCCTTGTCTACCTCGATCCCTTTGTGGGAGATTCGGTGGCCTAAAACAATTCCCTCTCTTACCATAAAATGACATTTCTCCCAATTTAGGACCAAGTTAGATTTTTCACACCTTTCTAATACAAGAGATAGATTAATCAAACAATTATCAAAGGATGAGCCAAATACAGAAAAGTCGTCCATGAATACCTCGATATGTTTCTCAATCATATCAGAAAATATGGACATCATGCACCTTTGAAATGTGGCCGACGCATTACACAGTCCAAATGGCATCCTTCGATACGCAAATACCCCAGACGAACATGTAAATGCAGTTTTCTCTTGATCCTCGGGTGCTACAGCTATCTGATTGTACCCTGAATAGCCGTCTAGGAAGCAGTAATACTCATGTCCAGCTAACCGCTCAAGCATCTGATCAATGAAAGGGAGTGGGAAATGATCCTTCCTCGTAGCACTGTTCAATCTCCTATAATCAATACACACTCTCCTGCCTGTAACCGTTCGAGTAGGAATTAACTCGTTCTTTTCATTTGTGATGACAGTCGTTTCCCCCTTTTTTGGTACAACTTGGACGGGACTCACCCAAGAGCTATCTGAAATTGGGTATATGAGGCCGGCTTCTAGTAGCTTTACCACCTCTTTCCTGATCACTTCTTTCATTACCGGATTCAATCTCCTTCGGGGTTGTACTACCGGTTTGTTATTGTCCTCCATGAGGATTTTGTTCATACAAAAAGTAGGACTTATTCCCTTCAAGTCATCAATGGACCAATCGATAGCACCCTTGTGCTTCCACAAAATTGTCAACAACTTTTCTTCTTGTAACTCGCTTAATCTTGCACTGGTTATGGCTGGATTTTTTTCTTCTTCACCCAAGAATACATATTTCAAATGAAGAGGCAACTGCTTGAGTTCAATCAGTGGTGTCTTTTTATGGCCAACACCTCTTTCATCTTTGGGTCTTCACTTTCTTGAACGACATCTTGGGATAGACATAAAACTCTTTCTAATGGCAGGCTGGGTGTCTGATGCTGTATTTCTTCATTGACTATCTCATCTAAAATCTCGATTCAATTGCACCCTTCTCTTTCTTTTGAGTGTTCCATGGCTTTTAGAATGTTAAAAGTGACGGTTTCCTCATTTACTTTCAAGGTTAAGGTGCCATCTGCTACATCAATCATAACTCTCCCTGTTGCTAAGAACGGTCTCCCCAAAATCAAAGGAATGCCGTTATCTTCCTCCATATCTAGTACCACGAAATCTAATGGAAAAATGAACTTATCCACTTTAACCAACACATCTTCCACCACTCCATAGGGATGTTTCATTGAGCGGTCCGCAAACTGTAACATCAGCTGTGTGTCCTTGACTTTTCCAATTCCCAATTTTTTGTATATTAAAAGGGGCATAAGACTCACACTAGCTCCAAGATCACACAAAGCCTTCCCAAAAGTTCTATTTCCAATAGCGCACGGGATTGAGAAGCTTCCAGGGTCCTTGAGCTTCGGTGGCAACTTCCTTTGTAGTATAGCACTACACTCTTCAGTAAGCATAACTGTTTCTCCTCCAATTTATCTTTTTTTCGACAGAATATCCTTCATGAACTTAGCATATGTTGGCATCTGCAATAGTGCTTCTGCAAAAGGGATGTTAATCTGTAATTTTTTAAAAACATCAAGAAACTTACCAAATTTTTTTTCAGTTTCTTCCCTCCTTAATCTTTGAGGGAGAGGAAGTCGAATTTCTGGTGTTGGCAGTGGTTCCCTTTTTTGTACCACAGGTTCTTGCTCCTTTCCAAAAGCGATGTGATCCTCAACTGATGTCGGTGTGGCCATTTCCTCTAGGTGGGTTAAAGTCAGAGTACTTCTACTCTGTTTGGCTTCAGGTGGAACTTGTTCACTCACCTTGCCACTCCTCGTGGTCACTGCATTAACAATGTTTCGTGGATTCGGAACTGTGTCGCTAGGAAGATTTCCAGACGTTTTTTGCTGCACTTTGTTGACCAAGTTGACCCACTTGAGTCTCTAGATTCTTTATAGATGCATAATGATTTTTATGGATGGCTCTTAACTCTTTAATGAAAGAACTTGTGATTGTCACGAATTTCTCTATAGCACTCTCCCAAACAGCCTTCCTAGGTGGGAATTGGTTTGTTTGAGCTCCTTGTTGACCCTGAGATCCACCTTGTTGATCTCTCCAAGAAAAATTCGGATGATTTCGCCAACCAGGATTGTACGTGCTAGAGTAGGGGTTGTTCTGCCTGTTGTTATTACTCACAAAATTCACATGTTCTAGTTCTTCTACCACATTGTCATCCAGTGCTTCACAAACTCCAATTTTACGTGCTCCTCTACAAAGGTTACAAACATTCTGTTTTAGTAATTTGACAGGGGCCACTTGGGGTTGTATATTTAGAGCTGCCATTCCCTTCTTTATCTCAGTGGCGATAACCTCTTCCATCTTCGATAGTAACCTGCCTGGAGGTAACCCATCCATAACATTCAATTCCATCACACCACTTGTTGACCCACCACTTCTGTCATACAACATCATCTGTTCATTTGATGCCATGATCTCAATAATCTTTCGTGCTTCTGTTGCGGTTTTGTAATTCAAAGAACCACCTGTTGTGGCATCCAACATAATTCTAGTGCTCGGCCTCAAGCCATTACAGAATATTTGCATTTGGGCAGTGTCGTCATAAGCATGATTAGGACATCCGGCTAGTAAGTTTCTGAATCTCCTGTAAGTGTCACGAAGAGATTCCCCCTCTTTCTGTTTATAATCATACAGTACGTTTATATCAATGTCGTTATTAAGGTTCCTACGCAATGACTTTTGCTCCAAAAACGTTATATCTTGACAAATTAATTTGTTACTCACTTAGTGTCAAAACTCATCTATTGTTAATAAAAAATTCACATTCTCAAATTATTTAAAAATACATCATATTACCTAATTTACTATTTAGTTCATTTAATTTTGTACTTTTGATCTTTTCAGTTTCATAATATTAATTTAAAGTAATAAATCTCAAATTATAGGTTGTTTTTAAATTTAATTTGATCTATAAAGTTGTACGTCTCAATTTAATATTTCTTAATTTAGTATAATTTAAATTATTAAATAATAGAAAATATGTTTTTGAAACAAAACACATTTTTTGAATTTAAATGCTGACGTACTTTTCTAAACCAAAATGCGAAAAGAAAAGGAATGGAAACGTAGACAAGAATTTATATTGTAAGCACTCCAAAAATAAAATTTGAAGGAGAAGCGTGTAAATGAAATATTTAGATTATACAGAACAACATACTATGATAACAAAATTAAATAAAAGCAAATTAAGAATATTTTTTCATATAACTACTAACAACAATTATAAATTTTTTTAATTAAATTAACAATTCAATTGATAGTCAATGAAAACACAATCCTTGAAATAGAGCCAAAAGCTTAATGTAAATTGAACGGATTTTTTGAAGTAGTAAAAATACTAAAACCACTAGGACTCTATATATGTCTTTAAGTATCAATTAATTTTAATTTAATTTAATTAAACAAGAATATTTTATTAATTTGGTGAAGAAAAACTTTTTAACAACTAAATAGTAAAACTTTAGACAATTAGAACAAAAAATAAACGGAAAAGATATATGATTATACTATTCATTTTTAAAGTACACAACATAACCAACTCTTATGAATTGTTACAATTTTTATCATCCTTATTTCTATTTTCTTCGGTGTAGTTCTTCAACCTTCCTTCACATTGTACCCCTTGGGTAGCATCATGGAATCCTATACGTAATTGAAAAATATATGAAGATTTAATAAAATAAGAACAAAAATTATATGTACTTGTGTGAGAGTTATTTAAGATAGAAGAAGATAAACTTACGTATTACAATCAGTCTTAGGATCCAATGAAAAAGAAAGAGGAATGTTACAAAGTCCGGGGAGTTGTTTTACTCTATCCGGATTAACTCCAAATTTTATGGAAGCGGCCTTAAAACATTTACAAATATCTCTTCGAATTGGAGTGGTGTTGGCCTTTGTGAATACATTATTTGCTCCTATACAACAATTAGGAGATGGGTTTGGTGGGGTAGTACCCTGCAAAAAAGGCACACATGGAATCAAGGAGACTACAGCTTCGCTGCATGTGATGTCATCAATTTGGCTTGCATTCATTGTCGTCATGAACAAACTAAAAACCATCACAATCACAAAAACAACAACATTTTTATTCCCTGACATTTTAATTTCGATATTGAGACGTTTGATGTTTCTATGAATTTGTTTGTTAGGATCAACCACTAGAAACATTCCTTTATGTATAAGTTGGATAAGTTACAATTTTAAAGAAACTACTAATAAGGCTGAATTTGTTACAATTTTTTTAATTAAAATACATGGTCAAGTAACAATTAAGACAATAGATTCTAACCCTAAAAGATTTTTAGAATTACTTTGAATTTATTATCCATTATTATATTATATGAAATCTAATTTAATTTGTAATAAAAGCAGTTGAATGTATTAATTTATTATTAAAATTCAATTCAATTGATAAATAACTATTTTGTGTATATTTCCAAATGATATTTTTACTGCTCCATCTACAAATTAAGTACAAAATATAGTTTATTTTATATATAAAATTATATTTGGTATCAACACAAGAGTCATTATATTTTATGTCTACTAACTTTATATACATGTAGTTATTATGCAAAATAATATGATTGTT
>JBBPBR010000001.1:16277593-16298871 GCA_037974775.1 Cicer pinnatifidum | reverse complement strand
AATTTGAATTAAAAACTACTTAATGTTGTATCCAAAAAATAAAATTCTTTCCAATAGTTGTGAGATAGAAATAATTAATGATTTTTTTTTTATTTAAATATTTTTTAGACTCAAGAATTTTAATTTATTAAACCTGCGTTTTTATTTCTTATTAAAATAAATAAAACTACTCTTCAATCATCATTTTTTTTAATAGAAATAAATATGAAATATTTTTGTATTTCAAAAAAATCCATTGAAAAATGATTTTCAAAATTAAATATAGAACTTGTAAAAACCGAATTTTGAATATCATAATTCAAACTTGCCTCACCGACGGTTTTATTACAATAAACAAATTAATAAATTTATTAATAAATTTGTTTTAACAGTAATTTCTAAATTAATAATGCTTAAATATAAAAACTAAGTTATTGGATTACATACACTCGAAATAACATTTTCAATAGTTAAATTACATTGATTGAAATTTGAAATTTGTGATTTTAGCCAATAAACCATGTTTCTAAATTAAAAGAATGCTTGTATAGTCTGAAACAGCTCCAAGAGTTTTGTATAATAGGCTAAGCCGTTGTTTATTAAAAATGATTTTGAAAGAGGCTAATTGGGCACCACTTTATTTAGAAAATCATCTAAGAATTCCTTTTCATTGTCCAAATATATGTTGGTGATATAATTTTTGGTTTTACTAATGTTAAGCTCTATCAAAAGTTTTCTAAGTTAACGAAGAATGAGTTTGAGATAAGTATGATGGGAGACCAAAGCTAAAAAGGAATATTCATTCATGAGACCAAATATATACAAGATAATTTCTTAAGAAATTTAAAATGGATGAATGTGAATCCACGGTTACACCTATGTACCGCACATATTCACTTGATAAGAATGAACCAGGTAGAAAGGTGGATCAAAAGTTATACAAAAAGATGATTGACTCTCTTCTCTATTTAACTAACTCTAGAAAATCATATAATAATTCCTTTTCATTGTCCAAGTATATGTTGGTGATATAACTTTTGGTTTTACTAATGTTAAGCTCTATCAAAAGTTTTCTAAGTTAATGAAGAATGAGTTTGAGATAAGTATGATGGGATACCAAAGCTAAAAAGGAATATTCATTCATGAGACCAAATATATACAAGATAATTTCTTAAGAAATTTAAGATGGATGAATGTGAATTCACGGTTACACCTATGTACCGCACATATTCATTTGATAAGAATGAACCAGGTAGAAAGGTTGATCAAAAGTTATACAAAAAGATGATTGACTCTCTTCTCTATTTAACTAACTCTAGACCTGATATTATGTTCAGTGTGTGTGAAAAATTTCGGTATGACACTAAAGAACCGCATTTAACTATAGTTAAAAGGATCTTTATATATCTGATGGACACTACTAATCTTGGTCTATATTATCATCCATCATCTGAGTATAGTTTTGTAGGTATCTGTTATGTTAACTATGCTAATGATAAACTAGAATGGAAATACACAAGTGGAAACAATACATTCCTTTGTGAAAATTTGATCTCCTAGTTAAACCAAAGACAATGAATCATAGGTCTATCTATAACTGAAGCAAACTAAATTTCAGTAGTTAGCTGCAACACTGCACTTCTTTGGATGAAATATCTACTATAGGACTTCAAAATTATTGATACTGATCATCAGTAGGTAGAAAAAACTTCTTGCTAACGACATATTTAAATTTTTAAAGAAAATTTTAAACATTTAATTTATAAAGACGGGATGCTGAAATCCCTATAAGCGTATACTAAAACATACTAATTGGTGAAATACGTACGCTCTACCTTTGATGAATTGGATTTCTTCTGCCTATATTTGTTTAAAATTCGATTTATTTCATATATGGATAGTTTTATTGAAAAATGATTGTGTTTTGTGATTTTCTGACTTGTGTCGCATCTTGTGTGTTAATGTGTGCATGGTAGTTATTGTTTTTCACTTTTAGAAACTCTAATATTTTATCAAAAATACCAACAATCAAGTCACTCATTATTTTCAAGTATTTCCCACAATTTTACAATCCTTTCAAACCTTAAAAACCATCTCTAAAACTCTCTTGAATTCCCTAATGGATTCAAGTTCTGCTTCTTGTTCTACACTTAAAAAAACTTCTACTGCCCCCAATATGGCAGGTAATATTGACCAACTTGATATTCTCAATGAACTTCAAATTGATTTCACTAATCTCGCTAAGAATGGGTTTGACAGCATTGAAAACTTTATTGTTATTGGATGGTATGAGTACTTTAGCAGAGATCAACCTTATGTTTTAGATGTTCTATTTAATGAATTTCGGAGGTTTGCTTATGTGAACAAAGATGGAGAAGTTTCCAATGTGGTGTTAGAGCTGCCCATCAAAATTACTCAAAAAACCATTGCTGCTATTACCAAATGTCTGATGAATGAATGATAATTGCAAATGGATATAAATCAAGGGTTGGCTCTTCAAAAATCAACTAGGAACATTTTGAAGATCCCAAGGTCAACTTATAGTCAATACATTTAAAGTCTAGATATGGGGTGTGTGGTGTGTATAGGGTTCCTCAAGGTTATTTTGAATGTCTAAATAGAAGAAGGATTCATGAAATATTCTTGATAAAACTGCTCCAATGGTGTTAGAATTGGTCGTCTTTGAGTTTCTCTGCTAAGACACAAGTCTCCCCACTTCCCAATAGTAAAAAAAGATCCCTAGAAAGTAAAACAAAAATGCATTTTAGTCGTAAAGTCCACTTGTCCGGAAATGCGCCCCAGGCGCAACTCTTGTGCTTTAGACGCACAACTTCTTATTTTTGCGTTTTATGCATTTTTCTCATCTTTTTAGTTTGAATTGGGCTTCGGTGTCTTCAAGAAAGTTGTAGCTATGAACCGTAGCTTTCTTTTTCATTTTGTTTGATTTCAATTAGACATCTAAAACTCCTGATATGGCTAAAATACACGAAATATGTCATGTTGATTTCTCACCAAAGTTCAACACTGCACTAAAACTACGAAAAATCTCTACTTAATCAAAGAAATAAGAACATAAACATTTCATTAAATCAAAGAACTAAAATCAACAAAATAAATCAAATAACTCCTTAAATTAACTAATGGATAAAGATAAATAAAACTAAAATCAATGAAAAATATGCATATGATGAAGAGTCATCAAATGTCCTAGATCAAGATACTAAAATACCAAACCTTCAACACTAATACTTATTCTCTCATTCTGTTAATGTTCATTATCCACCTCCCTACCTCACAAAACTTCTTCCCAAGGTAGCAAGCTTAAGAGTTTCTTTCTCTTCAATACGATATCCTAATAACAAATACATAACAAATACACATGCGTATATAGTTATTATAGAAAAATATAACTAAATCATACACTTCATTTAACAATTCAAATCACAAAGCACCAAAGATACAAATTAAACAAATGCACAAATCCTATTTATTAGACTATATGTCCATGCATGATTTCCGAATATCAACACCTCGTAGAGCGAAGAGTCCCACCATTGAACAATGTCCAACCGTTAGGCAAATATTCTTCAGAGTTTCATGTTAACTACCCCATCGTTGAGTATTTTTTTGAATCACTTTGTCTTTTAAAGAAAATGTTGTCATGTACTTACGACTAGGTCTAGACCACCAATGCATGCATGTATTTCATCACATTAGTTTGTAACAAAATAGATCAGTCAATCAGAGCGTCCAAAAGCAACCTAGTTTAAACACAAAGGCACCACCTTTAACATCCACCCTTTATCAATAAAAATATGCAAATTACTTAATTTCGTAATATCATTCATAAACATGTATTTCATATAACACATATTTTGAAGATTGATAGCGTTTCAGCAAGTGTACTGAATCGTTGCAAGTAATAATAAAATAGTAGTACCGAGTGTCGAACTCAAGGATTGTGTTTTACTATCGAATTATATTTAATTACTAAAATTAAACAAAAGGTTCCCAAGTTGATTGAAATGATATTTGAAATTAACAACAGTAATAAATTGATTTTTTATAATGAGAAAAATGTCAGGGATGAGTTTCACTTCGAATCCAACCTTGGTGTCTAATTTGATCCTAGTTACTGAATTCCTTTATTGAATTATTACCGAATTCTCTTTATTATTCTTGCCCTAATGTCTTAGCGACAGAACCTTTAATTCCAAAGTAACCCCTAATTCCTTAGTAGATTTAAGATTAGAATTAAGCATTACTGTATAGAAATTCTTTTGTAAATTATTGCTTTGCAACTAATTTAATTGGTTTCATGACCTGCATCTATCCCTAGACTACAAATTCATGAATTTCTCATCTCAAGCATTCGTAAAGTCCACTTCCGTTTCAAAATATAAATCGTAGAATGTTTTAATGTTGATCAAGCAATAAAAAGCATTAAGCACAGAGATGAGAAAAACAATTCAATAAACTCATTCATATAACTAGATATCAAATCAGAAAAATAAGGGTTTCATCTGAATTATGTATTCTTGGGTGAAGAAGAAAAAAATCCAGCCATAATTAGTGCAAGCTTGAGCGAGTTGCAAGAAGAAAATTTGTTGAGAATTCCGCGGAAGCACAAGGGTGCTATCGTTTGTTCCATTGATGACTTGTAGGGAATAAGTCCGACTTTTTGTATGCACAAAATCCTCATGGAGGACAATCACAAACCGGTAGTACAACCCCAAAGGAGATTGAATCCGGTAATGAAAGAAGTGATCAGGAAAGAGGTGGTAAAGCTATTAGAAGCCGACCTCATATACCCAATTTCAAATAGCTCTTGGGTGAGTCCCGTCCAAGTGGTACCAAAAAAGGGGGGAACGACTGTCATCACAAATGAAAAGAAGGAGTTAATTCCTACTCGAACGGTTACAGGCTGGAGAGTGTGTATTGATTACAGGAGATTGAACAGTGCCACGAGGAAGGATCATTTCCCACTCCCTTTCATTGATCAGATGCTTGAGCGGTTAGCCGGACATGAGTATTACTGCTTCCTAGACGGTTATTCAGGGTACAATCAGATAGCCGTAGCACCTGAGGATCAAGAGAAAACCACATTTACATGTCCTTATGGGGTATTTGCTTATCGAAGAATGTCATTTGGACTGTGTAATGCGCCGGCCACGTTTCAAAGGTGCATGATGTCCATATTTTCTGATATGATTAAGAAACATATTGAGGTATTCATGGACGACTTTTCTGTATTTGGGTCATCCTTTGATAATTGTTTGATTAATCTATCTCTTGTATTAGAAAGGTGTGAAAAATCTAACTTGGTCCTAAACTGGGAGAAATGTCATTTTATGGTAAGAGAGGGAATTGTTTTAGGCCACCGAATCTCCCACAAGGGGATCGAGGTAGACAAGGCCAAAGTTGAAGTTATTGAAAAACTTCCCCCTCCTACCAACGAGAAAGGCATTAGAAGCTTTTTAGGCCATGCTGGATTTTATAGAAGGTTTATAAAAGATTTTTCAAAAATTGCAAAACCACTTACAAACCTACTCGCGAAAGACACACCTTTCAAATTCAATGAGGATTGTTTGCATGCCTTTAACAACTTGAAAAACCAGCTGATAACTGCCCCCATTATCACTGCACCTGACTGGTCACTACCTTTTGAAATCATGTGTGATGCAAGTGACAGTGCTATTGGGGCAGTTCTGGGACAAAGAAAAGACAAGATGTTGCATGTGATCTACTATGCTAGTCATGTTTTAAATCAGGCACAACACAATTATACTACAACTGAAAAAGAATTATTAGTTGTATTCTATGCTTTTGATAAATTTCGGTCTTATCTATTAGGATCAAAAGTTATTGTTTACACTGATCATGCTGCTTTGAGGTATTTGTTTACTAAGTAGGAATCAGAACCAAGGTTGCTTAGATGGATTCTATTACTACAAGAATTTGACATTGAGATCCGGGATAAAAAGGGATCAGAGAACACTGTGGCTGACCACCTATCTCGATTGGAGAAGGTCGAGGAGAATGAGGATATTAGACCGATTCGAGATCAATTTGCTGATGAGCACATCTTCGCCATTACCATGGCACCGTGGTTCGCCGACTTTGCTAATTTCAAGGTGGGGGGTACAATCCCATCTGATTTCACTTACCAACAACGAAAGAAGTTTATCCACGATGCCAAATTCTATGTATGGGATGAACCCTTTCTGTACAAAAGAGGAGTGGATGGGCTGTTGCGAAGGTGTGTGTCCGAGGAGGAACAAGAAAAGGTAATGTGGCACTGCCATGACTCTGAGTACGGGGGTCATTTCAGTGGTGACCGAACTTCAGCAAGAGTTCTACAATCGGGGTTGTTTTGGCCTTCATTATTCAAGGATGCATTCAACTATGTGAAGAAATGCGATCGATGCCAGCGCACCAGTAACATTTCAAAATGGGATGAGATGCCGCAAAATCCTGTATTAGAAGTAGAAGTGTTCGATGTGTGGGGTATTGATTTCAAGGGTCCATTCCCATCGTCATATAATAAAGTTTATATTTTAGTGGCGGTGGATTATGTCTCAAAATGGGTTGAAGCAATAGCTACTCCAACAAATGATTCGAAACAGGTTATCACCTTTCTCAAGAAGAACATATTCGCTCGTTTTGGTGTGCCTCGAGCCTTGATTAGTGACGAAGGCACCCATTTTCTAAACCGGAATATGGAATACCTTCTGAAGAAATATAATGTGCGTCATAGAGTGGCAACCCCATATCATCCGCAAACTAGTGGGCAAGTTGAAGTGTCCAACAGGCAGCTTAAACAAATCCTAGAAAAAACAGTAACTGCCTAACGAAAGGATTGGTCAACGAAACTTGATGATGCACTTTGGGCATACCGAACAGCTTTTAAGACCTCCTTGGGTATGTCACCGTTTCAAATTGTGTATAGTAAAGCGTGTCATTTACCTCTTGAACTTGAGCATCGAGCATTTTGGGCAACGAAGTACTTGAAATTTGACTTGGGCAAGGCGGGCGAAGCGAGAATCCTTCAACTTCACGATTTAGAGGAATTCCGGAATTTTGCTTATGAGAATGCCAAGATATATAAAGAAAAAACCAAGAAATGACATGACAAAAAAATCAAATTCAAGGAATTCCAAGAAGGAGAACTAGTTCTCCTATTCAACTCCAGATTGAAATTGTTTCCCGGAAAACTAAAGTCAAGATGGTCGGGCCCTTTCAAGGTAATCAAGGTATTTCCACATGGTGCCGTAGAGTTGAAAGATATACACTCCGATCGGAACTTCAAGGACAATGGACAGAGACTCAAATCGTATTTCGGGGAGGAGTCAAAACTTTCGATGAGTCCATCCATCTGGTCACCATATGAAAAGTGAATTGTCAAGCTCAGGACACTAAACAAGCGCTTATTGGGAGGCAACCCAAGTTCATATCCTTTCATTTCAGTAGATTTTACTCAATTTACTTTTAATTTCAGTTTTAATTACTCACGTATTAAATCTTGATGTTTAGTATATGCAAGGAACCATAAAAATGTGTTGGGGTAGTGATTTTTCTGTCAAGAGAAGCTTTACGCGCGCCTGGAGCGCATGCCTTGCGCTTGAAGCGCATTCCGCGTGTTCCACATTTGTTAACGCGCGCCTGGAGCGCATGCCTTGCGCTTGAAGCGCATTTCACGTGTTTCACTTCTGTTAACGCGCGCCTGGAGCGCATGCCTTGCGCTTGAAGCGCATTTCGCGTGTTTCAATTCTGTTAACACACGCCTGGAGCGCGCCTGGAGCGCATTTTTCATTTTCCAGCACTGCCTTGCGCGCGCCTAAAGCGCGTCCCATGCGCTTGAAGCGCATTGTAGGATTTAAAACATTCCAAGTGAGCACCCTTTCCCTCTTTCACCAAAACCCTCCCTCTTTCACAAACACCATTATCATTGAAGGTCAAGCTCCCTCACACAATCTCAAAAACTGTCTCATCCTCAAGTAAGTGTCCCTCACCTATTCAACCTCATCCCATCCTCAAGTAAGTTTCCCAAAACTTCTAATAGCAACTCATTCTTGGTTACTAATGCATGTGGGTTTTTCTCTTGTAAACGTGAATCTATGCTGATTTTTATACATTATGCATGCATGTATGTTGTTAATGAGATCGAATGGGGTTAATGGGTGCGAGATTGGGTGTTTTTCATTCATTATTATGCCTGCATTCCAACTGTTTGCTAAAATGCCACAACCACTATGATGCCTGCATGCCAACTGTTTGATAAAATGTCACAACCATCATCATGCTTGCATTCCAACTGTTTGTTAAAATGACACAACCAACGAACATGCATTATTATCACTTAGAATGTTAGTGAACAAACTCATGGCCATGTATGATGTTATTTCTCCAAGGTCGACCGTGCTTAAATTAATTAGCTCTAACTTGGAATATTCTGAACCTTGGGGGTGATTACTTGCTTTGCAGGACCTAATGGCAACCCAACAAAAAGCAAAACGCACTAAGGTTGCAACTACATCCTCTTCCCCACAGCACGATGCATTCCTATTCAAGACCAGGGCAACACAAGAATACCATGCCAAACTCCCAGCAGTCCACAAGTTCGTAAGTGAAAAGAATTTTCAGTTAGAAGACGACGAATTTGTTGACATCCAGGCTATGATTGCTGCCAGAGGATGGGAGAAGCTGACCACATTTGTCACCGCAGCTAGTAAATCATTAGCTATGGAATTCTACTCTAATGCCTCCGATCTAAAGTCTGACCAACCATTCCCACTTGACCAATTTGGGAGTTATGTGAGGGGCAAAAGGGTGCCTTTCACACCTCAAGTCATCAATGAAATCTTTGGCCTGCCGAACTATAATGACTGCCACTTTCTAGCTATGGAAAAACAACTTATAAGAGCAAGCAGTCAGGAAATCCTACGCATTTTATGCAGACCAGGCACAGATTGGGTACGAAATAGAGATGGCTCCGTTCGGAAATTACGCTCAGTGGACCTCACCCCGATTGCTAAAGCATGGAGTACTTTTGTCCATCATACACTATTTCCATGTTCGAATGTGTCCGATATAACATTTCAAAGAGCATGTCTACTACTTGCTATCTTAAAAGGTGACATAATTAATGTGGGCATGTTAATAGCCAATGATATTCGGGGTACAGCCATTCTTGATCCCCCAACAGGCTACTTCCATCACGCCTCCCTGATAGGCAAATTATGTGAGTTGGTGAGAGTGGTACCAAAACAAGGCAAAGAAATGTTGAAACCAGCTACTCCAATCACTGCAAGATGGATAACAATACACTCTATGATTCCAGCAGACTACCCTGTTGCCCCAACGGCAGTGATGTCAGCAGAGGAACATATTGAACCACAGGAACCACAACACCACCCTCCACACCCAGTCCAGCTCTCTAACGAAGACAGAATCGGTAGATTGGAAACTATGATGGAACGAGTAATGATTGATTAGCAAGATAGACACGCCAGATTAGAACTGGGGATGACCAATCTCTATCGAGCATTCGCCTCTTCTCAACAGACACCGGGAGGCATGTTTTATGCTGATCTATTTACACCTCACCCGTACACAGGCGACCAAAGCGGAACAAGAGCAGATGATCTAAGCGAGGATCCTTGAATTGCTAAACTATAGAAGTTTTCTTTCTTTTGTTTTGATTTTTTTTTTCTTTTCTTTGTTTCTTTTCTTGTTCTTCTTTGTTTTAGTCTAGTCTATTTGCTTTTCTTTGTTTCTTCTTGCTTTCTTTGTTTGATGATGAAAAGTTGTAATAACTTGCACTTGATCTTAAAGTTTCTATTGGGATTTCGAAAGTTAAACTCTATTTCTTAGATTATGTTAGTGCTCAAGTCGATAAGTCTCCCTAATGCATACATGCTTGATTACTAAATGGTTGCAGAAGGCTAATAGGCCATCAAGTTTTTCAAAAATACAATTTTAACTTTTCGAATGCATGTTTGGCATTATAATGATTGTTCATACTCTCTCTTACTATCCTAGCAATGAGCTTTTGAGCCTAAACACTTAAATTCTTTGCTGTGTGATTATCCAAACATGTATTATCCCTTCAGAACATGCACTAATTCTGACTTGCATCACTTGTAATTTATGCATACATTGATGCAATTTTATTTGGTCGTTTGAGCCTTTCTAACTCTCATATCAAAATTTTATCCTTTGCTAGCCCCTTTGAGCCTTGCCCCTTTATTTCGGTTACTAGCCACATCACAAAACACGAAAAAAAAAAAAAAAAAAAAAACAGACCCTGCTTCAATTACATCACCCTACTTGGAGTTAGGTAGAAAAGTTTTGTTATGTATTGGTCAAATTCTAAGTTTGGGGTTGCTCATGGGATAGCAACCTTTTAAGTTTGGGGTGGTGATTCTCACAAAAAATAAAAAAATAAAAAATAAAATAATAATAATAATAATAATAATAATAATAATAATAATAATAAAACGATAAATAATATATTCTTGGTTCTTTGTTCAATGTTTGAGAATTTCCATAATGAAAAGAAAAAAATTGTAGAATAATTTGGAAGTATATACCTAACTCCAAGCAGTAAAGCCTACTATCCCAAAATGTCCTACCCTTACCTAAGCCCCATTACAACCCGAAAGTCCTCTAAAAATGTATGTATTTGCTGCATAGTGATGGCTAACTAGAATTTTTTCAAGCCTATGGTAGCGTGATGCATGTTATAGGATTTGAGTGATAAATTCATAACCCTTCTAAACACTTGAGAGAATTTTGGTGAGATTGTGTGAAGAGAGAGTTGAATTTGATAAATGAATGCCAATGTGTACAAATCCTGTTATAATTTTTTTTAGCAACCATAGAGCATGATTGATGTTTGCAGTAGCTGAAACTGAGAATTGAGTTTGATGTGATTTGAGAAATTGATTTTAAGGTTATTTTTAACTACACCAAACATGAAATTAATTGTTGCTTGGGGACAAGCAACATATTAAGTTTGGGGTTGTGATAACTCGTCATCATATGCATATTTTTCCACTGTTTTAGTCTTATTTATCTTCAATCATCAGTTAAATTAAGGATTTATTTGATACATTCGGTTTATTTTTGTTCTTTGAATCTATTAATATGTTATGCTTGTATTTCAGTGATTAAGTGGGAATTTTTCGTAATTTTACATTGCGTTTTGTTTTTAAGTGCAGTGCTGAATTTTGGTGAAAAATCAACATGATAGATGTGGAGTATTTCAGCCATATCTGGAGTTCTAGATGTCCAATTAGTGTCACTCCAAGTGCTAATGAAAGCTAAGATCCATATCGACAACTTTCATGAAGACACCGGGACCAAATTTAGACGAAAAAGATGAGAAAAATGCAAAATACGTCAGACAGCAGATGTTGTGCGCCTGTAGCGCGTCCTGCGCGCCTGGAGCGCATTTATCAGGTTTCAGTCTGTCAAACGCGCGCCTGGAGCGCATGACGCGCATCAGCAATCATAAAAACGCAATTTTTTTTACTGTTTTTGGAATCTTTTTTGACTTTTGGGAAGTTGGGAGACTTGTGCCCTATCATAGAAACTCAAAGACGGCCGTTTCTAACGCCATTGAAGCAGTTTTATCAAGAATCATCCATGAATCATTCTTGTAATTCTTCTTTAATCCTTATCTTTTGTATCTCTGCCATGAGTAACTAAACCCTATTTGTTAGGGATGAGTGTAACCAGATGAAACCCTTATTTTTCTGATTTGATTTCTAGTTATATGAATGAGTTTATTGAATTGTTTTTCTCATCTCTGTGCTTAATGCTTTTTATTGCTTGATCAACATTAAAATGTTCTACGATTTGTATTTTGAAACGGAAGTGGACTTTACGAATGCTTGAGATGAGAAATTCATGAATTTGTAGTCTAGGGATAGATACAGGTCATGAAACCAATTAAATTGGTTACAAAGCAATAATTTACAAGAGAATTTCAATACGGTAATGCTTAATTCTAATCTTAAATCCACTAAGGAATTAGGGGTTACTTTGGAATTAAAGGTTCTGTCACTAAGACATTAGGGCAAGAATAATAAAGAGAATTCGGTAATAATTCAATAAAGGAATTCAGTAACTAGGATCAAATTAGACACCAAGGTTGCATTCGAAGTGAAACTCATCCTTGACATTTTTCTCATTATAAAAGATCAATTTTATTACTGTTGTTAATTTCAAATATTATTTCAATCAACTTGGGAACCTTTTGTTCAATTTTAGTAATTAAATATAATTCAATAGTAAAACGCAATCCTTGAGTTCGACACTCGGTACTACCCTTTTATTATTACTTGCAACGATTCAGTACACTTGCTGAAACGCTATCATTAGCCATCACAATGCAGCAAATACATACATTTTTAGAGGACTTTCGGGTTGTAATGGGGCTTAGGTAAGGGTAGGACATTTTGGGATAGTAGGCTTTACTGCTTGGAGTTAGGTATATACTTCCAAATTATTCTACCATTTTTTCTTCTTTTCATTATGGAGATTCTCAAACATTGACCAAAGAACCAAGAAGATATTATTTATCATCATTTTTTTTTAATGAGAATCACCACCCCAAACTTAAAAGGTTGCTATCCCATGAGCAACCCCAAACTTAGAATTTGATCAATACATAACAAAACTTTTCTACCTAACTCCAAGTAATGTGATGTAATTGAAGCCGGGTCTTTTTTTTGTGTGTGTTGTAATGTGGCTAGTAACCGAAATAAAGGGGCAAGGCTCAAAGGGGCTAGCAAAGGATAACATTTTCATAGGGTAGTTAGAAAGTCTCAAACGACCAAATAAAATGGCCTCGTATGCATAAATTACAAGTGATGCAAGTTAGAATTAGTGCAAGTTCTGAAGGGATAATACATGTCTGGATAATCACACAACGAAGAATTTAAGTGTTTAGGCTCAAAAGCTCACAGCTAGGATAATAAGAGAGAGTATGAACAATCAACATAATGCCAAACATGCCTTTGAAAAGTTAAAATTGTATTTTTGAAAAACTTGATGGCATATTAGCCCTCTGCAACCATTTAGTAATCAAGCATGTATGCATTAGGAAGGCATTGTCGACTTGAGCAATAACATAATCTAAGAAATAGAGTTTAACTTTCGAAATCCCAAACAGAAACTTTAAGATCAAGTGCAAGTTATTACAACTTTTCATCATCAGACAAAGAAAACAAGAAGAAGCAAATAAAAGCAAATAGACTAGACTAAAACAAAGAAAAGCAAGAAAAGAAAAGATTCAAAACAAAAGAAAGAAAACTTCTCTTAGTTTAGCAATTCAAGGATCCTCGTTTTGATCATCTGCTCATGTTCCACTATGGTCGCCGGTATACTGGTGAGGTGCAAATAGATCAGCATAAAACATGCCTCCTGGTGTCTGTTGAGAAGAGGCGAATGCTCGATAGAGATTGGTCATCCCCAGTTCTAATCTGGCGTGTCTATCTCGCTGATCAATCATCACTCGTTCAATCATAGTTTCCCGTCTACCGATTCTGTCTTCGTCAGAGAGCTGGGACGGGCGTGGAGGGTGGTGCTGTGGTTCCTATGGTTCAGTATTTTCCTCTGCTGGCATCGCTGCTGGTGGGGCAACAGGATAGTCTGCTGGAATCATAGAGTGTTTTGCTATCCATCTAGCAGTGATTGGAGTAGCAGGTTTCACCATTTCTTCGCCTTGTTTTGGTACCACTCTCACTATTTCACATAATTTGCCTATTAGGGAGGCGTGATGGAAGTAGCCTGTCGGGGGATCAAGAATGGCTGTGTTCCGAAGATCATTGGCTAGTATCATGCCCACATTAATTATGTCACCTTTTACGATAGCCAATAGTAGACATGCTCTTTTAAATGTTATATCTGACACATTCGAACATGGCATTAGTGTATGATGGACAAAAGTACTCCATGCTTTGGCAATTGGGGTGAGATCCACTGAGCGTAATTTCTGAACTGAGCCATCTCTATTTCGTATCCAATTTGTGCCTGGTCTGCATAAAATGCGTAGGATTTCATGACTGCTTGCTCTTATAAGTTTTCTCTCCATAGCTAGAAAGCGGCAATTATTATAGTTCGGCAGACCAAAAATTTCATTGATGACTTGAGGTGTGAAGGGTAGCCTTTTTCCCCTCACATAACTCACAAATTGGTCTAGTGGGAATGGTTGGTCAGACTTCAGATCGGAGGCATTAGAGTAGAATTCCACAGCTAATGATTTGCTCGCTGTGGTGGTGAATGTAGTCAGTTTCTCCCATCCTCTAGAAGCAATCATAGCCTGGATGTCAACAAATTCATCGTCTTTCAACTGAAATTTTTTTTCACTTACAAACTTGTGAGCTGCTGGGAGTTTGGCACAGTATTCCTGTATTGCCCTGGTCTTGAATAAGAATGCATCGTGCTGTGGGGTGGAAGATGTAGTTGCAACCTTAGTTCGTTTTGCTTTTTGTTAGGTTGCCATTAAGTCCTGAAAAACAAGTAATTACCCCCATGGTTCATAATATTCCAAGTTAGAGCTAATTAAATTAGGTATGGTCAACCTTGGAAAGATAACGTCATATATGGCCATGAGTTTGTCCGCCAAATTCTAAGTTATAATAGTGCATTTACATTAGGTGTGTCATTTTAACAAACAGTTGGAATGCAAGCATCATAATGGTTGTGACATTTTATCAAATAGTTGGAATGCAAGCATAATAATGGTTGTGACATTTTATCAAACTGTTGGAATGCAAGCATAATAATGGTTGTGACATTTTATCAAACACTTGGAATGCAGGCATAACAATGTATGAACAATTCCCAATCTTGCAAACATTAACCCCATTCGATCTTAGAAAACGAACATGCGTGTATGCATAATGTTAAATATCAGCACAGATTCGAATTTAAAAGAAGGAAAACCCACATGCATCAATAAACCAGAATGAGTTGTTATTCGAAGTTTGGGGTAACTTACATGAAGATGGAAGGATGTTGGATAGGAGAGGGAAACTTACTTGAGGATGAGAAAGATTTCGAGCTTGTGTGCAAAGAGGGAGCCTGACCTTCGATGATAATGGCGATTGTGAAAGAGGGAGGGTTTATGTGAGAGAATGGGGTTTTAAAGCCCAATTATGCGCTTCAAGCACATGGGGTGTGCTTCGGGCACGCTTAAGTCAGTGGTGTTTTTTGAAAATGCGCTTCAGGCGCTTCATGGCGCGCTCCAGGCGCACGTTGGCAGATGACAAACCTGGGAATTGCGCTTCAGGCGCATCAGGGCGCGCTCCAGGTGCGATTTCACAGAAGACAAACCTGGGAAATGCGCTTCTGGCGCATGGGTTGCGCTTCAGGCGCGTGTAAGCCAGAAACAAGAGCTGGAAAATGCGCTTCAAGCGCTCCAGGCGCGCGTTCACAATATGTAATTGTATGAAATGCGCTTCAAGCGCACGGGTTGCGCTTCAGGCGCGTTTTTGCTGTCTCTCAACTGAAAAACAATCCCTAACACATTTTTTCTTATTTCTTGCTTATACTAAACATTAAGAATGAATAAAATTAGTACTTAAAAACTAGAATTGAAAGTAAATGGGGTGAAATCAAACTAAAATGAAAAGGATATGAAGTTGGGTTGCCTCCCAATAAGCGCTTGTTTAGTGTCCTGAGCTTGACAATTCACTCTTCAAATGGTGACCAGATGGATGGACTCCAACGAAAGTTTTGACTCTTCCCCGAAGTACGATTTGAGTCTCTGTCCATTGACCTTGAAGTTCCGATCGGATTGTGTATCTTTCAATTCTACGGAACCGTGTGGAAATACCTTGATTACCTTGAAAGGGCCCGACCATCTTGACTTTAGTTTTCCGAGAAACAACTTCAATCTTGAGTTGAATAGGAGAACTAGTTCTCCTTCTTGGAATTCCTTGAATTTGATTTTTTTGTCATGCCATTTCTTGGTTTTTTCTTTATATATCTTGGCATTCTCATAAGCAAAATTCTGGAATTCCTCTAACTCGTAAAGTTGAAGAATTCTCTACTCGCCTGCCTTGCCCAAGTCAAAGTTCAAGTACTTCGTTGCCCAAAATGCTCGATGCTCAAGTTCGAGAGGTAAATGACAAGCTTTACCATACATAATTTGATACGGTGACATACCCAGGGAGGTCTTAAAAGCTGTTCGGTAGGCCCAAAGTGCATCATCAAGTTTCGTTGACCAATCTTTTCGTGAGGCAGTTACTGTTTTTTCTAGGATTCGTTTAAGCTGCCTATTGGAGACTTCAACTTGCCCACTAGCTTGTGGATGATATGGGGTTGGCACCCTATGACGCACATTATATTTCTTTAGAAGGTATTCCATTTTCCGGTTTAGAAAATGGGTGCCTTCGTCAGTAATCAAGGCTCGAGGCACACCGAAACGAGCGAATATGTTCCTCTTGAGAAAGGTGATAACCTGTTTCGAATCATTTGTTGCAGTAGCTATTGCTTCAACCCATTTTGAGACATGATCCACCGCCACCAAAATACAAACTTTGTTATATGACGATGGGAATGGACCCATGAAATCAATACCCCACACATCGAACACTTCTACTTCTAATACAGGATTTTGCGGCATCTCATCCCGTTTTGAAATGTCACCGGTGCGCTGGCATCGATCGAATTTCTTCACATAGTTGAATGCATCTTTGAATAATGAAGGCAAACCAACCCCGATTGTAGAACTCTTGCTGCAGTTCGGTCACCACTGAAATGACCTCCATACTCAGAGTCGTGGCAGTGCCACATTACCTTTTCTTGTTCCTCCTCGGGCACACATCTTCGCAACAGCCCATCCACTCCTCTTTTGTACAGAAAGGGTTCATCCCACACATAGAATTTGGCATCGTGGATAAACTTCCTTCGTTGTTGGTAAGCGAAATCAGATGGGATTGTACCCCCCACCTTGAAATTATCAAATTCGGCTAACCAAGGTGCCGTGGTAATGGCGAAGATGTGCTCATCAGCAAATTGATCTCGAATCGGTCTAATGTCCTCATTCTCCTCAACCTTCTCCAATCGAGATAGGTGGTCAGCCACATTGTTCTATGACCCCTTTTTATCCCGGCTCTCAATGTCAAATTCTTGTAGTAATAGAATCCATCTAAGCAACCATGGTTTTGATTCCTGCTTAGTAAACAAATACCTCAAGGCATCATGATCAGTGTAAACAATAACTTTCGATCCTAATAAATAAGACCGAAATTTATCAAAAGCATAGACTACAGCTAATAATTCTTTTTCAGTTGTAGCATAATTGTGTTGTGCCTGATTTAAAACATGACTAGCATAGTAGATCACATGCAACATCTTGTCTTTTCTTTGTCCCAGAACTGCCCCAATAACACTGTCACTTGCATCACACATGATTTCAAAAGGTAGTGACCAGTCAGGTGCAGTGATAATGGGGGCAGTTATCAGCTGGTTTTTCAAATTGTTAAAAGCATGCAAACAATCCTCATTGAATTTGAAAGGTGTGTCTTTCGCAAGTCGGTTTGTAAGTGCCTCTATCTGAAATTGGGTATATGAGGCCGGCTTCTAGTAGCTTTGCCACCTATTTCCTGATCACTTCTTTCATTACCGGATTCAATCTCCTTTGGGGTTGTACTACCGGTTTGTGATTGTCCTCCATGAGGATTTTGTGCATACAAAAAGTAGGACTTATTCCCTTCAAGTCATCAATGGACCAACCGATAGCACCCTTGTGCTTCCGCAGAATTCTCAACAACTTTTCTTCTTGTAACTCGCTTAAGCTTGCACTGATTATGGCTGGATTTTTTTTCTTCTTCACCCAAGAATACATATTTCAAATGAAGAGGCAACTGCTTGAGTTCAATCAGTGGTGTCTTTTTCTCCGCGGACTTGTCTTCATTTCCTTTCAACTCCTCCCATCTAGTAGGAAAACGGGGGGAGTAGGATGGTGATGCTTATAACATGGCCAACACCTCTTTTGTCTTTGGGTCTTCACTTTCTTGAACGACATCTTGGGGTAGACATAAAACTCTTTCTAATGGCAGGCTGGGTGTCTGATGCTGTATTTCTTCATTGAATATCTCATCTAAAATCTCGATTCGATTGCACCATTCTCTTTCTTTTGAGTGTTCCATGGCTTTTAGAATGTTAAAAGTGACGGTTTCCTCATTTACTTTCAAGTTTAAGGTGCCATCTGCTACATCAATCATAGCTCTCCCTGTTGCTAAGAATGGAAAAATGAACTTATCCACTTTAACCAACACATCTTCCACCACTCCATAGGGATGTTTCATTGAGCGGTCCGCAAACTGTAACATCAACTGTGTGTCCTTGACTTTTCCAATTCCCAATTTTTTGTATATTGAAAGGGGCATAAGACTCACACTAACTCCAAGATCACACAAAGCCTTCCCAAAAGTTCTATTTCCAATAGCGCACGGGATTGAGAAGCTTCCAGGGTCCTTGAGCTTCGATGGCAACTTCCTTTGTAATATAGCACTACACTCTTCAGTAAGCATAACTGTTTCTCCTCCGATTTTTCTTTTTTTCGATAGAATATCCTTCATGAACTTAGCATATGTCGGCATCTGCTCTAGTGCTTCTGCAAAAGGGATGTTAATCTGTAATTTTTTAAAAACATCAAGAAACTTACCAAATTGTTTTTCAGTTTCTTCCCTCCTTAATCTTTGAGGGAGAGGAAGTCGAATTTCTGGTTTTGGCAGTGGTTCCCTTTTTTGTACAACAAGTTCTTGCTCCTTTTCAAAAGCGATGTGATCTTCAACTGATGTCGGTGTGGCCATTTCCTCTAGGTGGGTTGAAGTCAGAGTACTTCTACTCTGTTTGGCTTCAGGTGGAACTTGTTCACTCACCTTGCCACTCCTCGTGGTCACTGCATTAACAATGTTTCGTGGATTCAAAACTGTGTCGCTAGGAAGATTTCCAGACGTTTTTTGCTGCAATTTGTTGAGCAAGTTGACCCACTTGAGTCTCTAGATTCTTTATAGATGCATAATGATTTTTATGGATGGCTCTTGACTCTTCAATGAAAGAACTTGTTATTGTCGCGAATTTCTCTATAGCACTCTCCCAAACAGCCTTCCTAAGTGGGAATTAGTTTGTTTGGGCTCCTTGTTGACCCTGAGATCCACCTTGTTGATCTCTCCAAAAAAAATTCGGATGATTTTTCCAACCAGGATTGTACGTGCTAGAGTAGGGGTTGTTCTGCCTGTTGTTATTACTCACAAAATTCACCTGTTCTAGTTCTTCTACCTCATTGTCATCCAGTGCTTCATAAACTCCAGTTTTATGTGCTCCTCCACAAAGGTCACAACCATTCTATTTTAGTAATTTGACAGGGGCCACTTGGGGTTGTATATTTAGAGTTGCCATTCCCTTCTTTATCTCAGCGGCGATAACCTCTTCCATCTTCGATAGTAACCTGCCTGGAGCTAACCCATCCATAACATTCAATTCCATCACACCACTTGTTGACCGACCACTTCTATCATACAACATCATGTGTTCATTTGATGCCATGATCTCAATAATCTTTCGTGCTTCTGTTGCGGTTTTGTAATTCAAAGAACCACCTGTTGTGGCATCCAACATAATTCTAGTGCTCGGCCTCAAGCCATTACAGAATATTTGCATTTGGGCAGTGTCGTCATAAGCATGATTAGGACATCCGGCTAGTAAGTTTCTGAATCTCCTGTAAGTGTCACGAAGAGATTCCCCCTCTTTCTGTTTGTAACCGGTGATTTCTTGCCTTTTTCAAACGAACATGGCTGGGGGGAAATATTGTTCCAAGAACTTATCCTCAAGATCATCCCATGTGGTGATGTTGTCGGCGGGGAATGAAAGGAACCATTCCTTAGCATCATCTATCAAAGAGAATGGAAATAGTTTCAATTTCTTGCCTTCCTCAGACAAACCATCCACCTTCACTGTTTCACATAATTCAAAGAAATTTGTGAGGTGTCTATTGGCGTCTTCGTTATGTCTACCGGCAAAATGAATTTCCTTCAACTCTCGGTATAGAGCAGGACTTATTTCAAACTTATTGACTGTAACCGGTTGGTGATGAATGGGTAATCGAGCACGATTTCTATTTCGATTCCCCTACTTTCCGAGGGTACGTTCTGGTGGTGGTGGATCGGCCATTTCAGTAAATATGACAAAATCACCCAAAACCTCTTCTTCCACTACTAAATGTCTTTCCCTTTGTCTCCTTTCTCGAGCTGCCTTTCTATGTGCCTTTTCTATTTTTTCAATTTCTGGATCAAAGATAAGTTCAGCTGAGGACTGGCCTCACATACAAGGTTAAACAGATTGTGAGTACTGAAGAGTTTTAAAATAAGGAAAAAAAACAAAAATTTTATTGCAGAGCAAAAAATTTCAATTAAGTAAATAAATTAAATTCAATAGTGATATGGCAATCCCCGGCAACGGCGCCAAAAACTTGATAGTGTTTCAGCAAGTGTACTGAATCGTTGCAAGTAATAATAAAACGGTAGTACCGAGTGTCGAACTCAAGGATTGCGTTTTACTATTGAATTATATTTAATTACTAAAATTGAACAAAAGGTTCCCAAGTTGATTGAAATAATATTTGAAATTAACAACAGTAATAAAATTGATCTTTTATAATGAGAAAAATGTCAGGGATGAGTTTCACTTCGAATCCAACCTTGGTGTCTAATTTGATCCTAGTTACTGAATTCCTTTATTGAATTATTACCGAATTCTCTTTATTATTCTTGCCCTAATGTCTTAGCGACAGAACCTTTAATTCCAAAGTAACCCCTAATTCCCCCTCTTTCTGTTTATAATCATACAGTACGTTTATATCAATGTCGTTATTAAGGTTCCTACGCAATGACTTTTGCTCCAAAAACGTTATATCTTGACAAATTAATTTGTTACTCACTTAGTGTCAAAACTCATCTATTGTTAATAAAAAATTCACATTCTCAAATTATTTAAAAATACATCATATTACCTAATTTACTATTTAGTTCATTTAATTTTGTACTTTTGATCTTTCAGTTTCATAATATTAATTTAAAGTTATAAATCTCAAATTATAGGTTGTTTTAAAATTTAATTTGATCTATAAAGTTTTAAGTCTCAATTTAATATTTCTTAATTTAGTATAATTTAAATTATTAAATAATAGAAAATATGTTTTTGAAACAAAACACATTTTTTGAATTTAAATGCTGATGTACTTTTCTAAACCAAAATGCGAAAAGAAAAGGAATGGAAAC
>JBBPBR010000001.1:16256630-16277416 GCA_037974775.1 Cicer pinnatifidum | reverse complement strand
TTTAAATTATTAAATAATAGAAAATATGTTTTTGAAACAAAACACATTTTTTGAATTTAAATGCTGATGTACTTTTCTAAACCAAAATGCGAAATGAAAAGGAATGGAAACGTAGACAAAAATTTATATTGTAAGCACTCCAAAAATAAAATTTTAAGGAGAAGCGTGTAAATGAAATATTTAGATTATACAAAACAACATACTATGATAACAAAATTAAATAAAAGCAAATTAAGAATATTTTTTCATATAACTACTAACAACAATTATAAATTTTTTTAATTAAATTAACAATTCAATTGATAGTCAACGAAAACATAATCCTTGAAATAGAGCCAAAAGCTTAATGTAAATTGAACGGATTTTTTGAAGTAGTAAAAATACTAAAACCACTAGGACTCTATATATGTCTTTAAGTATCAATTAATTTTAATTTAATTTAATTAAACAATAATATTTTATTAATTTGGTGAAGAAAAACTTTTTAACAACTAAATAGTAAACTTTAGACAATTACAACAAAAAAATAAACGGAAAAGATATATGATTATACTATTCATTTTTAAAGTACACAACATAACCAACTCTTATAAATTGTTACAATTTTTATCATCCTTATTTCTATTTTCTTCGGTGTAGTTCTTCTAGCTTCCTTCACATTGTACCCCTTGGGTAGCATCATGGAATCCTATACGTAATTGAAAAATATATGAAGATTTAATAAAATAAGAACAAAAATTATATGTACTTGTGTGAGAGTTATTTAAGATAGAAGAAGATAAACTTACGTATTACAATCAGTCTTAGGATCCAATGAAAAAGAAAGAGGAATGTTACAAAGTCCGGGGAGTTGTTTTACTCTATTCGGATTAACTCCAAATTTTATGGAAGCGGCCTTAAAACATTTACAAATATCTCTTCGAATTGGAGTGGTGTTGGCCTTTGTGAATACATTATTTGCTCCTATACAACAATTAGGAGATTGGTTTGGTGGGGTAGTACCCTGCAAAAAAGGCACACATGGAATCAAGGAGACTACAGCTTCGCTGCATGTGATGTCATCAATTTGGCTTGCATTCATTGTCGTCATGAACAAACTAAAAACCATCACAATCACAAAAACAACAACATTTTTATTCCCTGACATTTTAATTTCGATATTGAGACGTTTGATGTTTCTATGAATTTGTTTGTTGTGATCAACCACTAAAAACATTCCTTTATTTATAAGTTGGATAAGTTACAATTTTAAGGAAACTACTAATAAGGCAGGATTTATTACAATTTTTTTAATTAAAATACATGGTCAAGTAACAATTAAGACAATAGATTCTAACCCTAAAAGATTTTTAGAATTACTTTGAATTTATTATCCATTATTATATTATATGAAATCTAATTTATTTTGTAGTAAAAGCAGTTGAATGTATTAATTTATTATTAAAATTCAATTCAATTGATAAATAACTATTTTGTGTATGTTTCCAAATGAGGTTTTTACTGCGCCATCTACAAATTAAGTATAAAATATAGTTTATTTCATATATAAAATTATATTTCATATCAACACAAGAGTCATTATATTTTATGTCTAATAACTTTATATACATGTAGTTATTATGCAAAATAATATGATTTTTTTGGTAAATTACTCACTATGTTATGCTATGTACTGTATCTCCTTCCAATAACTTTTGTATACTATAGGCTTTAATATTTCTAAATTTTTTTTTATTTATTTTTGTAATAATTTTAATTAAAAACTACTTAATGTTGTATCCAAAAAATAAAATTCTTTCCAATAGTTGTGAGATAGAAATAATTTATGATTTTCTTTATTTAAATATTTTTTAGACTCAAGAATTTTAATTTATTAAACCTGCGTTTTTATTTCTGTAACACCCCGTTTTTCTTAGCGAGGGTGTATTTTTTTTGCTCAAAAGAATTTAAAATAAAACAGAGAAATAAATAAGGTAACACATTTGGATAAATAATTAAGTCATTATAATTTACAAGCAGCGGAAAAAGTTCTCACAATATGAATTCAAAATATTTACATAACAAAAGTGGTACAGTCTTCCAATTTAAAAATAAAAGCAACCTAAAAGAAAGACATTTGTTCCCTCTGTGTCCACCTAGTCTGATCATTTTACAAAACAACTAAACACCCTGAGTGATCTCCACGCACCCCATGAGATCCTCCTAACGTTGCTCCAATCAAGAATTCCCATCTACATTCCCATCCGTGGGGTACGAACCGGTAGGATCATCCTGGCTCTCATCTGAGGGCAAAGCCCAGATTTCCACAATAGTTGTAAAGGGTCACCAACCGAAATTAACAATTAACACATAACATTTAAGTTTTTAAATGCATAAAATATCCTCTCAACTAAGCATGCACCTTAAAAGGTTTTTTCATATGCGAAAAGTTCATATAATGCTTGCCAAATGTAAATGAAATCAATTGATAAATCGGTCGGGCAAATCAATTTTCTAAAAGTTTTTAGTGGAAATTGAACTCTGAACTTACATCAATCGATTGGGGCAATCAATTTCGAGAAGGACTGAGCCCCTGTATTGGCCAATCGATTTCGTGAAAGACAGAGCCCCTGTATTGAATCCAATCGATTGGGTAAATCGATTTCGTGAAAGACAGAGCCCCTATAATGAATCCAATCGATTTACCAAATTGATTTCTTAAGTGGTTTTGAAAAACGTATTACAAAATCGATTGCGTAAATCGATTTTTGGCAAGGGAAGGTCCCTGTAACTCATCAAATCGATTGGGTAAATCGATTTCCCTATATATTCTTTCAAAAATACATAAACTAACCCAATCACATTCAAACACCACTCCAAACCTTAACACTTAGTAATACCCATACAATCACCACGACATTATGAGTTTCGAAATCATTTTACAATCTAACATACTATCACACAATTCCAAAACATAACTCTTAGTACAATCAACATAATCACCAATTTGAATCAAACACACTTACACATAATTTCAAAACATAGCACTTAGCAAAATCAACACAATCATAATTTGAATCAATTACGACTCGTGTGCCAAGCACCCTAATGCAATGCGTATATGCCAAAATGCATGGACTCGGAATTCCAAACCAAAACCCTCCTCGAAGGGCCGTAAATCATAATTCTACCGCCTATCGCAGGCCAAAGTACCAATTACCGAGGTGCCACCTATCACGGGTCAGCACGATTTACTAAAAAACGTAAATCGTAAACGTACCACCTATCACGGGTCAGTACTGTTTACCGAGGTGCCACCTATCACGGGTCAGCACGATTTACTAAAAGAAAAAGCGTAAGTCGTAAGTGTACCGCCTATCACAGGCCAAAGTACTACTTACTGAGGTGCCACCTATCACGGGTCAGCACAGCTTACCAAAAAGTAAATCGTAAACGTACCACCTATCACGGGTCAGTACAGTTTACCGAGGTGCCACCTATCACGGGTCAGCACAATTTACCAAATGAAATGCATGAGCATACACTAACTCCATTCACAACAATCGTTAAGTAAATGCAGATATTAAAAGATTCCCCATTTTTAATACTCATTTAACTTAAACGATTTTCACGCCACACATTAAGCAAACAGACATATTAAGAGATTCCCCATTCTTAATATACTTTTGAGTTAAACGATTTCCACAACAAAACATTCAGTAAACAAGACATTAAGAGATTCCCCATTCTTAATACTCATTTACTGAAACGATTTTCAAAAACAAACATTAAGTAACAAAGACATTAAGAGATTCCCCATTCTTAACGCCTAGTTAACTTAAACGATTTTCAAAACAACATTAAGTAACCAAGACATTAAGAGATTCCCCATTCTTAACGCCCAGTTAAATTAAACGATTTTCAAAACAACATTAAGTAACCAAGACATTAAGAGATTCCCCATTCTTAACGCCCAGTTAACTTAAACGATTTTCATAACAACATTAAGTAACCAAGACATTAAGAGATTCCCCATTCTTAACGCCCAGTTAACTTAAACGATTTTCAAAACAACATTATGTAACCAAGACATTAAGAGATTCGCCATTCTTAATGCCCAGTTAACTTAAACTATTTTCCCAACCCACATTAAGTAAACAAGACATTAAGAGATTCCCCATTCTTAATACTCGTTTAACTTAATGGTTTTCAAATTCCACACAAAACAAACTCAAACATACTTTCACATTCAATCCATAATTCATACCAAAACACATCAATCAACAAACATCAAGTATGAACACGCCAAGTACGATGAACACAAATCAACACAATAAATTTCATTTATTCAAAATCATACATACGTGAGGTAAATTCATTTTCCATGAAACATTCATCAATATAACCAGAACCTAGCACTAAGATTTTACCTATAAAACCTTAGATTCATTTTCCCCAAATCAATATTCCAACCCTAACAAAATTCATTTCCACACAACCATAGAAAAGTCCCTAAATGCAAACTAAAAGTTTGGAAGGAGCCCTTACCTTCACTTTAGCTTTTTCGTTTGATTACGGTACCGTGAGTAAGTCCGGTAAAATCTCAGTTCGCAACGTTGCTTCCAAGGTTGGTCCACTAGCACCGTAGCACGGAGGTGAGCAACCTTCCCTTCTATCACTTCTTGAAAGGAGGCTTAGATCTAGATGAAACGGGAAGGTTTGTGGTTGAATCCCTAATACCGTTTTTCTTCATTTTCGAAACAACGAGGAAGAGTGAAGTTGAGAAATCCTTGTCCTATCACCCACTATCAATTTTCGAACTCAAAGGAAGCAAGAACAACGAAAATAGATAAATATGGAGGAAGGAGGAGGATTGAGCGCGAGGCAGAGGAGAAGATGAAGTTTTTCCTTTCTTTTTCTTTCTTTCCTTTTTCTTTCTTTTCTTTCTTTCCTTTTTCTTTCTTTTCTTTCTCTTTCTTTTCTTTCTAATCTCTTTCTTTTTCCCCCCACACAAACATATATACATATATTTTAATATATATATTATTTACTTTTAACAAATATCTTCAAATCTAGATATTTATTAAAATTACGATTTCACCGATAACGCATTAAATTCTTCGTAAAAGATTCACCGCAGTCAATTTAATTTATTTATCGACGAGTAATTCTAATCGGGCATCAAAATATCTTCTTGGTCATATAAACTCCAAAACATTACTAACTTGGCTAAAAAGCCCTTGAGTTCAATACTAAAATCCACTAAAATACATAAAGTATACTTTAAAATTATGGGTCTTACATTACTACCCCCCTAAAATTAGTTTCGTCCTCGAAACTATGCGTCGATAAATAACTCTGGGTGTTGTTCTCTCATCTTGCTTTCCAGTTCCCAAGTTGCATCTCCAGTAATTGGGTTCCAAATTACCTTGACCAACGAAACATCCTTGGTCCTCAATCGCTTAATCTTCCTGTCATCAATTCTCACAGGTGGTACTTCGAATGACAAGTTATCCTTTAGCTGGATTGTGTCTGGCTCGATCACATGAGATGGATCTGCAAGATATTTCCTCAACTGTGACACATGAAACACGTCATGAATAATGGACAGTATCGGAGGCAATGCAATCCGATAAGCAACAGGCCCAATTCGTGCAGAAATCTGATATGGTCCAATGAATTTCGGAGTCAACTTCTTCGATTTCAAGGCTCTACCAACTCCAGTAGTAGGTGTGACTCTTAGAAATACATGGTCACCCTGTTCGAATTCTAAAAGTCTGCGACGCTTGTCCGCGTAACTCTTCTGACGATCTTGTGAAGTCTTCATTTTCTCCTTGATCTTCCTTACTTTAGTTGTAGTCTGTTGCACCATCTCTGGTCCGACAATCATATTTTCACCGTCCTTATACCAACACAAGGGCGTTTGACACTTTCGCCCATATAAAGCCTCATATGGTGCCATTCCAATACTTGCATGGAAACTATTGTTGTAGGTAAACTCAATCAACGGAAGTACATCATCTCAACTTCCTCTATCATCTAATACACATGCTCTCAACAGATCTTCAAGGGACTGATTCGTCCTTTCAGTCTATCCGTTCGTTTGTGGATGGTAAGCCGAACTCAATCGTAGTTTCGTTCCCAACGCTTCGTGCAATGCTCCCCAAAAATGTGATGTGAACTTCGGATCACGGTCTGATACAATACTCGATGGTACCCCGTGTAACCTCACAATTTCAGCAATGTAGATCTCTGTTAGCTGATCTACCTTATAAGTGGTCTTTACTGGCAAAAAGTGTGCGGATTTAGTCAATCGATCCACTATCACCCATATAGAATCATTCTTCCTCCTTGTTTTAGGAAATCCAGTTATGAAATCCATGGAAATGTTGTCCCACTTCCACTCGGGTATATCTAAAGGTTGCAACATCCTAGCAGGTCGCTGATGTTCCACCTTCGTTTTCTGACAAGTTAGACAAGTGGACACATACTCCGCTACATGTTTCTTCATTCATGGCCACCAATAATTCTGCCTCAAATCTTGATACATCTTGGTTGCTCCAGGATGAATACTCAACTTACTCTTATGAGCCTCTTCTAAAATCGCTTTCCTCATATCCGTAATTTCTAGTACATAAATCCTACCATTACATTGCAAAATATTATCTGATCCAACCTTGAAATCTGTTGTCTTCCCTTGTACTATTAGGTTCCTCTTCTCTTGAATCAAGACGTCATCTTGAGAATTTGCAATGTCTTCCAGTAGTCCACTCGAAATCTTAATCATTCTGAATTTCAAAATTCCCGGTGCAAACTCTACGTTCAAGTGTAGGTCTCTAAAAGCTTCCCACAACTCTTGTTGTCTAGCCATAATTGTGGAAGACACCGATACACTTCTTCTGCTCAACGCATCAGCCACTACATTGGCCTTCCTAGGGTGGTACTGCAGTGTGAAATCAAAATCCTTGAGAGTCTCCATCCATCTTCTCTGGCACATGTTCAATTCCTTCTGATCAAATAAATATTTCAAACTTTTTTGGTCACTGTACACGGTGAACGTGCACCCATATAAATAGTGCCTCCAGATCTTCAATGCAAAAACAACCGCAGCAAGCTCCAGATCATGAGTAGGATAGTTTCTCTCATGAATCTTCAATTGCCTTGAGGCATACGCTACAGCTTTCTTGTGTTGCATCAGAACACATCCCAACCCTTGGTGAGATGCATCACAATAAACTTCATAGGGTTCATCTGATTGCGGTAACACCAATATTGGTGAGGTCGTCAATTTTATCTTTAGCAACTGAAAATTTTCCTCACACTTCTCTGTCCATGCGAACGGTTGATCTTTTCTGGTAAGTTGTGTCAATGGAGTCACAATCTTAGCAAAACCTTCAATAAACCTCTGGTAGTACCCTGCCAGTCCTACAAAACTTCGTATGTCAGTGACAGTCTGAGGCTGTTTCCATGCAAGAACCGCCTCAATCTTAGCCGGATCTACAACAATTCCTTCCTTGGTTATCACATGTCCCAAGAAATAAACTTTTTCTAGCCAAAATTCACACTTTGACAAATTGGCATACAATTGCTTCTCGCGTAAAATCTCGAGAACTTGACGTAAGTGTTCTCCATGTTCTTCTTCAGTTTTTGAATAAATTAATATATCATCAATGAACACCACAACAAATTTATCAAGGAATGGACTAAAGATTCTGTTCATGTAGTCCATGAAAATAGCTGGTGCATTGGTAACTCCAAATGGCATAACAAGATATTCATAATGTCCATAACGGGTTCTGAAAGCAGTTTTCTGAACATCTCCTTCCCTTACTCGAATCTGATGGTAACTCGACTTCAAGTCAATCTTCGAAAATATCGCGGCCCCTCTCAGTTGGTCCATTAAATCATCAATGTGTGGCAAAGGATAACGATTCTTAATAGTTGCCTTATTAAGCTGTCTATAATCCACACATAAGCGTGAGCTTCCGTCCTTCTTCTTAACTAGCAAAACTGGATCTCCCCATGGCGATACGCTTGGTCTAATAAATTTCCTCTTCAACAAATCTTCAATTTGGCCTTTGAGCTCATTTAATTCCAATGGCGACATTCGGTACGGCGCAATTGAAATTGGTCCCGTTCCTGGGTGCAAATCAATGAAAAATTCCACTTCTCTTACCGGTGGCAATCCTGGAATTTCCGTTGGAAATACATCCTGGTACTCATTGACAAGCATCACATCTTCTATGTTCACATTTATCTTTGCCTCCACATTAGCCAGAGACAAAAACTCATGAGTCCCTTCACTTAGCAACACTCGGAGTTTGTTAGCAGCTAAATACTTAACAACTCCTGGTTTGGGGAAAAGAACCAATTTACGAGCACAATCTAAGATCACATAATGGTAAGACATCCAATCCATACCGAGAATGACCTCGAGTGATGGTAGAGGTAAACAAATCAAATTAACCAAGAAATCCCTATTCTGAATAGTTATTTGACAATGTAAACATGCTGAATTTACTGTCAAAGTCTTAGCAGGTGTGGAAACAACCTAATCAAATGGCAAAGCAGACATAGATAACTTCAAACGATTTACACAACCTGAAATCTCACAGTCACGTTGAATCAGATTGCCAGATGGATTCCCCTCTTCAGCACTCACACAATAAATGCGTCCTCTAGCAGCAGGACGAGTAGCCCTAGCTACATTCACAACTGGTTCCACCTTTGGAGCCGTGTAATCCCTTGCCACGTGTCCTGGCTTTCGACAATTGTAGCAGGTGAGAACATTAGAGGCACAAGCACTAGCATAGTGTCCCTCTTCCCCATATCGGAAACATCGAAGCGCTTGTCCCAATTGTCTTCCGAAATTCTGGTTCCCCGAGCAATTCTGGCCACCGTTGTTATTTTGTGGTCGATTATAGGGTTTAGCAACTTGTTTCCCCTTGTTATTCTGATAATTCACCCGACTAGGCCCTCCTGCACCAAAATTCCCTCCTCGGCTAGCCCTTTTATTCTTCATATCCTCAACTTCCCTGCATTTTTCCACGAGGGCTTGGAAACACGGAATTCCCAAGGGCAAGACAGACTCTTGAATCTCATACTTTAGTCCGTCTTGGAAGCGATGACACATGAATGGTTCATAAATCTCTTCACGGAAAACCCGGAAATGCCTTTATAGTGATTCAAACTTAGCGGCATATTCGCCCACGGTCATGTTCCCCTGATGTAGTTTTAGGAAATCGTCGCCCAGTTTAGTCCTGGTACTCATCGGGAAGTATTTGTCTAAAAACTTCCTCTTGAATGTTTCCCAGTTCACCTCCTCGTGAGCTGAACTCATCAATAGTCTTGCACTCCTCCACCAATACTCAGCATCCCCTAATAGCATATAAGTGGTGTAGTTGACCTTCACTGCCGCCTGACAGTTAATCATTTCAAAGATCTTCTCCACTTCCTGGATCCACTGATCCGCTTTCTCTGAATTGTCATCCCCCTTAAACTTGGGAGGATTGTAACAACGGAAGTCTTCTAACCCTCTCGACTCCACAGCACGGATCTCTCTTTCCCTCTTCACGAGATCACGTTGAGTCTTGACAGCAGTATGTGCAGCAACAGAAGCAGCCATGTTATTCATAGCCTCCGCCATTCGATCATCCCTATTGGTATTGGCTCTCGGAACGTCATTCCTCCTTGGCGGCATGGTTTTCCTATAAAACCATCATCAAGTAGAGTCTTAACACTACTTCAATAATTCCAAAAATAACTTCCGACCACATCAGCACATAATAACTATTCTGAACTTGACAACTCAAACCACCTAAACCGACACATGATCCGACAACAACTCCTAACCTACAATCTAGAACTAAAGGTTCCACAACCCCCAAAGAAAACCAAACCAAAGCTCTGATACCACAATGTAACACCCCGTTTTTCTTAGACAGAGTGTATTTTTTTTCTCAAAAGAATTTAAAATAAAACAGAGAAATAAATAAGGTAACACCTTTGGATAAATAATTAAGTCATTATAATTTACAAGCAGCGGAAAAATTTCTCAAAATATGAATTCAAAATATTTACATAACAAAAGTGGTACAGTCTTCCAGTTTAAAAATAAAAGCAACCCAAAAGAAAGACATATATTCCCTCTGTGTCCACCTAGTCTGATCATTTTACAAAACAACTAAACACCCTGAGTGATCTCCACACTCCCTGTGAGATCCTCCTAACGTAGCTCCAATCAAGCATTCCCATCTACATTCCCATCCGTGGGGTACGAATTGGTAGGATCATCCTGGCTCTCATCTGAGGGCAAAGCCCAGATTTCCACAATAGTTGTAAAGGGTCACAAACCAAAATTAACAATTAACACATAACATTTAAGTTTTTAAATGCATAAAATATCCTCTCAACTAAGCATGCACCTTAAAAGGATTTTTCATATGCGAAAAGTTCATATAATGCTTGCCAAATGTAAATGAAATCAATTAAAGTTCTAAATCCATCAAGTAATATATAACTGACCAAAACATTGATAAATCAATTATCTAACTCAAAATAAGATTTTCCATTGAGCCAATCGGTTGGGCAAATCGATTTCTTGAAAGTTTTTAGTGAAAATTGAACTCTGAACTTACATCAATCGATTGGGGCAATCAATTTCGAGAAGGACTGAGCCCCTGTATTGGCCAATCGATTGGGCAAATCGATTTCGTGAAAGACAGAGCCTCTGTATTGAATCCAATCGATTGGGTAAATCGATTTCGTTAAAGACAGAGCCCCTATAATAAATCCAATCGATTTACCAAATCGATTTCTTAAGTGGTTTTGAAAAACATATTACAAAATCGATTGCGTAAATCGATTTTTGGCAAGGGAAGGTCCCTGTAACTCATCAAATCGATTGGGTAAATCGATTTCCTTGTACATTCTTTCAAAAATACATAAACTAACTCAATCACATTCAAACACCACTCCAAACCTTAACACTTACAATCACCACGACATTATGAGTTTCGAAATCGTTTTACAATCTAACATACGATCACACAATTCCAAAACATAACTCTTAGTACAATCAACACAATCACAAATTTGAATCAAACACACTTACACATAATTTCAAAACATAACACTTAGCAAAATCAACACAATCATAATTTGAATCAACCACGACTCGTGTGCCAAGCACCCTAATGCAATGCGTATATGCCAAAATGCATGGACTTGGAATTCCAAACCAAAACCCTCCTCGAAGGGCCGTAAATCATAATTGTACCGCCTATCGCAGGCCAAAGTACCAATTATCGAGGTGCCACTTATCACGGGTCAGCACAATTTACTAAAAAACGTAAATCGTAAACGTACCACCTATAATGCCAAGTACGATGAACACAAATCAACACAATAAATTTCATTTATTCAAAATCATACATACGTGAGGTAAATTCATTTTCCATGAAACATTCATCAATATAACTAGAACCTAACACTAAGATTTTACCTATAAAACCTTAGATTCATTTTCCCCAAATCAATATTCCAACCCTAACAAAATTCTTTTCCACACAACCACAGATAAGTCCCTAAATGCAAACTAAAAGTTTGGAAGGAGCCCTTACCTTCACTTTAGCTTTTTCGTTCGATTACGGTACCGTGAGTAAGTCTGGTAAAATCTCTGTTCGCAACGTTGCTTCCAAGGTTGGTCCACTAGCACCGTAGCATGGAGGTGAGCAACCTTCCCTTCTATCACTTCTTGAAAGGAGGCTTAGATCTAGATGAAACGGGAAGGTTTGTGGTTGAATCCCTAATACCGTTTTTCTTCGTTTTCGGAACAACGAATAAGAGTGAAGTTGAGAAATCCTTGTCCTATCACCCACTATCAATTTTCGAACTCAAAGGAAGCAAGAACAACGAAAATGGATAAAGATGTAGGAAGGAGGAGGATTGAGCGTGAGGCAGAGGAGAAGATGAAGTTTTTCCTTTCTTTTTCTTTCTTTCCTTTTTCTTTCTTTTCTTTCTCTTTCATTTCTTTCAAATCTCTTTCTTTTTCCCCCCACACAAACATATATACATATATTTTAATATATATATATATATATATATATTATTTACTTTTAACAAATATCTTCAAATCTAGATATTTATTAAAATTACCATTTCACCCATAACGCATTAAATTCTTCGTAAAAGATTCACCGCAGTCAATTTAATTTATTTATCGACGATTAATTCTAATCGGGCATCAAAATATCTTCTTGGTCATATAAACTCCAAAACATTACTAACTTGGCTAAAAAGCCCCTGAGTTCAATAAAACTATGGGTCTTACAATTATGGGTCTTACAATTTCTTATTAAAATAAATAAAACTACTATTCAATCATCATTTTTTTAATAGAAATAAATATGAAATATTTTTGTATTTCAAAAAAATCCATTGAAAAATGATTTTCAAAATTAAATATAGAACTTGTAAAAATCGAATTTTGAATATCATAATTCAAACTTGCCTCACCGAAGGTTTTATTACAATAAACAAATTAATAAATTTATTAATAAATTTTTTTAACAGTAATTTCTAAATTAATAATGCTTAAATATAAAAACTAAGTTATCGGATTACATACACTCGAAATAACATTTTCAATAGTTAAATTACATTGATTGAAATTTGAAATTTGTGATTTTAGCCAATAAACCATGTTTTTAAATTAAAAGAATGCTTGTATGGTCTGAAACAGCTCCAAGAGTTTTGTATAATAGGCTAAGCCGTTGTTTATTAAAAATGATTTTGAAAGAGGCTAATTGGGCACCACTTTATTTAGAAAATCATCTAAGAATTCCTTTTCATTGTCCAAATATATGTTGGTGATATAATTTTTGGTTCTACTAATGTTCAGCTCTATCAAAAGTTTTCTAAGTTAATGAAGAATGAGTTTGAGATAAGTATGATGGGAGACCAAAGCTAAAAAGGAATATTCATTCATGAGACCAAATATATACAAGATAATTTCTTAAGAAATTTAAGATGGATGAATGTGAATCCACGGTTACACCTATGTACCGCACATATTCACTTGATAAGAATGAACCAGGTAGAAAGGTGGATCAAAAGTTATACAAAAAGATGATTGACTCTCTTCTCAATTTAACTAACTCTAGAAAATCATATAAGAATTCCTTTTCATTGTCCAAGTATATGTTGGTGATATAATTTTTGGTTCTACTAATGTTAAGCTCTATCAAAAGTTTTCTAAGTTAATGAAGAATGAGTTTGAGATAAGTATGATGGGAGACCAAAGCTAAAAAGGAATATTCATTCATGAGACCAAATATATACAAGATAATTTCTTAAGAAATTTAAGATGGATGAATTTGAATCCACGGTTACACCTATGTACCGCACATATTCATTTGATAAGAATGAACCAGGTAGAAAGGTGGATCAAAAGTTATACAAAAAGATGATTGACTCTCTTCTCTATTTAACTAACTCTAGACCTGATATTATGTTTTGTGTGTGTGAAAAATTTCAGTATGACCCTAAAGAACCGCATTTAACTATAGTTAAAAGGATCTTTAGATATCCGATGGACACTACAAATCTTGGTCTATATTATCATCCATCATCTGAGTATAGTTTTGTAGGTATCTGTTATGTTAACTATGCTAATGATAAACTAGAAAGGAAATACACAAGTGGAAACAATACATTCTTGGTGAAAATTTGATCTCCTAGTTAAACAAAAGACAATGATTCATTGGTCTATCTATAACTGAAGCAACCTACATTTCAGTAGTTAGCTGCAACACTGCACTTCTTTGGATGAAATATCTACTATAGGACTTCAAAATTATTGATACTGATCATCAGTAGGTAGAAAAAACTTCTTCCTAAACATTTAATTTATAAAGACGTGATGCTGAAATCCCTATAAGCGTATACTAAAACATACTAATTGGTGAAATACGTACGCTCTACCTTTGATGAATTGGATTTCTTCTGCCTATATTTGTTTATAATTCGATTTATTTCATATATGGATAGTTTTATTGAAAAATGATTGTGTTTTGTGATTTTCTGACATGTGTTGTTTCTTGTGTGTTAACGTGTGCATGGTAGTTATTGTTTTTTGCTTTTAGAAACTCTAATATTTTATCAAAAATACCTACAATCAAGTCATTCATTATTTTCAAGTATTTCCCACAATTTTATAATCCTTTCAAACCTTAAAAACCATCTCTAAAACTCTCTTGAATTCCCTAATGGATTCAATTTCCGCTCCTTGATCTGCACTCAGAAAAAATTCTGCAGCCCCCAATATGGCATGTAATATTGATCAACTTGATATTTTTAATGAACTTCAAATTTATTTCACTAATCTCGCTAAGAATGGGTTTGACAGCATTGAAAACTTTATTGTTATTGGATGGTATGAGTACTTTAGCCTAGGTCAACCTTATGTTTTAGGTGTTCTAGTTAAAGAATTTCGGAGGTTTGCTTATGTGAACCAAAATGGAGAAGTTTCCAATGTGATGTTAGAGCTTCCCATCAAAATCACTCAAAAAACCAATGCTACTATTACCAAATGTCTGGATGATTGGATGATAATTGCAAATGGATATAAATCAAGGGTTGGCTCTTCAAAAATCAACTAGGAGCATTTTGAAGATCCCAAGGTCAACTCATAGTCAATACATTAAAAGTCTAGATATGGGGTGTGTGGTGTGTATAGGGTTCCTCAATGTTATTTTGATTGTCTAAATAGAAGAAGGATTCATGAATGATTCTTGATAAAACTGCTCCAATGGTGTTAGAAATGGTCGTCTTTGAGTTTCTCTGCTAAGGCACAAGTCTCCCCACTTCCCAATAGTAAAAACAATCTCTAGAAAGTAAAACAAAAATGCATTTCAGTCGTAAAGTCCACTTGTCCGGAAATGCGCCCCAGGCGCAGCTCTTGTGCTTTAGACTCACAACTTCTTATTTTTGCGTTTTCTGCATTTTTCTCATCTTTTTAAGTCTGAATTGGGCTCCAGTGTCTTCAAGAAAGTTGTTTCTATGAATCGTAGCTTTCTTTTACATTTTGTTTGATTCCAATTAGACATCTAAAATTCCAGATATGGCTGAAATACATGAAATAGGTCATGTTGATTTTTCACCAAAGTTCAACACTGCACTAAGACTACGAAAAATCTCTACTTAATCAACATAACCAACTCTTATGAATTGTTATAATTTTTATCATCCTTATTTCTATTTTCTTCGGTGTAGTTCTTCAAGCTTCCTTCACATTGTACCCTTTGGGTAGCATCATGGAATCCTATATGCAATTGAAAAAATATGAATATTTAATAAAATAAGAACAAAAATTATATGTACTTGTGTGAGAGTTATTTAAGATAGAAGAAGATAAACTTACGTATCACAATCAGTCTTAGGATCCAATGAAAAAGAAAGAGGAATGTTACAAAGTCCGGGGAGTTGTTTTACTCTATCCGGATTAACTCCAAATTTTGTGGAAGCGGCCTTAAAACATTTACAAATATCTCTTCGAATTTGAGTGGTGTTGGCCTTTGTGAATACATTATTTGCTCCTATACAACAATTAGGAGATGGGTTTGGTGGGGTAATACCCTGCAAAAAAGCCACACATGGAATCAAGGAGACTACAGCTTCGTTGCATGTGATGTCATCAATTTCGCTTGCATTCATTGTCGTCATGAACAAACTAAAAACCATCACAATCACAAAAACAACAACATTTTTATTCCCTGACATTTTAATTTCGATATTGAGACGTTTGATGTTTCTACGAATTTGTTTGTTGTGATCTACCACTAGAAACATTCCTTTATTTATAGGTTTGATAAGTTACAATTTTAAGGAAACTACTAATAAGGCTGGATTTGTTACAATTTTTTTAATTAAAATACATGGTCAAGTAACAATTAAGACAATAGATTCTAACTCTAAAAGATTTTTAGAATTACTTTGAATCTATTATCCATTATTATATTATTTGAAATCTAATTTATTTTGTAGTAAAAGCAGTTGAATGTATTAATTTATTATTAAAATTCAATTCAATTGATAAATAACTATTTTGAGTATGTTTCCAAATGATGTTTTTACTGCTCCATCTACAAATTAAGTACAAAATATAGTTTATTTCATATATAAAATTATATTTCGTATCAACACAAGAGCCATTATATTTTATGTCTAATAACTTTATATACATGTAGTTATTATGCAAAATAATATGATTTTTTTGGTAAATTACTCACTATGTTATGCTATGTATTGTATCCCCTTCCAATAACTTTTGTATATTATAGGCTATAATATTTCATAATTTATTTTCTATTTATTTTTGTAATAATTTGAATTAAAAACTCTTTAATGTTGTATCTAAAAAATAAAATTCTTTCCAATAGTTGTGAGATAGAACTATTTAATGATTTTTTTATTTAAATATTTTTTAGACTCAAGAATTTTAATTTATTAAACCTGCGTTTTTATTTCTTATTAAAATAAATAAAACTACTCTTCAATCGTCGCTTTTTTAATAGAAATAAATATGAAATATTTTTTTATTTCCAAGAAATCCATTGAAAAATGATTTTCAAAATTAAATATAGAACTTGTAAAAATCGAATTTTGAATATCATAATTCAAACTAGCCTCACCCACGGTTTTATTATAATAAAAAAATTAATAAATTTATTGATAAAAGTTTTTTTAACAGTAATTTCTAAATTAATAATGCTTAAAAAAAACAAATAAGTTATTGATTTATATACACTCGAAATAACATTTTCAATAGTTAAATTACAATTATTGAAATTTGAAATTTGTGATTTTAGCCAATAAACCATGTTTTTAAATTAAAAGAATGCTTCTATGGTATGAAACATCTCCAAGAGTTTTGTATGATAGGCTAAGCCGTTGTTTATTAAAAATGATTTTGAAAGAGGCTAATTGGGCACCACTTTATTTAGAAAATCATCTAAGAATTCCTTTTCATTGTCCAAGTATATGTTGGTGATATAACTTTTGGTTCTACTAATGTTAAGCTCTATCAAAAGTTTTCTAAGTTAATGAAGAATGAGTTTGAGATAAGTATGATGGGAGACCAAAGTTAAAAAGGAATATTCATTCTTGAGACCAAATATATACAAGATAATTTCTTAAGAAATTTAAGATGGAGGAATGTGAATCCACGGTTACACCTATGTACCCCACATACTCACTTGATAAGAATGAACCATGTAGAAAGGTGGATCAAAAGGTATACAAAAAGATGATTGACTCTCTTCTCTATTTTACTAACTCTAGACCTGATATTATGTTTAGTGTGTGTGAAAAATTTCAGTATGACCCTAAAGAACCGCATTTAACTATAGTTAAAAGGATCTTTAGATATCTGATGGACACTACTAATCTTGGTCTATGTCATCATCCATCATCTGAGTATAGTTTTGTAGTTATCTGTTATGTTAACTATGCTAATGATAAACTATAAAGAAAATACACAAGTGGAAACTATACATTCCTTGGTGAAAATTTGATCTCCTAGTTAAACAAAAGAAAATGAATCATTGGTCTATCTATAACTGAAGCAAACTACATTTCCGTAGTCAGCTGCAACACTTCACTTCTTTGGATGAAATATCTACTAAAGGACTTCAAAATTATTGATACTGGTCATCAGTAGCTAGAAATAACTTCTGGCTAACGACATATTTAAATTTTTAAAGAAAATTATAAACATTTAATTTATAAAGCAGTGATGTTGAAATCCCTATATGCGTATACTAAAACATACTAATTAGTGAAAAATGTCTGCTCTACGTTTGATGAATTGGATTTCTTCTGCCTGTGTTTTGTGATTTTATGACATGTGTCGCTTCTTGTATGTTAACGTGTGCATGGTAGTTATTGTTTTTCGCTTTTAGAAACTCAAATGTTTTATAAAAAATACCAACATTCAAGTCACTCCTTATTTTCATGTATTTCCCACAATTTTACTATCCTTTCAAACCTTAGAAACCTCTCTAAAACTCTCTTGAATTCATCGAATATTAATCCACTTGTTTTTACTATCCTTTCAAACCTTAGAAACCTCTCTCAAACCTTAGAAACCTCTCCAAAACTCTCTTGTTTTTCTCTTGAATACATTAAACAGTTTAAGCATGGATACAATATTCCAAAATGAAATAAAATGAAATAAATATTCAGAGTTTCTTTCTCTTTAATATGATATCCAAATAACAAATACAGTACAAATAGACTTGCATATATAGTTGTTATAGAAAAATATAACTAAATCATACACTTCATTTAACAATTCAAATCACAAAGCACCAAAGATACAAATTAAACAAATGCACAAATCCTATTTATTAGACTATATGTCCATGCATGATTTCTGAATATCACCACCTCGTAGAGCAAAGAGTCACACCATTGAACAATGTCCTACCGTTAGGCAAATATTCTTCAGAGTTTCATGTTAACTATCCCATCGTTGAGTATGTTTTTAAATCACTTTGTATTTTAAAGAAACTGTTGTCACGTACTTGCGACTAGGTCTAGACCACCAATGCATGCATGTATTTCATCACATTAGTTAGTAACAAAATAGATCAGTCAATCAGAGCGTCCAAAAGCAACCTAGTTTAAACACAAAGGCACCACCTTGAATATTCACCCGTTATCAACAAAAGTATGCAAATTACTTAATTTCGTAATATCATTCATAAATATGTATTTCATATAACACATATTTTGAAGATAACACACAAATATAACGAATATATAATCATACAGTACGTTTATATCAAATATAATTCAAGAAGGAAAGTCAATTGAGTGATACCCTTACTGTTATGAATGTCGTTATTAAGGTTCCTACGCAGTGACTTTTGCTCCAAAAACGTTATATCTTGACAAATTAGTTTATTACTCACTTAGTGTCAAAACTCATCTATTGTTAATAAAAAATTCACATTCTCAAATTATTTAAAAATACATCATATTACATAGTTTACTATTTAGTTCATTTAATTTTGTACTTTTGATCTTTCAGTTTCATAATATTAATTTAAAGTAATAAATCTCAAATTATAGGTTGTATTAAAATATAATTTGATCTATAAAGTTTTAAGTCTCAATTTAATATTTCTTAATTTAGTGTAATTTAAATTATTAAATAATAGAAAATATGTTTTTGAAACAAAACACATTTTTTGAATTTAAATGCTGATGTACTTTTCTAAACCAAAATGCGAAAAGAAAAGGAATGGAAACGTAGACAAGAATTTATATTGTAAGCACTCCAAAAATAAAATTTTAAGGACAAGCGTGTAAATGAAATATTTAGATTATACAGAACAACAGACTATGATAACAAAATTAAATAAAAGCAAATTAAGAATATTTTTTCATATAACTACTAACAACAATTATAAAACTTTTTAATTAAATTAACAATTGAATTGATAGTCAATGAAAACACAATCCTTGAAATAGAGCCAAAAGCTTAATGTAAATTGAACAGATTTTTTGAAGTAGTAAAAATACCAAAACTACTATGACTCTATATATGTCTTTAAGTATCAATTAATTTTAATTTAATTTAATTAAACAAGAATATTTTATTAATTTGATGATGAAAAACTTTTTAACAACTAAATAGTAAACTTTAGACAATTAGAACAAAAAATAAACGGAAAAGATATATGATTATACTATTCATTTTTAAAGTACACAACATAACCAACTCTTATGAATTGTTACAATTTTTATCATCCTTATTTCTATTTTCTTCGGTGTAGTTCTTCAAGCTTCCTTCACATTGTACCCCTTGGGTAGCATCATGGAATCCTATACGCAATTGAAAAATATATGAATATTTAATAAAATAAGAACAAAAATTATATGTACTTGTGTGAGAGTTATTTAAGATAGAAGAAGATAAACTTACGTATCACAATCAGTCTTAGGATCCAATGAAAAAGAAAGAGGAATGTTACAAAGTCCGGGGAGTTGTTTTACTCTATCCGGATTAACTCCAAATTTTGTGGAAGCGGCCTTAAAACATTTACAAATATCTCTTCGAATTGGAGTGGTGTTGGCCTTTGTGAATACATTATTTGCTCCTATACAACAATTAGGAGATGGGTTTGGTGGGGTAATACCCTGAAAAAAAGCCACACATGGAATCAAGGAGACTACAGCTTCGTTGCATGTGATGTCATCAATTTCGCTTGCATTCATTGTCGTCATGAACAAACTAAAAACCATCACAATCACAAAAACAACAACATTTTTATTCCCTGATATTTTAATTTCGATATGGAGACGTTTGATGTTTCTACGAATTTGTTTGTTGTGATCTACCACTAGAAACATTCCTTTATTTGTAGGTTTGATAAGTTACAATTTTAAGGAAACTACTAATAAGGCTGGATTTGTTACAATTTTTTTAATTAAAATACATGGTCAAGTAACAATTAAGACAATAGATTCTAACTCTAAAAGATTTTTAGAATTACTTTGAATCTATTATCCATTATTATATTATTTGAAATCTAATTTATTTTGTAGTAAAAGCAGTTGAATGTATTAATTTATTATTAAAATTCATTTCAATTGATAAATAACTATTTTGTGTATGTTTCCAAATGATGTTTTTACTGCTCCATCTACAAATTAAGTACAAAATATAGTTTATTTCATATATAAAATTATATTTCGTATCAACACAAGAGCCATTATATTTTATGTCTAATAACTTTATA
>JBBPBR010000001.1:16231480-16256147 GCA_037974775.1 Cicer pinnatifidum | reverse complement strand
AAAATAAATAAAACTACTCTTCAATCGTCGCTTTTTTAATAGAAATAAAATATGAAATATTTTTTTATTTCCAAGAAATCCATTGAAAAATGATTTTCAAAATTAAATATAGAACTTGTAAAAATCGAATTTTGAATATCATAATTCAAACTAGCCACACCCACGGTTTTATTATAATAAAAAAATTAATAAATTTATTGATAAAAGTTTTTTTAACAGTAATTTCTAAATTAATAATGCTTAAAAAAAACAAATAAGTTATTGGATTATATACACTCGAAATAACATTTTCAATAGTTAAATTACAATGATTGAAATTTGAAATTTGTGATTTTAGCCAATAAACCATGTTTTTAAATTAAAAGAATGCTTGTATGGTATGAAACATCTCCAAGAGTTTTGTATGATAGGCTAAGCCGTTGTTTATTAAAAATGATTTTGAAAGAGGCTAATTGGGCACCACTTTATTTAGAAAATCATCTAAGAATTCCTTTTCATTGTCCAAGTATATGTTGGTGATATAACTTTTGGTTCTACTAATGTTAAGCTCTATCAAAAGTTTTCTAAGTTAATGAAGAATGAGTTTGAGATAAGTATGATGGGAGACCAAAGTTAAAAAGGAATATTCATTCATGAGACCAAATATATACAAGATAATTTCTTAAGAAATTTAAGATGGAGGAATGTGAATCCACGGTTACACCTATGTACCCCACATATTCACTTGATAAGAATGAACCCGGTAGAAAGGTGGATCAAAAGGTATACAAAAAGATGATTGACTCTCTTCTCTATTTTACTAACTCTAGACCTGATATTATGTTTAGTGTGTGTGAAAAATTTCAGTATGACCCTAAAGAACCACATTTAACTATAGTTAAAAGGATCTTTAGATATCTGGTGGACACTACTAATCTTGGTCTATGTCATCATCCATCATCTGAGTATAGTTTTGTAGTTATCTGTTATGTTAACTATGCTAATGATAAACTAGAAAGAAAATACACAAGTGGAAACTATACATTCCTTGGTGAAAATTTGATCTCCTAGTTAAACAAAAGAAAATGAATCATTGGTCTATCTATAACTGAAGCAAACTACATTTCCGTAGTCAGCTGCAACACTTCACTTCTTTGGATGAAATATCTACTAAAGGACTTCAAAATTATTGATACTGGTCATCAGTAGCTAGAAATAACTTCTACCTAACGACATATTTAAATTTTTAAAGAAAATTTTAAACATTTAATTTATAAAGCAGTGATGTTGAAATCCCTATATGCGTATACTAAAACATACTAATTAGTGAAAAATGTCTGCTCTACGTTTGATGAATTGGATTTCTTGTGCCTGTGTTTTGTGATTTTATGACATGTGTCGCTTCTTGTATGTTAACGTGTGCATGGTAGTTATTGTTTTTCGCTTTTAGAAACTCAAATGTTTTATAAAAAATACCAACATTCAAGTCACTCCTTATTTTCATGTATTTCCCACAATTTTACTATCCTTTCAAACCTTAGAAACCTCTCTAAAACTCTCTTGAATTCATCGAATATTAATCCACTTGTTTTTACTATCCTTTCAAACCTTAGAAACCTCTCTAAAACTCTCTTGTTTTTCTCTTGAATACATTAAACAGTTTAAGCATGGATACAATATTCCAAAATGAAATAAAATGAAATAAATATTCAGAGTTTCTTTCTCTTTAATATGATATCCAAATAACAAATACAGTACAAATAGACTTGCATATATAGTTGTTATAGAAAAATATAACTAAATCATACACTTCATTTAACAATTCAAATCACAAAGCACCAAAGATACAAATTAAACAAATGCACAAATCCTATTTATTAGACTATATGTCCATGCATGATTTCTGAATATCACCACCTTGTAGAGCAAAGAGTCACACCATTGAACAATGTCCTACCGTTAGGCAAATATTCTTCAGAGTTTCATGTTAACTATCCCATCGTTGAGTATGTTTTTAAATAACTTTGTATTTTAAAGAAACTGTTGTCACGTACTTGCGACTAGGTCTAGACCACCAATGCATGCATGTATTTCATCACATTAGTTAGTAACAAAATAGATCAGTCAATCAGAGCGTCCAAAAGCAACCTAGTTTAAACACAAAGGCACCACCTTGAATATTCACCCGTTATCAACAAAAGTATGCAAATTACTTAATTTCGTAATATCATTCATAAATATGTATTTCATATAACACATATTTTGAAGATAACATACAAATATAACGAATATATAATCATACAGTACGTTTATATCAAACATAATTCAAGAAGGAAAGTCAATTGAGTGATACCCTTACTGTTATGAATGTCGTTATTAAGGTTCCTACGCAGTGACTTTTGCTCCAAAAACGTTATATCTTGACAAATTAGTTTATTACTCACTTAGTGTCAAAACTCATCTATTGTTAATAAAAAATTCACATTCTCAAATTATTTAAAAATACATCATATTACATAGTTTACTATTTAGTTCATTTAATTTTGTACTTTTGATCTTTCAGTTTCATAATATTAATTTAAAGTAATAAATCTCAAATTATAGGTTGTATTAAAATATAATTTGATCTATAAAGTTTTAAGTCTCAATTTAATATTTCTTAATTTAGTATAATTTAAATTATTAAATAATAGAAAATATGTTTTTGAAACAAAACACATTTTTTGAATTTAAATGCTGATGTACTTTTCTAAACCAAAATGCGAAAAGAAAAGGAATGGAAACGTAGACAAGAATTTATATTGTAAGCACTCCAAAAATAAAATTTTAAGGACAAGCGTGTAAATGAAATATTTAGATTATACAGAACAACAGACTATGATAACAAAATTAAATAAAAGCAAATTAAGAATATTTTTTCATATAACTACTAACAACAATTATAAAACTTTTTAATTAAATTAACAATTCAATTGATAGTCAATGAAAACACAATCCTTGAAATAGAGCCAAAAGCTTAATGTAAATTGAACGGATTTTTTGAAGTAGTAAAAATACCAAAACTACTATGACTCTATATATGTCTTTAAGTATCAATTAATTTTAATTTAATTAAATTAAACAAGAATATTTTATTAATTTGATGATGAAAAACTTTTTAACAACTAAATAGTAAACTTTAGACAATTAGAACAAAAAATAAACGGAAAAGATATATGATTATACTATTCATTTTTAAAGTACACAACATAACCAACTCTTATGAATTGTTACAATTTTTATCATCCTTATTTCTATTTTCTTCGGTGTAGTTCTTCAAGCTTCCTTCACATTGTACCCCTTGGGTAGCATCATGGAATCCTATACGCAATTGAAAAATATATGAATATTTAATAAAATAAGAACAAAAATTATATGTACTTGTGTGAGAGTTATTTAAGATAGAAGAAGATAAACTTACGTATCACAATCAGTCTTAGGATCCAATGAAAAAGAAAGAGGAATGTTACAAAGTCCGGGGAGTTGTTTTACTCTATCCGGATTAACTCCAAATTTTGTGGAAGCGGCCTTAAAACATTTACAAATATCTCTTCGAATTGGAGTGGTGTTGGCCTTTGTGAATACATTATTTGCTCCTATACAACAATTAGGAGATGGGTTTGGTGGGGTAATACCCTGCAAAAAAGCCACACATGGAATCAAGGAGACTACAGCTTCGTTGCATGTGATGTCATCAATTTCGCTTGCATTCATTGTCGTCATGAACAAACTAAAAACCATCACAATCACAAAAACAACAACATTTTTATTCCCTGACATTTTAATTTCGATATTGAGACGTTTGATGTTTCTACGAATTTGTTAGTTGTGATCTACCACTAGAAACATTCCTTTATTTATAGGTTTGATAAGTTACAATTTTAAGGAAACTACTAATAAGGCTGGATTTGTTACAATTTTTTTAATTAAAATACATGGTCGAGTAACAATTAAGACAATAGATTCTAACTCTAAAAGATTTTTAGAATTACTTTGAATCTATTATCCATTATTATATTATTTGAAATCTAATTTATTTTGTAGTAAAAGTAGTTGAATGTATTAATTTATTATTAAAATTCAATTCAATTGATAAATAACTATTTTGTGTATGTTTCCAAATGATGTTTTTACTGCTCCATCTACAAATTAAGTACAAAATATAGTTTATTTCATATATAAAATTATATTTCGTATCAACACAAGAGCCATTATATTTTATGTCTAATAACTTTATATACATGTAGTTATTATGCAAAATAATATGATTTTTTTGGTAAATTTCTCACTATGTTATGCTATGTATTGTATCCCCTTCCAATAACTTTTGTATATTATAGGCTATAATATTTCATAATTTATTTTCTATTTATTTTTGTAATAATTTGAATTAAAAACTCTTTAATGTTGTATCTAAAAAATACAATTCTTTCCAATAGTTGTGAGATAGAACTATTTAATGATTTTTTTATTTAAATATTTTTTAGACTCAAGAATTTTAATTTATTAAACCTGCGTTTTTATTTCTTATTAAAATAAATAAAACTACTCTTCAATCGTCGCTTTTTTAATAGAAATAAATATGAAATATTTTTTTATTTCCAAGAAATCCATTGAAAAATGATTTTCAAAATTAAATATAGAACTTGTAAAAATCGAATTTTGAATATCATAATTCAAACTAGCCTCACCCACGGTTTTATTATAATAAAAAAATTAATAAATTTATTGATAAAAGTTTTTTTAACAGTAATTTCTAAATTAATAATGCTTAAAAAAAACAAATAAGTTATTGGATTATATACACTCGAAATAACATTTTCAATAGTTAAATTACAATGATTGAAATTTGAAATTTGTGATTTTAGCCAATAAACCATGTTTTTAAATTAAAAGACTGCTTGTATGGTATGAAACATCTCCAAGAGTTTTGTATGATAGGCTAAGCCGTTGTTTATTAAAAATGATTTTGAAAGAGGCTAATTGGGCACCACTTTATTTAGAAAATCATCTAAGAATTCCTTTTCATTGTCCAAGTATATGTTGGTGATATAACTTTTGGTTCTACTAATGTTAAGCTCTATCAAAAGTTTTCTAAGTTAATGAAGAATGAGTTTGAGATAAGTATGATGGGAGACCAAAGTTAAAAAGGAATATTCATTCATGAGACCAAATATATACAAGATAATTTATTAAGAAATTTAAGATGGAGGAATGTGAATCCACGGTTACACCTATGTACCCCACATATTCACTTGATAAGAATGAACCCGGTAGAAAGGTGGATCAAAAGGTATACAAAAAGATGATTGACTCTCTTCTCTATTTTACTAACTCTAGACCTGATATTATGTTTAGTGTGTGTGAAAAATTTCAGTATGACCCTAAAGAACCGCATTTAACTATAGTTAAAAGGATCTTTAGATATCTGATGGACACTACTAATCTTGGTCTATGTCATCATCCATCATCTGAGTATAGTTTTGTAGTTATCTGTTATGTTAACTATGCTAATGATAAACTAGAAAGAAAATACACAAGTGGAAACTATACATTCCTTGGTGAAAATTTGATTTCCTAGTTAAACAAAAGAAAATGAATCATTGGTCTATCTATAACTGAAGCAAACTACATTTCCGTAGTCAGCTGCAACACTTCACTTCTTTGGATGAAATATCTACTAAAGGACTTCAAAATTATTGATACTGGTCATCAGTAGCTAGAAATAACTTCTAGCTAACTACATATTTAAATTTTTAAAGAAAATTTTAAACATTTAATTTATAAAGCAGTGATGTTGAAATCCCTATATGCGTATACTAAAACATACTAATTAGTGAAAAATGTCTGCTCTACGTTTGATGAATTGGATTTCTTCTGCCTGTGTTTTGTGATTTTATGACATGTGTCGCTTCTTGTATGTTAACGTGTGCATGGTTGTTATTGTTTTTCGCTTTTAGAAACTCAAATGTTTTATAAAAAATACCAACATTCAAGTCACTCCTTATTTTCATGTATTTCCCACAATTTTACTATCCTTTCAAACCTTAGAAACCTCTCTAAAACTTTCTTGAATTCATCGAATATTAATCCACTTGTTTTTACTATCCTTTCAAACCTTAGAAACCTCTCTCAAACCTTAGAAACCTCTCTAAAACTCTCTTGTTTTTCTCTTGAATACATTAAACAGTTTAAGCATGGATACAATATTCCAAAATGAAATAAAATGAAATAAATATTCAGAGTTTCTTTCTCTTTAATATGATATCCAAATAACAAATACAGTACAAATAGACTTGCATATATAGTTGTTATAGAAAAATATAACTAAATCATACACTTCATTTAACAATTCAAATCACAAAGCACCAAAGATACAAATTAAACAAATGCACAAATCCTATTTATTAGACTATATGTCCATGCATGATTTCTGAATATCACCACCTCGTAGAGCAAAGAGTCACACCATTGAACAATGTCCTACCGTTAGGCAAATATTCTTCAGAGTTTCATGTTAACTATCCCATCGTTGAGTATGTTTTTAAATCACTTTGTATTTTAAAGAAACTGTTGTCACGTACTTGCGACTAGGTCTAGACCACCAATGCATGCATGTATTTCATCACATTAGTTAGTAACAAAATAGATCAGTCAATCAGAGCGTCCAAAAGCAACCTAGTTTAAACACAAAGGCACCACCTTGAATATTCACCCGTTATCAACAAAAGTATGCAAATTACTTAATTTCGTAATATCATTCATAAATATGTATTTCATATAACACATATTTTGAAGATAACATACAAATATAACGAATATATAATCATACAGTACGTTTATATCAAACATAATTCAAGAAGGAAAGTCAATTGAGTGATACCCTTACTGTTATGAATGTCGTTATTAAGGTTCCTACGCAGTGACTTTTGCTCCAAAAACGTTATATCTTGACAAATTAGTTTATTACTCACTTAGTGTCAAAACTCATCTATTGTTAATAAAAAATTCACATTCTCAAATTATTTAAAAATACATCATATTACATAGTTTACTATTTAGTTCATTTAATTTTGTACTTTTGATCTTTCAGTTTCATAATATTAATTTAAAGTAATAAATCTCAAATTATAGGTTGTATTAAAATATAATTTGATCTATAAAGTTTTAAGTCTCAATTTAATATTTCTTAATTTAGTATAATTTAAATTATTAAATAATAGAAAATATGTTTTTGAAACAAAACACATTTTTTGAATTTAAATGCTGATGTACTTTTCTAAACCAAAATGCGAAAAGAAAAGGAATGGAAACGTAGACAAGAATTTATATTGTAAGCACTCCAAAAATAAAATTTTAAGGACAAGCGTGTAAATGAAATATTTAGATTATACAGAACAACAGACTATGATAACAAAATTAAATAAAAGCAAATTAAGAATATTTTTTCATATAACTACTAACAACAATTATAAAACTTTTTAATTAAATTAACAATTGAATTGATAGTCAATGAAAACACAATCCTTGAAATAGAGCCAAAAGCTTAATGTAAATTGAACGGATTTTTTGAAGTAGTAAAAATACCAAAACTACTATGACTCTATATATGTCTTTAAGTATCAATTAATTTTAATTTAATTTAATTAAACAAGAATATTTTATTAATTTGATGATGAAAAACTTTTTAACAACTAAATAGTAAACTTTAGACAATTAGAACAAAAAATAAACGGAAAAGATATATGATTATACTATTCATTTTTAAAGTACACAACATAACCAACTCTTATGAATTGTTACAATTTTTATCATCCTTATTTCTATTTTCTTCGGTGTAGTTCTTCAAGCTTCCTTCACATTGTACCCCTTGGGTAGCATCATGGAATCCTATACGCAATTGAAAAATATATGAATATTTAATAAAATAAGAACAAAAATTATATGTACTTGTGTGAGAGTTATTTAAGATAGAAGAAGAAAAACTTACGTATCACAATCAGTCTTAGGATCCAATGAAAAAGAAAGAGGAATGTTACAAAGTCCGGGGAGTTGTTTTACTCTATCCGGATTAACTCCAAATTTTGTGGAAGCGGCCTTAAAACATTTACAAATATCTCTTCGAATTGGAGTGGTGTTGGCCTTTGTGAATACATTATTTGCTCCTATACAACAATTAGGAGATGGGTTTGGTGGGGTAATACCCTGCAAAAAAGCCACACATGGAATCAAGGAGACTACAGCTTCGTTGCATGTGATGTCATCAATTTCGCTTGCATTCATTGTCGTCATGAACAAACTAAAAACCATCACAATCACAAAAACAACAACATTTTTATTCCCTGACATTTTAATTTCGATATTGAGACGTTTGATGTTTCTACGAATTTGTTTGTTGTGATCTACCACTAGAAACATTCCTTTATTTATAGGTTTTATAAGTTACCATTTTAAGGAAACTACTAATAAGGCTGGATTTGTTACAATTTTTTTAATTAAAATACATGGTCGAGTAACAATTAAGACAATAGATTCTAACTCTAAAAGATTTTTAGAATTACTTTGAATCTATTATCCATTATTATATTATTTGAAATCTAATTTATTTTGTAGTAAAAGCAGTTGAATGTATTAATTTATTATTAAAATTCAATTCAATTGATAAATAACTATTTTTTGTATGTTTCCAAATGATTGTTTTACTGCTCCATCTACAAATTAAGTACAAAATATAGTTTATTTCATATATAAAATTATATTTCGTATCAACACAAGAGCCATTATATTTTATGTCTAATAACTTTATATACATGTAGTTATTATGCAAAATAATATGATTTTTTTGGTAAATTTCTCACTATGTTATGCTATGTATTGTATCCCCTTCCAATAACTTTTGTATATTATAGGCTATAATATTTCATAATTTATTTTCTATTTATTTTTGTAATAATTTGAATTAAAAACTCTTTAATGTTGTATCTAAAAAATACAATTCTTTCCAATAGTTGTGAGATAGAACTATTTAATGATTTTTTTATTTAAATATTTTTTAGACTCAAGAATTTTAATTTATTAAACCTGCGTTTTTATTTCTTATTAAAATAAATAAAACTACTCTTCAATCGTCGCTTTTTTAATAGAAATAAATATGAAATATTTTTTTATTTCCAAGAAATCCATTGAAAAATGATTTTCAAAATTAAATATAGAACTTGTAAAAATCGAATTTTGAATATCATAATTCAAACTAGCCTCACCCACGGTTTTATTATAATAAAAAAATTAATAAATTTATTGATAAAAGTTTTTTTAACAGTAATTTCTAAATTAATAATGCTTAAAAAAAACAAATAAGTTATTGGATTATATACACTCGAAATAACATTTTCAATAGTTAAATTACAATGATTGAAATTTGAAATTTGTGATTTTAGCCAATAAACCATGTTTTTAAATTAAAAGACTGCTTGTATGGTATGAAACATCTCCAAGAGTTTTGTATGATAGGCTAAGCCGTTGTTTATTAAAAATGATTTTGAAAGAGGCTAATTGGGCACCACTTTATTTAGAAAATCATCTAAGAATTCCTTTTCATTGTCCAAGTATATGTTGGTGATATAACTTTTGGTTCTACTAATGTTAAGCTCTATCAAAAGTTTTCTAAGTTAATGAAGAATGAGTTTGAGATAAGTATGATGGGAGACCAAAGTTAAAAAGGAATATTCATTCATGAGACCAAATATATACAAGATAATTTATTAAGAAATTTAAGATGGAGGAATGTGAATCCACGGTTACACCTATGTACCCCACATATTCACTTGATAAGAATGAACCCGGTAGAAAGGTGGATCAAAAGGTATACAAAAAGATGATTGACTCTCTTCTCTATTTTACTAACTCTAGACCTGATATTATGTTTAGTGTGTGTGAAAAATTTCCGTATGACCCTAAAGAACCGCATTTAACTATAGTTAAAAGGATCTTTAGATATCTGATGGACACTACTAATCTTGGTCTATGTCATCATCCATCATCTGAGTATAGTTTTGTAGTTATCTGTTATGTTAACTATGCTAATGATAAACTAGAAAGAAAATACACAAGTGGAAACTATACATTCCTTGGTGAAAATTTGATCTCCTAGTTAAACAAAAGAAAATGAATCATTGGTCTATCTATAACTGAAGCAAACTACATTTCCGTAGTCAGTTGCAACACTTCACTTCTTTGGATGAAATATCTACTAAAGGACTTCAAAATTATTGATACTGGTCATCAGTAGCTAGAAATAACTTCTAGCTAACGACATATTTAAATTTTTAAAGAAAATTTTAAACATTTAATTTATAAAGCAGTGATGTTGAAATCCCTATATGCGTATACTAAAACATACTAATTAGTGAAAAATGTCTGCTCTACGTTTGATGAATTGGATTTCTTCTGCCTGTGTTTTGTGATTTTATGACATGTGTCGCTTCTTGTATGTTAACGTGTGCATGGTAGTTATTGTTTTTCGCTTTTAGAAACTCAAATGTTTTATAAAAAATACCAACATTCAAGTCACTCCTTATTTTCATGTATTTCCCACAATTTTACTATCCTTTCAAACCTTAGAAACCTCTCTAAAACTCTCTTGAATTCATAGAATATTAATCCACTTGTTTTTACTATCCTTTCAAACCTTAGAAACCTCTCTCAAACCTTAGAAACCTCTCTAAAACTCTCTTGTTTTTCTCTTGAATACATTAAACAGTTTAAGCATGGATACAATATTCCAAAATGAAATAAAATGAAATAAATATTCAGAGTTTCTTTCTCTTTAATATGATATCCAAATAACAAATACAATACAAATAGACTTGCATATATAGTTGTTATAGAAAAATATAACTAAATCATACACTTCATTTAACAATTCAAATCACAAAGCACCAAAGATACAAATTAAACAAATGCACAAATCCTATTTATTAGACTATATGTCCATGCATGATTTCTGAATATCACCACCTCGTAGAGCAAAGAGTCACACCATTGAACAATGTCCTACCGTTAGGCAAATATTCTTCAGAGTTTCATGTTAACTATCCCATCGTTGAGTATGTTTTTAAATCACTTTGTATTTTAAAGAAACTGTTGTCACGTACTTGCGACTAGGTCTAGACCACCAATGCATGCATGTATTTCATCACATTAGTTAGTAACAAAATAGATCAGTCAATCAGAGCGTCCAAAAGCAACCTAGTTTAAACACAAAGGCACCACCTTGAATATTCACCCGTTATCAACAAAAGTATGCAAATTACTTAATTTCGTAATATCATTCATAAATATGTATTTCATATAACACATATTTTGAAGATAACATACAAATATAACGAATATATAATCATACAGTACGTTTATATCAAACATAATTCAAGAAGGAAAGTCAATTGAGTGATACCCTTACTGTTATGAATGTCGTTATTAAGGTTCCTACGCAGTGACTTTTGCTCCAAAAACGTTATATCTTGACAAATTAGTTTATTACTCACTTAGAGTCAAAACTCATCTATTGTTAATAAAAAATTCACATTCTCAAATTATTTAAAAATACATCATATTACATAGTTTACTATTTAGTTCATTTAATTTTGTACTTTTGATCTTTCAGTTTCATAATATTAATTTAAAGTAATAAATCTCAAATTATAGGTTGTATTAAAATATAATTTGATCTATAAAGTTTTAAGTCTCAATTTAATATTTCTTAATTTAGTATAATTTAAATTATTAAATAATAGAAAATATGTTTTTGAAACAAAACACATTTTTTGAATTTAAATGCTGATGTACTTTTCTAAACCAAAATGCGAAAAGAAAAGGAATGGAAACGTAGACAAGAATTTATATTGTAAGCACTCCAAAAATAAAATTTTAAGGACAAGCGTGTAAATGAAATATTTAGATTATACAGAACAACAGACTATGATAACAAAATTAAATAAAAGCAAATTAAGAATATTTTTTCATATAACTACTAACAACAATTATAAAACTTTTTAATTAAATTAACAATTCAATTGATAGTCAATGAAAACACAATCCTTGAAATAGAGCCAAAAGCTTAATGTAAATTGAACGGATTTTTTGAAGTAGTAAAAATACCAAAACTACTATGACTCTATATATGTCTTTAAGTATCAATTAATTTTAATTTAATTAAATTAAACAAGAATATTTTATTAATTTGATGATGAAAAACTTTTTAACAACTAAATAGTAAACTTTAGACAATTAGAACAAAAAATAAACGGAAAAGATATATGATTATACTATTCATTTTTAAAGTACACAACATAACCAACTCTTATGAATTGTTACAATTTTTATCATCCTTATTTCTATTTTCTTCGGTGTAGTTCTTCAAGCTTCCTTCACATTGTACCCCTTGGGTAGCATCATGGAATCCTATACGCAATTGAAAAATATATGAATATTTAATAAAATAAGAACAAAAATTATATGTACTTGTGTGAGAGTTATTTAAGATAGAAGAAGATAAACTTACGTATCACAATCAGTCTTAGGATCCAATGAAAAAGAAAGAGGAATGTTACAAAGTCCGGGGAGTTGTTTTACTCTATCCGGATTAACTCCAAATTTTGTGGAAGCGGCCTTAAAACATTTACAAATATCTCTTCGAATTTGAGTGGTGTTGGCCTTTGTGAATACATTATTTGCTCCTATACAACAATTAGGAGATGGGTTTGGTGGGGTAATACCCTGCAAAAAAGCCACACATGGAATCAAGGAGACTACAGCTTCGTTGCATGTGATGTCATCAATTTCGCTTGCATTCATTGTCGTCATGAACAAACTAAAAACCATCACAATCACAAAAACAACAACATTTTTATTCCCTGACATTTTAATTTCGATATTGAGACGTTTGATGTTTCTACGAATTTGTTTGTTGTGATCTACCACTAGAAACATTCCTTTATTTATAGGTTTGATAAGTTACAATTTTAAGGAAACTACTAATAAGGCTGGATTTGTTACAATTTTTTTAATTAAAATACATGGTCAAGTAACAATTAAGACAATAGATTCTAACTCTAAAAGATTTTTAGAATTACTTTGAATCTATTATCCATTATTATATTATTTGAAATCTAATTTATTTTGTAGTAAAAGCAGTTGAATGTATTAATTTATTATTAAAATTCAATTCAATTGATAAATAACTATTTTGTGTATGTTTCCAAATGATGTTTTTACTGCTCCATCTACAAATTAAGTACAAAATATAGTTTATTTCATATATAAAATTATATTTCGTATCAACACAAGAGCCATTATATTTTATGTCTAATAACTTTATATACATGTAGTTATTATGCAAAATAATATGATTTTTTTGGTAAATTTCTCACTATGTTATGCTATGTATTGTATCCCCTTCCAATAACTTTTGTATATTATAGGCTATAATATTTCATAATTTATTTTCTATTTATTTTTGTAATAATTTGAATTAAAAACTCTTTAATGTTGTATCTAAAAAATACAATTCTTTCCAATAGTTGTGAGATAGAACTATTTAATGATTTTTTTATTTAAATATTTTTTAGACTCAAGAATTTTAATTTATTAAACCTGCGTTTTTATTTCTTATTAAAATAAATAAAACTACTCTTCAATCGTCGCTTTTTTAATAGAAATAAATATGAAATATTTTTTTATTTCCAAGAAATCCATTGAAAAATGATTTTCAAAATTAAATATAGAACTTGTAAAAATCGAATTTTGAATATCATAATTCAAACTAGCCTCACCCACGGTTTTATTATAATAAAAAAATTAATAAATTTATTGATAAAAGTTTTTTTAACAGTAATTTCTAAATTAATAATGCTTAAAAAAAACAAATAAGTTATTGGATTATATACACTCGAAATAACATTTTCAATAGTTAAATTACAATGATTGAAATTTGAAATTTGTGATTTTAGCCAATAAACCATGTTTTTAAATTAAAAGACTGCTTGTATGGTATGAAACATCTCCAAGAGTTTTGTATGATAGGCTAAGCCGTTGTTTATTAAAAATGATTTTGAAAGAGGCTAATTGGGCACCACTTTATTTAGAAAATCATCTAAGAATTCCTTTTCATTGTCCAAGTATATGTTGGTGATATAACTTTTGGTTCTACTAATGTTAAGCTCTATCAAAAGTTTTCTAAGTTAATGAAGAATGAGTTTGAGATAAGTATGATGGGAGACCAAAGTTAAAAAGGAATATTCATTCATGAGACCAAATATATACAAGATAATTTATTAAGAAATTTAAGATGGAGGAATGTGAATCCACGGTTACACCTATGTACCCCACATATTCACTTGATAAGAATGAACCCGGTAGAAAGGTGGATCAAAAGGTATACAAAAAGATGATTGACTCTCTTCTCTATTTTACTAACTCTAGACCTGATATTATGTTTAGTGTGTGTGAAAAATTTCAGTATGACCCTAAAGAACCGCATTTAACTATAGTTAAAAGGATCTTTAGATATCTGATGGACACTACTAATCTTGGTCTATGTCATCATCCATCATCTGAGTATAGTTTTGTAGTTATCTGTTATGTTAACTATGCTAATGATAAACTAGAAAGAAAATACACAAGTGGAAACTATACATTCCTTGGTGAAAATTTGATCTCCTAGTTAAACAAAAGAAAATGAATCATTGGTCTATCTATAACTGAAGCAAACTACATTTCCGTTGTCAGCTGCAACACTTCACTTCTTTGGATGAAATATCTACTAAAGGACTTCCAAATTATTGATACTGGTCATCAGTAGCTAGAAATAACTTCTAGCTAACGACATATTTAAATTTTTAAAGAAAATTTTAAACATTTAATTTATAAAGCAGTGATGTTGAAATCCCTATATGCGTATACTAAAACATACTAATTAGTGAAAAATGTCTGCTCTACGTTTGATGAATTGGATTTCTTCTGCCTGTGTTTTGTGATTTTATGACATGTGTCGCTTCTTGTATGTTAACGTGTGCATGGTAGTTATTGTTTTTCGCTTTTAGAAACTCAAATGTTTTATAAAAAATACCAACATTCAAGTCACTCCTTATTTTCATGTATTTCCCACAATTTTACTATCCTTTCAAACCTTAGAAACCTCTCTAAAACTCTCTTGAATTCATCGAATATTAATCCACTTGTTTTTACTATCCTTTCAAACCTTAGAAACCTCTCTCAAACCTTAGAAACCTCTCTAAAACTCTCTTGTTTTTCTCTTGAATACATTAAACAGTTTAAGCATGGATACAATATTCCAAAATGAAATAAAATGAAATAAATATTCAGAGTTTCTTTCTCTTTAATATGATATCCAAATAACAAATACAATACAAATAGACTTGCATATATAGTTGTTATACAAAAATATAACTAAATCATACACTTCATTTAACAATTCAAATCACAAAGCACCAAAGATACAAATTAAACAAATGCACAAATCCTATTTATTAGACTATATGTCCATGCATGATTTCTGAATATCACCACCTCGTAGAGCAAAGAGTCACACCATTGAACAATGTCCTACCGTTAGGCAAATATTCTTCAGAGTTTCATGTTAACTATCCCATCGTTGAGTATGTTTTTAAATCACTTTGTATTTTAAAGAAACTGTTGTCACGTACTTGCGACTAGGTCTAGACCACCAATGCATGCATGTATTTCATCACATTAGTTAGTAACAAAATAGATCAGTCAATCAGAGCGTCCAAAAGCAACCTAGTTTAAACACAAAGGCACCACCTTGAATATTCACCCGTTATCAACAAAAGTATGCAAATTACTTAATTTCGTAATATCATTCATAAATATGTATTTCATATAACACATATTTTGAAGATAACACACAAATATAACGAATATATAATCATACAGTACGTTTATATCAAATATAATTCAAGAAGGAAAGTCAATTGAGTGATACCCTTACTGTTATGAATGTCGTTATTAAGGTTCCTACGCAGTGACTTTTGCTCCAAAAACGTTATATCTTGACAAATTAGTTTATTACTCACTTAGTGTCAAAACTCATCTATTGTTAATAAAAAATTCACATTCTCAAATTATTTAAAAATACATCATATTACATAGTTTACTATTTAGTTCATTTAATTTTGTACTTTTGATATTTCAGTTTCATAATATTAATTTAAAGTAATAAATCTCAAATTATAGGTTGTATTAAAATATAATTTGATCTATAAAGTTTTAAGTCTCAATTTAATATTTCTTAATTTAGTATAATTTAAATTATTAAGTAATAGAAAATATGTTTTTGAAACAAAACACATTTTTTGAATTTAAATACTGATGTACTTTTCTAAACCAAAATGCGAAAAGAAAAGGAATGGAAACGTAGACAAGAATTTATATTGTAAGCACTCCAAAAATAAAATTTTAAGGACAAGCGTGTAAATGAAATATTTAGATTATACAGAACAACATACTATGATAACAAAATTAAATAAAAGCAAATTAAGAATATTTTTTCATATAACTACTAACAACAATTATAAAACTTTTTAATTAAATTAACAATTGAATTGATAGTCAATGAAAACACAATCCTTGAAATAGAGCCAAAAGCTTAATGTAAATTGAACAGATTTTTTGAAGTAGTAAAAATACCAAAACTACTATGACTCTATATATGTCTTTAAGTATCAATTAATTTTAATTTAATTTAATTAAACAAGAATATTTTATTAATTTGATGATGAAAAACTTTTTAACAACTAAATAGTAAACTTTAGACAATTAGAACAAAAAATAAACGGAAAAGATATATGATTATACTATTCATTTTTAAAGTACACAACATAACCAACTCTTATGAATTGTTACAATTTTTATCATCCTTATTTCTATTTTCTTCGGTGTAGTTCTTCAAGCTTCCTTCACATTGTACCCCTTGGGTAGCATCATGGAATCCTATACGCAATTGAAAAATATATGAATATTTAATAAAATAAGAACAAAAATTATATGTACTTGTGTGAGAGTTATTTAAGATAGAAGAAGATAAACTTACGTATCACAATCAGTCTTAGGATCCAATGAAAAAGAAAGAGGAATGTTACAAAGTCCGGGGAGTTGTTTTACTCTATCCGGATTAACTCCAAATTTTGTGGAAGCGGCCTTAAAACATTTACAAATATCTCTTCGAATTTGAGTGGTGTTGGCCTTTGTGAATACATTATTTGCTCCTATACAACAATTAGGAGATGGGTTTGGTGGGGTAATACCCTGCAAAAAAGCCACACATGGAATCAAGGAGACTACAGCTTCGTTGCATGTGATGTCATCAATTTCGCTTGCATTCATTGTCGTCATGAACAAACTAAAAACCATCACAATCACAAAAACAACAACATTTTTATTCCCTGACATTTTAATTTCGATATTGAGACGTTTGATGTTTCTACGAATTTGTTTGTTGTGATCTACCACTAGAAACATTCCTTTATTTATAGGTTTGATAAGTTACAATTTTAAGGAAACTACTAATAAGGCTGGATTTGTTACAATTTTTTTAATTAAAATACATGGTCAAGTAACAATTAAGACAATAGATTCTAACTCTAAAAGATTTTTAGAATTACTTTGAATCTATTATCCATTATTATATTATTTGAAATCTAATTTATTTTGTAGTAAAAGCAGTTGAATGTATTAATTTATTATTAAAATTCAATTCAATTGATAAATAACTATTTTGAGTATGTTTCCAAATGATGTTTTTACTGCTCCATCTACAAATTAAGTACAAAATATAGTTTATTTCATATATAAAATTATATTTCGTATCAACACAAGAGCCATTATATTTTATGTCTAATAACTTTATATACATGTAGTTATTATGCAAAATAATATGATTTTTTTGGTAAATTTCTCACTATGTTATGCTATGTATTGTATCCCCTTCCAATAACTTTTGTATATTATAGGCTATAATATTTCATAATTTATTTTCTATTTATTTTTGTAATAATTTGAATTAAAAACTCTTTAATGTTGTATCTAAAAAATACAATTCTTTCCAATAGTTGTGAGATAGAACTATTTAATGATTTTTTTATTTAAATATTTTTTAGACTCAAGAATTTTAATTTATTAAACCTGCGTTTTTATTTCTTATTAAAATAAATAAAACTACTCTTCAATCGTCGCTTTTTTAATAGAAATAAATATGAAATATTTTTTTATTTCCAAGAAATCCATTGAAAAATGATTTTCAAAATTAAATATAGAACTTGTAAAAATCGAATTTTGAATATCATAATTCAAACTAGCCTCACCCACGGTTTTATTATAATAAAAAAATTAATAAATTTATTGATAAAAGTTTTTTTAACAGTAATTTCTAAATTAATAATGCTTAAAAAAAACAAATAAGTTATTGGATTATATACACTCGAAATAACATTTTCAATAGTTAAATTACAATGATTGAAATTTGAAATTTGTGATTTTAGCCAATAAACCATGTATTTAAATTAAAAGAATGCTTGTATGGTATGAAACATCTCCAAGAGTTTTGTATGATAGGCTAAGCCGTTGTTTATTAAAAATGATTTTGAAAGAGGCTAATTGGGCACCACTTTATTTAGAAAATCATCTAAGAATTCCTTTTCATTGTCCAAGTATATGTTGGTGACATAACTTTTGGTTCTACTAATGTTAAGCTCTATCAAAAGTTTTCTAAGTTAATGAAGAATGAGTTTGAGATAAGTATGATGGGAGACCAAAGTTAAAAAGGAATATTCATTCATGAGACCAAATATATACAAGATAATTTCTTAAGAAATTTAAGATGGAGGAATGTGAATCCACGGTTACACCTATGTACCCCACATATTCACTTGATAAGAATGAACCCGGTAGAAAGGTGGATCAAAAGGTATACAAAAAGATGATTGACTCTCTTCTCTATTTTACTAACTCTAGACCTGATATTATGTTTAGTGTGTGTGAAAAATTTCAGTATGACCCTAAAGAACCGCATTTAACTATAGTTAAAAGGATCTTTAGATATCTGATGGACACTACTAATCTTGGTCTATGTAACACTTAGCCATTTTATATTGTACCTTATTAGGAGTGGAGATAATCGTTGATGATATTATTTTAATTTTTGGCAATAATAATAATAATAATAATAATAATAGTAATAATAATAATGATAATAATAATAAAAGCATCATTTGACAACCCGTTAAAAATAAATGGCTTAAGTAGAAATGACACGTTACCCACTTTCGGCTTAACTTCCCCACTCCTCCCCTGACTTAACGTTATCCAATAAAAAGGAAAAAAATAAAACAACAACAGACATCGAGCATCCAAAATTGCTCTGCTATATATAAAAAAAAAGAGTTTAAGAGAGAAAAAGGAAGGAATTCAAAAAAGGAGTTAGTGATTCATCCCATCAAGGGTAGCACAGTTGGAGCAAAGACCGCTGCCTGAGAATTTTAATAACGACACTCATATCGGTAAGGGCATCACTCCAATTATATATTTATACGTATGATTGTATTTATTTTGGAATATATGATTGTATTTATTTTGGAATATATGATTGTATTTATTTTGGAATGTATGATTGTATTTATTTTAGAAATTATGAGATTAAATATATACTGTGTTGAAATGCTTTTATCAAATTTTGGAAAATAAATATGGTGTGACATGTTATATTCATGGTTATGTTGAACACATTCAAAGTATGGAAAATAAATATTATGTGATATGTTGTTATAATGGTTTTGTTGAATATATTTAAAGTGTAAGAAATAAATGTAATGTGATACGTTGTTATAATGGTTGTATTGAACATATTCAAGGTGTGAATAATAAATTTCATATGTGAAATGCCATTAATAAGTTAGTATCATATTATATTAATGATTTATTAAAGGGTTCACATTCATGCATTCATATTCATGCATACATTCATAGTCGTGTGGTGGAGCGTCCATAAATGGTTGGAGCCCATCTATCCTTGCGGGGATTTTGAGTTGGTGGTGTTGCTTGGAAGGACCCACTAAGCCCTTGCGGGGGAGGCGATATTCCGGAATCATTACATTGGCATATAGATTAAGTCATAAGTCTGTTTGAGTATGCATTTAATTAAATGTGATTAGTGTTTTATAAAGATAAATGATACATTTACCTCCTGATAGTTGGTTGAAATAATGTTATTAATGATATATATATATATATATATATATATATATATATATATTATACTGATAAATTTGTATACAGTTGTATGTGTTCGTTTGAATGAGACAATGTTAATAATGAATGTTAGTAATGATGTGGATATTATACTCATGAATGTATTTGCTGATAATTTTAGGGTGAATTATTATGTGATATTGTACTTATGTTATTACTGTACCTCTTAATTGTTTGGGTGAATTAATATTATTAATGATGTAGATATCATGTTATTATATTGTAAGGATGTCTGTATGGATTAATAGATATTATAATATTATATTTGTATTTTCAATGTGCCTTATGGTTGTCGGGTGAATTAATGTTATTATATCATTATTTGTTCCTGCTTGTCATTTTGAGTGAATTAACATGATATATTGTTATGATTATTATACCTCTTAGTTATTAATGACGTAGATGCCTTAATATTGTATGAATTAATTATTATTATTAATTATACAAATATCATAATATTATATTTATATTTTCAGTGTACCTCCTGATTGTTGTTGGATGAACTAATGTTATTAATTACGTAAACACTGTACTGTTATCTTTTAATTGTTACTGTTATCTTTTAATTGTTATTGTATATGTGGCAATTTGAATGGAATAATGTCAATAATTATGTAGGTATTGTACTGCTTTATTTATTTTTATTTATTATTTATTTATTTATTTATTATTTATTATTTATTATTTATTGGTAAGTATTTTGGAGATGACCCTTACATTTGACAGGACGTCACATATAGTGTTACTTGAGCGAATAATGTCACGGTCAATCTAATAGGAGAAATGCGAGGAAGTACAATAACATGCAGTTGGAGGCTCCGAGATACTTTTGAGCTGGGGTTAGACTCGTTGGGTGAGTCTTTCCACAAGTCCAAAGTTTATGACCAATTAGGATTTATGTTTGGGTAATAAAACATCAATAGTTTTGACTTTAAGAGTTTCTTTGGTTTAACGTATTTAATTTACTTTTAGTGATTGTAAATACTTTGATTTCATTATTTGTAAAATATAACTAAAAATATTATTAATTGATTTTAAGATAAATGAGTATTTAAGATAATCATAAATAAATAAAAATGAATTTGCAATTTTACGTTTAGAATTTCGGTAGTTAATGTCTCGAAAAAGCGGGATGTTACAGTCTATGTCATCATCCATCATCTGAGTATAGTTTTGTAGTTATCTGTTATGTTAACTATGCTAATGATAAACTAGAAAGAAAATACACAAGTGGAAACTATACATTCCTTGGTGAAAATTTGATCTCCTAGTTAAACAAAAGAAAATGAATCATTGGTCTATCTATAACTGAAGCAAACTACATTTCCGTAGTCAGTTGCAACACTTCACTTCTTTGGATGAAATATCTACTAAAGGACTTCAAAATTATTGATACTGGTCATCAGTAGCTAGAAATAACTTCTAGCTAACGACATATTTAAATTTTTAAAGAAAATTTTAAACATTTAATTTATAAAGCAGTGATGTTGAAATCCCTATATGCGTATACTAAAACATACTAATTAGTGAAAAATGTCTGCTCTATGTTTGATGAATTGGATTTCTTCTGCCTGTGTTTTGTGATTTTATGACATGTGTCGCTTCTTGTATGTTAACGTGTGCATGGTAGTTATTGTTTTTCGCTTTTAGAAACTCAAATGTTTTATAAAAAATACCAACTTTCAAGTCACTCCTTATTTTCATGTATTTCCCACAATTTTACTATCCTTTCAAACCTTAGAAACCTCTCTAAAACTCTCTTGAATTCATCGAATATTAATCCACTTGTTTTTATTATCCTTTCAAACCTTAGAAACCTCTCTCAAACCTTAGAAACCTCTCTAAAACTCTCTTGTTTTTCTCTTGAATACATTAAACAGTTTAAGCATGGATACAATATTCCAAAATGAAATAAAATGAAATAAATATTCAGAGTTTCTTTCTCTTTAATATGATATCCAAATAACAAATACAGTACAAATAGACTTGCATATATAGTTGTTATAGAAAAATATAACTAAATCATACACTTCATTTAACAATTCAAATCACAAAGCACCAAAGATACAAATTAAACAAATGCACAAATCCTATTTATTAGACTATATGTCCATGCATGATTTCTGAATATCACCACCTCGTAGAGCAAAGAGTCACACCATTGAACAATGTCCTACCGTTAGGCAAATATTCTTCAGAGTTTCATGTTAACTATCCCATCGTTGAGTATGTTTTTGAATCACTTTGTATTTTAAAGAAACTGTTGTCACGTACTTGCGACTAGGTCTAGACCACCAATGCATGCATGTATTTCATCACATTAGTTAGTAACAAAATAGATCAGTCAATCAGAGCGTCCAAAAGCAACCTAGTTTAAACACAAAGGCACCACCTTGAATATTCACCCGTTATCAATAAAAGTATGCAAATTACTTAATTTCGTAATATCATTCATAAATATGTATTTCATATAACACATATTTTGAAGATAACACACAAATATAACGAATATATAATCATACAGTACGTTTATATCAAATATAATTCAAGAAGGAAAGTCAATTGAGTGATACCCTTACCGTTATGAATGTCGTTATTAAGGTTCCTACGCAGTGACTTTTGCTCCAAAAACGTTATATCTTGACAAATTAGTTTATTTCTCACTTAGTGTCAAAACTCATCTATTGTTAATAAAAAATTCACATTCTCAAATTATTTAAAAATACATCATATTACATAGTTTACTATTTAGTTCATTTAATTTTGTACTTTTGATCTTTCAGTTTCATAATATTAATTTAAAGTAATAAATCTCAAATGATAGGTTGTATTAAAATATAATTTGATCTATAAAGTTTTAAGTCTCAATTTAATATTTCTTAATTTAGTATAATTTAAATTATTAAATAATAGAAAATATGTTTTTGTAACAAAACACATTTTTTGAATTTAAATGCTGATGTACTTTTCTAAACCAAAATGCGAAAAGAAAAGGAATGGAAACGTAGACAAGAATTTATATTGTAAGCACTCCAAAAATAAAATTTTAAGGACAAGCGTGTAAATGAAATATTTAGATTATACAGAACAACAGACTATGATAACAAAATTAAATAAAAGCAAATTAAGAATATTTTTTCATATAACTACTAACAACAATTATAAAACTTTTTAATTAAATTAACAATTGAATTGATAGTCAATGAAAACACAATCCTTGAAATAGAGCCAAAAGCTTAATGTAAATTGAACGGATTTTTTGAAGTAGTAAAAATACCAAAACTACTATGACTCTATATATGTCTTTAAGTATCAATTAATTTTAATTTAATTTAATTAAACAAGAATATTTTATTAATTTGATGATGAAAAACTTTTTAACAACTAAATAGTAAACTTTAGACAATTAGAACAAAAAATAAACGGAAAAGATATATGATTATACTATTCATTTTTAAAGTACACAACATAACCAACTCTTATGAATTGTTACAATTTTTATCATCCTTATTTATATTTTCTTCGGTGTAGTTCTTCAAGCTTCCTTCACATTGTACCCCTTGGGTAGCATCATGGAATCCTATACGCAATTGAAAAATATATGAATATTTAATAAAATAAGAACAAAAATTATATGTACTTGTGTGAGAGTTATTTAAGACAGAAGAAGATATACTTACGTATCACAATCAGTCTTAGGATCCAATGAAAAAGAAAGAGGAATGTTACAAAGTCCGGGGAGTTGTTTTACTCTATCCGGATTAACTCCAAATTTTGTGGAAGCGGCCTTAAAACATTTACAAATATCTCTTCGAATTGGAGTGGTGTTGGCCTTTGTGAATACATTATTTGCTCCTATACAACAATTAGGAGATGGGTTTGGTGGGGTAATACCCTGCAAAAAAGCCACACATGGAATCAAGGAGACTACAGCTTCGTTGCATGTGATGTCATCAATTTCGCTTGCATTCATTGTCGTCATGAACAAACTAAAAACCATCACAATCACAAAAACAACAACATTTTTATTCCCTGACATTTTAATTTCGATATTGAGACGTTTGATGTTTCTACGAATTTGTTAGTTGTGATCTACCACTAGAAACATTCCTTTATTTATAGGTTTGATAAGTTACAATTTTAAGGAAACTACTAATAAGGCTGGATTTGTTACAATTTTTTTAATTAAAATACATGGTCGAGTAACAATTAAGACAATAGATTCTAACTCTAAAAGATTTTTAGAATTACTTTGAATCTATTATCCATTATTATATTATTTGAAATCTAATTTATTTTGTAGTAAAAG
>JBBPBR010000001.1:16177655-16202289 GCA_037974775.1 Cicer pinnatifidum | reverse complement strand
TCTATCTATAACTGAAGCAAACTACATTTCCGTAGTCAGTTGCAACACTTCACTTCTTTGGATGAAATATCTACTAAAGGACTTCAAAATTATTGATACTGGTCATCAGTAGCTAGAAATAACTTCTAGCTAACGACATATTTAAATTTTTAAAGAAAATTTTAAACATTTAATTTATAAAGCAGTGATGTTGAAATCCCTATATGCGTATACTAAAACATACTAATTAGTGAAAAATGTCTGCTCTACGTTTGATGAATTGGATTTCTTTTGCCTGTGTTTTGTGATTTTATGACATGTGTCGCTTCTTGTATGTTAACGTGTGCATGGTAGTTATTGTTTTTCGCTTTTAGAAACTCAAATGTTTTATAAAAAATACCAACATTCAAGTCACTCCTTATTTTCATGTATTTCCCACAATTTTACTATCCTTTCAAACCTTAGAAACCTCTCTAAAACTCTCTTGAATTCATAGAATATTAATCCACTTGTTTTTACTATCCTTTCAAACCTTAGAAACCTCTCTCAAACCTTAGAAACCTCTCTAAAACTCTCTTGTTTTTCTCTTGAATACATTAAACAGTTTAAGCATGGATACAATATTCCAAAATGAAATAAAATGAAATAAATATTCAGAGTTTCTTTCTCTTTAATATGATATCCAAATAAAAAATACAGTACAAATAGACTTGCATATATAGTTGTTATAGAAAAATATAACTAAATCATACACTTCATTTAACAATTCAAATCACAAAGCACCAAAGATACAAATTAAACAAATGCACAAATCCTATTTATTAGACTATATGTCCATGCATGATTTCTGAATATCACCACCTTGTAGAGCAAAGAGTCACACCATTGAACAATGTCCTACCGTTAGGCAAATATTCTTCAGAGTTTCATGTTAACTATCCCATCGTTGAGTATGTTTTTGAATCACTTTGTATTTTAAAGAAACTGTTGTCACGTACTTGCGACTAGGTCTAGACCACCAATGCATGCATGTATTTCATCACATTAGTTAGTAACAAAATAGATCAGTCAATCAGAGCGTCCAAAAGCAACCTAGTTTAAACACAAAGGCACCACCTTGAATATTCACCCGTTATCAACAAAAGTATGCAAATTACTTAATTTCGTAATATCATTCATAAATATGTATTTCATATAACACATATTTTAAAGATAACACACAAATATAACGAATATATAATCATACAGTACGTTTATATCAAATATAATTCAAGAAGGAAAGTCAATTGAGTGATACCCTTACCGTTATGAATGTCGTTATTAAGGTTCCTACGCAGTGACTTTTGCTCCAAAAACGTTATATCTTGACAAATTAATTTATTACTCACTTAGTGTCAAAACTCATCTATTGTTAATAAAAAATTCACATTCTCAAATTATTTAAAAATACATCATATTACATAGTTTACTATTTAGTTCATTTAATTTTGTACTTTTGATCTTTCAGTTTCATAATATTAATTTAAAGTAATAAATCTCAAATTATAGGTTGTATTAAAATATAATTTGATCTATAAAGTTTTAAGTCTCAATTTAATATTTCTTAATTTAGTATAATTTAAATTATTAAATAATAGAAAATATGTTTTTGAAACAAAACACATTTTTTGAATTTAAATGCTGATGTACTTTTCTAAACCAAAATGCGAAAAGAAAAGGAATGGAAACGTAGACAAGAATTTATATTGTAAGCACTCCAAAAATAAAATTTTAAGGACAAGCGTGTAAATGAAATATTTAGATTATACAGAACAACAGACTATGATAACAAAATTAAATAAAAGCAAATTAAGAATATTTTTTCATATAACTACTAACAACAATTATAAAACTTTTTAATTAAATTAACAATTCAATTGATAGTCAATGAAAACACAATCCTTGAAATAGAGCCAAAAGCTTAATGTAAATTGAACGGATTTTTTGAAGTAGTAAAAATACCAAAACTACTATGACTCTATATATGTCTTTAAGTATCAATTAATTTTAATTTAATTAAATTAAACAAGAATATTTTATTAATTTGATGATGAAAAACTTTTTAACAACTAAATAGTAAACTTTAGACAATTAGAACAAAAAATAAACGGAAAAGATATATGATTATACTATTCATTTTTAAAGTACACAACATAACCAACTCTTATGAATTGTTACAATTTTTATCATCCTTATTTCTATTTTCTTCGGTGTAGTTCTTCAAGCTTCCTTCACATTGTACCCCTTGGGTAGCATCATGGAATCCTATACGCAATTGAAAAATATATGAATATTTAATAAAATAAGAACAAAAATTATATGTACTTGTGTGAGAGTTATTTAAGATAGAAGAAGATAAACTTACGTATCACAATCAGTCTTAGGATCCAATGAAAAAGAAAGAGGAATGTTACAAAGTCCGGGGAGTTGTTTTACTCTATCCGGATTAACTCCAAATTTTGTGGAAGCGGCCTTAAAACATTTACAAATATCTCTTCGAATTGGAGTGGTGTTGGCCTTTGTGAATACATTATTTGCTCCTATACAACAAATAGGAGATGGGTTTGGTGGGGTAATACCCTGCAAAAAAGCCACACATGGAATCAAGGAGACTACAGCTTCGTTGCATGTGATGTCATCAATTTCGCTTGCATTCATTGTCGTCATGAACAAACTAAAAACCATCACAATCACAAAAACAACAACATTTTTATTCCCTGACATTTTAATTTCGATATTGAGACGTTTGATGTTTCTACGAATTTGTTTGTTGTGATCTACCACTAGAAACATTCCTTTATTTATAGGTTTGATAAGTTACAATTTTAAGGAAACTACTAATAAGGCTGGATTTGTTACAATTTTTTTAATTAAAATACATGGTCAAGTAACAATTAAGACAATAGATTCTAACTCTAAAAGATTTTTAGAATTACTTTGAATCTATTATCCATTATTATATTATTTGAAATCTAATTTATTTTGTAGTAAAAGCAGTTGAATGTATTAATTTATTATTAAAATTCAATTCAATTGATAAATAACTATTTTGTGTATGTTTTCAAATGATGTTTTTACTGCTCCATCTACAAATTAAGTACAAAATATAGTTAATTTCATATATAAAATTATATTTCGTATCAACACAAGAGCCATTATATTTTATGTCTAATAACTTTATATACATGTAGTTATTATGCAAAATAATATGATTTTTTTGGTAAATTACTCACTATGTTATGCTATGTATTGTATCCCCTTCCAATAACTTTTGTATATTATAGGCTATAATATTTCATAATTTATTTTCTATTTATTTTTGTAATAATTTGAATTAAAAACTCTTTAATGTTGTATCTAAAAAATACAATTCTTTCCAATAGTTGTGATATAGAACTATTTAATGATTTTTTTTATTTAAATATTTTTTAGACTCAAGAATTTTAATTTATTAAACCTGCGTTTTTATTTCTTATTAAAATAAATAAAACTACTCTTCAATCGTCGCTTTTTTAATAGAAATAAATATGAAATAATTTTTTATTACCAAGAAATCCATTGAAAAATGATTTTCAAAATTAAATATAGAACTTGTAAAAATCGAATTTTGAATATCATAATTCAAACTAGCTTCACCCACGGTTTTATTATAATAAAAAAATTAATAAATTTATTGATAAAAGTTTTTTTAACAGTAATTTCTAAATTAATAATGCTTAAAAAAAACAAATAAGTTATTGGATTATATACACTCGAAATAACATTTTCAATAGTTAAATTACAATGATTGAAATTTGAAATTTGTGATTTTAGCCAATAAACCATGTTTTTAAATTAAAAGAATGCTTGTATGGTATGAAACATCTCCAAGAGTTTTGTATGATAGGCTAAGCCGTTGTTTATTAAAAATGATTTTGAAAGAGGCTAATTGGGCACCACTTTATTTAGAAAATCATCTAAGAATTCCTTTTCATTGTCCAAGTATATGTTGGTGATATAACTTTTGGTTCTACTAATGTTAAGCTCTATCAAAAGTTTTCTATGTTAATGAAGAATGAGTTTGAGATAAGTATGATGGGAGACCAAAGTTAAAAAGGAATATTCATTCATGAAACCAAATATATACAAGATAATTTCTTAAGAAATTTAAGATGGAGGAATGTTAATCCACGGTTACACCTATGTACCCCACATATTCACTTGATAAGAATGAACCCGGTAGAAAGGTGGATCAAAAGGTATACAAAAAGATGATTGACTCTCTTCTCTATTTTACTAACTCTAGACCTGATATTATGTTTAGTGTGTGTGAAAAATTTCAGTATGACCCTAAAGAACCGCATTTAACTATAGTTAAAAGGATCTTTAGATATCTGATGGACACTACTAATCTTGGTCTATGTCATCATCCATCATCTGAGTATAGTTTTGTAGTTATCTGTTATGTTAACTATGCTAATGATAAACTAGAAAGAAAATACACAAGTGGAAACTATACATTCGTTGGTGAAAATTTGATCTCCTAGTTAAACAAAAGAAAATGAATCATTGGTCTATCTATAACTGAAGCAAACTACATTTCCGTAGTCAGTTGCAACACTTCACTTCTTTGGATGAAATATCTACTAAAGGACTTCAAAATTATTGATACTGGTCATCAGTAGCTAGAAATAACTTCTAGCTAACGACATATTTAAATTTTTAAAGAAAATTTTAAACATTTAATTTATAAAGCAGTGATGTTGAAATCCCTATATGCGTATACTAAAACATACTAATTAGTGAAAAATGTCTGCTCTACGTTTGATGAATTGGATTTCTTCTGCCTGTGTTTTGTGATTTTATGACATGTGTCGCTTCTTGTATGTTAACGTGTGCATGGTAGTTATTGTTTTTCGCTTTTAGAAACTCAAATGTTTTATAAAAAATACCAACATTCAAGTCACTCCTTATTTTCATGTATTTCCCACAATTTTACTATCCTTTCAAACCTTAGAAACCTCTCTAAAACTCTCTTGAATTCATAGAATATTAATCCACTTGTTTTTACTATCCTTTCAAACCTTAGAAACCTCTCTCAAACCTTAGAAACCTCTCTAAAACTCTCTTGTTTTTCTCTTGAATACATTAAACAGTTTAAGCATGGATACAATATTCCAAAATGAAATAAAATGAAATAAATATTCAGAGTTTCTTTCTCTTTAATATGATATCCAAATAACAAATACAATACAAATAGACTTGCATATATAGTTGTTATAGAAAAATATAACTAAATCATACACTTCATTTAACAATTCAAATCACAAAGCACCAAAGATACAAATTAAACAAATGCACAAATCCTATTTATTAGACTATATGTCCATGCATGATTTCTGAATATCACCACCTCGTAGAGCAAAGAGTCACACCATTGAACAATGTCCTACCATTAGGCAAATATTCTTCAGAGTTTCATGTTAACTATCCCATCGTTGAGTATGTTTTTGAATCACTTTGTATTTTAAAGAAACTGTTGTCACGTACTTGCGACTAGGTCTAGACCACCAATGCATGCATGTATTTCATCACATTAGTTAGTAACAAAATAGATCAGTCAATCAGAGCGTCCAAAAGCAACCTAGTTTAAACACAAAGGCACCACCTTGAATATTCACCCGTTATCAACAAAAGTATGCAAATTACTTAATTTCGTAATATCATTCATAAATATGTATTTCATATAACACATATTTTGAAGATAACACACAAATATAACGAATATATAATCATACAGTACGTTTATATCAAATATAATTCAAGAAGGAAAGTCAATTGAGTGATACCCTTACCGTTATGAATGTCGTTATTAAGGTTCCTACGCAGTGACTTTTGCTCCAAAAACGTTATATCTTGACAAATTAGTTTATTACTCACTTAGTGTCAAAACTCATCTATTGTTAATAAAAAATTCACATTCTCAAATTATTTAAAAATACATCATATTACATAGTTTACTATTTAGTTCATTTAATTTTGTACTTTTGATCTTTCAGTTTCATAATATTAATTTAAAGTAATAAATCTCAAATTATAGGTTGTATTAAAATATAATTTGATCTATAAAGTTTTAAGTCTCAATTTAATATTTCTTAATTTAGTATAATTTAAATTATTAAATAATAGAAAATATGTTTTTGAAACAAAACACATTTTTTGAATTTAAATGCTGATGTACTTTTCTAAACCAAAATGCGAAAAGAAAAGGAATGGAAACGTAGACAAGAATTTATATTGTAAGCACTCCAAAAATAAAATTTTAAGGACAAGCGTGTAAATGAAATATTTAGATTATACAGAACAACAGACTATGATAACAAAATTAAATAAAAGCAAATTAAGAATATTTTTTCATATAACTACTAACAACAATTATAAAACTTTTTAATTAAATTAACAATTGAATTGATAGTCAATGAAAACACAATCCTTGAAATAGAGCCACAAGCTTAATGTAAATTGAACGGATTTTTTGAAGTAGTAAAAATACCAAAACTACTATGACTCTATATATGTCTTTAAGTATCAATTAATTTTAATTTAATTTAATTAAACAAGAATATTTTATTAATTTGATGATGAAAAACTTTTTAACAACTAAATAGTAAACTTTAGACAATTAGAACAAAAAATAAACGGAAAAGATATATGATTATACTATTCATTTTTAAAGTACACAACATAACCAACTCTTATGAATTGTTACAATTTTTATCATCCTTATTTCTATTTTCTTCGGTGTAGTTCTTCAAGCTTCCTTCACATTGTACCCCTTGGGTAGCATCATGGAATCCTATACGCAATTGAAAAATATATGAATATTTAATAAAATAAGAACAAAAATTATATGTACTTGTGTGAGAGTTATTTAAGATAGAAGAAGATAAACTTACGTATCACAATCAGTCTTAGGATCTAATGAAAAAGAAAGAGGAATGTTACAAAGTCCGGGGAGTTGTTTTACTCTATCCGGATTAACTCCAAATTTTGTGGAAGCGGCCTTAAAACATTTACAAATATCTCTTCGAATTGGAGTGGTGTTGGCCTTTGTGAATACATTATTTGCTCCTATACAACAAATAGGAGATGGGTTTGGTGGGGTAATACCCTGCAAAAAAGCCACACATGGAATCAAGGAGACTACAGCTTCGTTGCATGTGATGTCATCAATTTCGCTTGCATTCATTGTCGTCATGAACAAACTAAAAACCATCACAATCACAAAAACAACAACATTTTTATTCCCTGACATTTTAATTTCGATATTGAGACGTTTGATGTTTCTACGAATTTGTTTGTTGTGATCTACCACTAGAAACATTCCTTTATTTATAGGTTTGATAAGTTACAATTTTAAGGAAACTACTAATAAGGCTGGATTTGTTACAATTTTTTTAATTAAAATACATGGTCAAGTAACAATTAAGACAATAGATTCTAACTCTAAAAGATTTTTAGAATTACTTTGAATCTATTATCCATTATTATATTATTTGAAATCTAATTTATTTTGTAGTAAAAGCAGTTGAATGTATTAATTTATTATTAAAATTCAATTCAATTGATAAATAACTATTTTGTGTATGTTTTCAAATGATGTTTTTACTGCTCCATCTACAAATTAAGTACAAAATATAGTTAATTTCATATATAAAATTATATTTCGTATCAACACAAGAGCCATTATATTTTATGTCTAATAACTTTATATACATGTAGTTATTATGCAAAATAATATGATTTTTTTGGTAAATTACTCACTATGTTATGCTATGTATTGTATCCCCTTCCAATAACTTTTGTATATTATAGGCTATAATATTTCATAATTTATTTTCTATTTATTTTTGTAATAATTTGAATTAAAAACTCTTTAATGTTGTATCTAAAAAATACAATTCTTTCCAATAGTTGTGAGATAGAACTATTTAATGATTTTTTTATTTAAATATTTTTTAGACTCAAGAATTTTAATTTATTAAACCTGCGTTTTTATTTCTTATTAAAATAAATAAAACTACTCTTCAATCGTCGCTTTTTTAATAGAAATAAATATGAAATATTTTTTTATTTCCAAGAAATCCATTGAAAAATGATTTTCAAAATTAAATATAGAACTTGTAAAAATCGAATTTTGAATATCATAATTCAAACTAGCCTCACCCACGGTTTTATTATAATAAAAAAATTAATAAATTTATTGATAAAAGTTTTTTTAACAGTAATTTCTAAATTAATAATGCTTAAAAAAAACAAATAAGTTATTGGATTATATACACTCGAAATAACATTTTCAATAGTTAAATTACAATGATTGAAATTTGAAATTTGTGATTTTAGCCAATAAACCATGTTTTTAAATTAAAAGAATGCTTGTATGGTATGAAACATCTCCAAGAGTTTTGTATGATAGGCTAAGCCGTTGTTTATTAAAAATGATTTTGAAAGAGGCAAATTGGGCACCACTTTATTTAGAAAATCATCTAAGAATTCCTTTTCATTGTCCAAGTATATGTTGGTGATATAACTTTTGGTTCTACTAATGTTAAGCTCTATCAAAAGTTTTCTATGTTAATGAAGAATGAGTTTGAGATAAGTATGATGGGAGACCAAAGTTAAAAAGGAATATTCATTCATGAGACCAAATATATACAAGATAATTTCTTAAGAAATTTAAGATGGAGGAATGTGAATCCACGGTTACACCTATGTACCCCACATATTCACTTGATAAGAATGAACCCGGTAGAAAGGTGGATCAAAAGGTATACAAAAAGATGATTGACTCTCTTCTCTATTTTACTAACTCTAGACCTGATATTATGTTTAGTGTGTGTAAAAAATTTCAGTATGACCCTAAAGAACCTCATTTAACTATAGTTAAAAGGATCTTTAGATATCTGATGGACACTACTAATCTTGGTCTATGTCATCATCCATCATCTGAGTATAGTTTTGTAGTTATCTGTTATGTTAACTATGCTAATGATAAACTAGAAAGAAAATACACAAGTGGAAACTATACATTCCTTGGTGAAAATTTGATCTCCTAGTTAAACAAAAGAAAATTAATCATTGGTCTATCTATAACTGAAGCAAACTACATTTCCGTAGTCAGTTGCAACACTTCACTTCTTTGGATGAAATATCTACTAAAGGACTTCAAAATTATTGATACTGGTCATCAGTAGCTAGAAATAACTTCTAGCTAACGACATATTTAAATTTTTAAAGAAAATTTTAAACATTTAATTTATAAAGCAGTGATGTTGAAATCCCTATATGCGTATACTAAAACATACTAATTAGTGAAAAATGTCTGCTCTACGTTTGATGAATTGGATTTCTTTTGCCTGTGTTTTGTGATTTTATGACATGTGTCGCTTCTTGTATGTTAACGTGTGCATGGTAGTTATTGTTTTTCGCTTTTAGAAACTCAAATGTTTTATAAAAAATACCAACATTCAAGTCACTCCTTATTTTCATGTATTTCCCACAATTTTACTATCCTTTCAAACCTTAGAAACCTCTCTAAAACTCTCTTGAATTCATCGAATATTAATCCACTTGTTTTTACTATCCTTTCAAACCTTAGAAACCTCTCTCAAACCTTAGAAACCTCTCTAAAACTCTCTTGTTTTTCTCTTGAATACATTAAACAGTTTAAGCATGGATACAATATTCCAAAATGAAATAAAATGAAATAAATATTCAGAGTTTCTTTCTCTTTAATATGATATCCAAATAAAAAATACAGTACAAATAGACTTGCATATATAGTTGTTATAGAAAAATATAACTAAATCATACACTTCATTTAACAATTCAAATCACAAAGCACCAAAGATACAAATTAAACAAATGCACAAATCCTATTTATTAGACTATATGTCCATGCATGATTTCTGAATATCACCACCTTGTAGAGCAAAGAGTCACACCATTGAACAATGTCCTACCGTTAGGCAAATATTCTTCAGAGTTTCATGTTAACTATCCCATCGTTGAGTATGTTTTTGAATCACTTTGTATTTTAAAGAAACTGTTGTCACGTACTTGCGACTAGGTCTAGACCACCAATGCATGCATGTATTTCATCACATTAGTTAGTAACAAAATAGATCAGTCAATCAGAGCGTCCAAAAGCAACCTAGTTTAAACACAAAGGCACCACCTTGAATATTCACCCGTTATCAACAAAAGTATGCAAATTACTTAATTTCGTAATATCATTCATAAATATGTATTTCATATAACACATATTTTAAAGATAACACACAAATATAACGAATATATAATCATACAGTACGTTTATATCAAATATAATTCAAGAAGGAAAGTCAATTGAGTGATACCCTTACCGTTATGAATGTCGTTATTAAGGTTCCTACGCAGTGACTTTTGCTCCAAAAACGTTATATCTTGACAAATTAATTTATTACTCACTTAGTGTCAAAACTCATCTATTGTTAATAAAAAATTCACATTCTCAAATTATTTAAAAATACATCATATTACATAGTTTACTATTTAGTTCATTTAATTTTGTACTTTTGATCTTTCAGTTTCATAATATTAATTTAAAGTAATAAATCTCAAATTATAGGTTGTATTAAAATATAATTTGATCTATAATATTTTAAGTCTTAATTTAATATTTCTTAATTTAGTATAATTTAAATTATTAAATAATAGAAAATATGTTTTTGAAACAAAACACATTTTTTGAATTTAAATGCTGATGTACTTTTCTAAACCAAAATGCGAAAAGAAAAGGAACGGAAACGTAGACAAGAATTTATATTGTAAGCACTCCAAAAATAAAATTTTAAGGACAAGCGTGTAAATGAAATATTTAGATTATACAGAACAACAGACTATGATAACAAAATTAAATAAAAGCAAATTAAGAATATTTTTTCATATAACTACTAACAACAATTATAAAACTTTTTAATTAAATTAACAATTCAATTGATAGTCAATGAAAACACAATCCTTGAAATAGAGCCAAAAGCTTAATGTAAATTGAACGGATTTTTTGAAGTAGTAAAAATACCAAAACTACTATGACTCTATATATGTCTTTAAGTATCAATTAATTTTAATTTAATTTAATTAAACAAGAATATTTTATTAATTTGATGATGAAAAACTTTTTAACAACTAAATAGTAAACTTTAGACAATTAGAACAAAAAATAAACGGAAAAGATATATGATTATACTATTCATTTTTAAAGTACACAACATAACCAACTCTTATGAATTGTTACAATTTTTATCATCCTTATTTCTATTTTCTTCGGTGTAGTTCTTCAAGCTTCCTTCACATTGTACCCCTTGGGTAGCATCATGGAATCCTATACACAATTGAAAAATATATGAATATTTAATAAAATAAGAACAAAAATTATATGTACTTGTGTGAGAGTTATTTAAGATAGAAGAAGATAAACTTACGTATCACAATCAGTCTTAGGATCCAATGAAAAAGAAAGAGGAATGTTACAAAGTCCGGGGAGTTGTTTTACTCTATCCGGATTAACTCCAAATTTTGTGGAAGCGGCCTTAAAACATTTACAAATATCTCTTCGAATTGGAGTGGTGTTGGCCTTTGTGAATACATTATTTGCTCCTATACAACAAATAGGAGATGGGTTTGGTGGGGTAATACCCTGCAAAAAAGCCACACATGGAATCAAGGAGACTACAGCTTCGTTGCATGTGATGTCATCAATTTCGCTTGCATTCATTGTCGTCATGAACAAACTAAAAACCATCACAATCACAAAAACAACAACATTTTTATTCCCTGACATTTTAATTTCGATATTGAGACGTTTGATGTTTCTACGAATTTGTTTGTTGTGATCTACCACTAGAAACATTCCTTTATTTATAGGTTTGATAAGTTACAATTTTAAGGAAACTACTAATAAGGCTGGATTTGTTACAATTTTTTTAATTAAAATACATGGTCAAGTAACAATTAAGACAATAGATTCTAACTCTAAAAGATTTTTAGAATTACTTTGAATCTATTATCCATTATTATATTATTTGAAATCTAATTTATTTTGTAGTAAAAGCAGTTGAATGTATTAATTTATTATTAAAATTCAATTTAATTGATAAATAACTATTTTGTGTATGTTTCCAAATGATGTTTTTACTGCTCCATCTACAAATTAAGTACAAAATATAGTTTATTTCATATATAAAATTATATTTCGTATCAACACAAGAGCCATTATATTTTATGTCTAATAACTTTATACACATGTAGTTATTATGCAAAATAATATGATTTTTTTGGTAAATTTCTCACTATGTTATGCTATGTATTGTATCCCCTTCCAATAACTTTTGTATATTATAGGCTATAATATTTCATAATTTATTTTCTATTTATTTTTGTAATAATTTGAATTAAAAACTCTTTAATGTTGTATCTAAAAAATACAATTCTTTCCAATAGTTGTGATATAGAACTATTTAATGATTTTTTTTATTTAAATATTTTTTAGACTCAAGAATTTTAATTTATTAAACCTGCGTTTTTATTTCTTATTAAAATAAATAAAACTACTCTTCAATCGTCGCTTTTTTAATAGAAATAAATATGAAATAATTTTTTATTACCAAGAAATCCATTGAAAAATGATTTTCAAAATTAAATATAGAACTTGTAAAAATCGAATTTTGAATATCATAATTCAAACTAGCTTCACCCACGGTTTTATTATAATAAAAAAATTAATAAATTTATTGATAAAAGTTTTTTTAACAGTAATTTCTAAATTAATAATGCTTAAAAAAAACAAATAAGTTATTGGATTATATACACTCGAAATAACATTTTCAATAGTTAAATTACAATGATTGAAATTTGAAATTTGTGATTTTAGCCAATAAACCATGTTTTTAAATTAAAAGAATGCTTGTATGGTATGAAACATCTCCAAGAGTTTTGTATGATAGGCTAAGCCGTTGTTTATTAAAAATGATTTTGAAAGAGGCTAATTGGGCACCACTTTATTTAGAAAATCATCTAAGAATTCCTTTTCATTGTCCAAGTATATGTTGGTGATATAACTTTTGGTTCTACTAATGTTAAGCTCTATCAAAAGTTTTCTATGTTAATGAAGAATGAGTTTGAGATAAGTATGATGGGAGACCAAAGTTAAAAAGGAATATTCATTCATGAAACCAAATATATACAAGATAATTTCTTAAGAAATTTAAGATGGAGGAATGTTAATCCACGGTTACACCTATGTACCCCACATATTCACTTGATAAGAATGAACCCGGTAGAAAGGTGGATCAAAAGGTATACAAAAAGATGATTGACTCTCTTCTCTATTTTACTAACTCTAGACCTGATATTATGTTTAGTGTGTGTGAAAAATTTCAGTATGACCCTAAAGAACCGCATTTAACTATAGTTAAAAGGATCTTTAGATATCTGATGGACACTACTAATCTTGGTCTATGTCATCATCCATCATCTGAGTATAGTTTTGTAGTTATCTGTTATGTTAACTATGCTAATGATAAACTAGAAAGAAAATACACAAGTGGAAACTATACATTCCTTGGTGAAAATTTGATCTCCTAGTTAAACAAAAGAAAATGAATCATTGGTCTATCTATAACTGAAGCAAACTACATTTCCGTAGTCAGTTGCAACACTTCACTTCTTTGGATGAAATATCTACTAAAGGACTTCAAAATTATTGATACTGGTCATCAGTAGCTAGAAATAACTTCTAGCTAACGACATATTTAAATTTTTAAAGAAAATTTTAAACATTTAATTTATAAAGCAATGATGTTGAAATCCCTATATGCGTATACTAAAACATACTAATTAGTGAAAAATGTCTGCTCTACGTTTGATGAATTGGATTTCTTCTGCCTGTGTTTTGTGATTTTATGACATGTGTCGCTTCTTGTATGTTAACGTGTGCATGGTAGTTATTGTTTTTCGCTTTTAGAAACTCAAATGTTTTATAAAAAATACCAACATTCAAGTCACTCCTTATTTTCATGTATTTCCCACAATTTTACTATCCTTTCAAACCTTAGAAACCTCTCTAAAACTCTCTTGAATTCATAGAATATTAATCCACTTGTTTTTACTATCCTTTCAAACCTTAGAAACCTCTCTCAAACCTTAGAAACCTCTCTAAAACTCTCTTGTTTTTCTCTTGAATACATTAAACAGTTTAAGCATGGATACAATATTCCAAAATGAAATAAAATGAAATAAATATTCAGAGTTTCTTTCTCTTTAATATGATATCCAAATAAAAAATACAGTACAAATAGACTTGCATATATAGTTGTTATAGAAAAATATAACTAAATCATACACTTCATTTAACAATTCAAATCACAAAGCACCAAAGATACAAATTAAACAAATGCACAAATCCTATTTATTAGACTATATGTCCATGCATGATTTCTGAATATCACCACCTTGTAGAGCAAAGAGTCACACCATTGAACAATGTCCTACCGTTAGGCAAATATTCTTCAGAGTTTCATGTTAACTATCCCATCGTTGAGTATGTTTTTGAATCACTTTGTATTTTAAAGAAACTGTTGTCACGTACTTGCGACTAGGTCTAGACCACCAATGCATGCATGTATTTCATCACATTAGTTAGTAACAAAATAGATCAGTCAATCAGAGCGTCCAAAAGCAACCTAGTTTAAACACAAAGGCACCACCTTGAATATTCACCCGTTATCAACAAAAGTATGCAAATTACTTAATTTCGTAATATCATTCATAAATATGTATTTCATATAACACATATTTTAAAGATAACACACAAATATAACGAATATATAATCATACAGTACGTTTATATCAAATATAATTCAAGAAGGAAAGTCAATTGAGTGATACCCTTACCGTTATGAATGTCGTTATTAAGGTTCCTACGCAGTGACTTTTGCTCCAAAAACGTTATATCTTGACAAATTAATTTATTACTCACTTAGTGTCAAAACTCATCTATTGTTAATAAAAAATTCACATTCTCAAATTATTTAAAAATACATCATATTACATAGTTTACTATTTAGTTCATTTAATTTTGTACTTTTGATCTTTCAGTTTCATAATATTAATTTAAAGTAATAAATCTCAAATTATAGGTTGTATTAAAATATAATTTGATCTATAAAGTTTTAAGTCTCAATTTAATATTTCTTAATTTAGTATAATTTAAATTATTAAATAATAGAAAATATGTTTTTGAAACAAAACACATTTTTTGAATTTAAATGCTGATGTACTTTTCTAAACCAAAATGCGAAAAGAAAAGGAATGGAAACGTAGACAAGAATTTATATTGTAAGCACTCCAAAAATAAAATTTTAAGGACAAGCGTGTAAATGAAATATTTAGATTATACAGAACAACAGACTATGATAACAAAATTAAATAAAAGCAAATTAAGAATATTTTTTCATATAACTACTAACAACAATTATAAAACTTTTTAATTAAATTAACAATTGAATTGATAGTCAATGAAAACACAATCCTTGAAATAGAGCCACAAGCTTAATGTAAATTGAACGGATTTTTTGAAGTAGTAAAAATACCAAAACTACTATGACTCTATATATGTCTTTAAGTATCAATTAATTTTAATTTAATTTAATTAAACAAGAATATTTTATTAATTTGATGATGAAAAACTTTTTAACAACTAAATAGTAAACTTTAGACAATTAGAACAAAAAATAAACGGAAAAGATATATGATTATACTATTCATTTTTAAAGTACACAACATAACCAACTCTTATGAATTGTTACAATTTTTATCATCCTTATTTCTATTTTCTTCGGTGTAGTTCTTCAAGCTTCCTTCACATTGTACCCCTTGGGTAGCATCATGGAATCCTATACGCAATTGAAAAATATATGAATATTTAATAAAATAAGAACAAAAATTATATGTACTTGTGTGAGAGTTATTTAAGATAGAAGAAGATAAACTTACGTATCACAATCAGTCTTAGGATCTAATGAAAAAGAAAGAGGAATGTTACAAAGTCCGGGGAGTTGTTTTACTCTATCCGGATTAACTCCAAATTTTGTGGAAGCGGCCTTAAAACATTTACAAATATCTCTTCGAATTGGAGTGGTGTTGGCCTTTGTGAATACATTATTTGCTCCTATACAACAAATAGGAGATGGGTTTGGTGGGGTAATACCCTGCAAAAAAGCCACACATGGAATCAAGGAGACTACAGCTTCGTTGCATGTGATGTCATCAATTTCGCTTGCATTCATTGTCGTCATGAACAAACTAAAAACCATCACAATCACAAAAACAACAACATTTTTATTCCCTGACATTTTAATTTCGATATTGAGACGTTTGATGTTTCTACGAATTTGTTTGTTGTGATCTACCACTAGAAACATTCCTTTATTTATAGGTTTGATAAGTTACAATTTTAAGGAAACTACTAATAAGGCTGGATTTGTTACAATTTTTTTAATTAAAATACATGGTCAAGTAACAATTAAGACAATAGATTCTAACTCTAAAAGATTTTTAGAATTACTTTGAATCTATTATCCATTATTATATTATTTGAAATCTAATTTATTTTGTAGTAAAAGCAGTTGAATGTATTAATTTATTATTAAAATTCAATTCAATTGATAAATAACTATTTTGTGTATGTTTTCAAATGATGTTTTTACTGCTCCATCTACAAATTAAGTACAAAATATAGTTAATTTCATATATAAAATTATATTTCGTATCAACACAAGAGCCATTATATTTTATGTCTAATAACTTTATATACATGTAGTTATTATGCAAAATAATATGATTTTTTTGGTAAATTACTCACTATGTTATGCTATGTATTGTATCCCCTTCCAATAACTTTTGTATATTATAGGCTATAATATTTCATAATTTATTTTCTATTTATTTTTGTAATAATTTGAATTAAAAACTCTTTAATGTTGTATCTAAAAAATAAAATTCTTTCCAATAGTTGTGAGATAGAACTATTTAATGATTTTTTTATTTAAATATTTTTTAGACTCAAGAATTTTAATTTATTAAACCTGCGTTTTTATTTCTTATTAAAATAAATAAAACTACTCTTCAATCGTCGCTTTTTTAATAGAAATAAATATGAAATATTTTTTTATTTCCAAGAAATCCATTGAAAAATGATTTTCAAAATTAAATATAGAACTTGTAAAAATCGAATTTTGAATATCATAATTCAAACTAGCCTCACCCACGGTTTTATTATAATAAAAAAATTAATAAATTTATTGATAAAAGTTTTTTTAACAGTAATTTCTAAATTAATAATGCTTAAAAAAAACAAATAAGTTATTGGATTATATACACTCGAAATAACATTTTCAATAGTTAAATTACAATGATTGAAATTTGAAATTTGTGATTTTAGCCAATAAACCATGTTTTTAAATTAAAAGAATGCTTGTATGGTATGAAACATCTCCAAGAGTTTTGTATGATAAGCTAAGCCGTTGTTTATTAAAAATGATTTTGAAAGAGGCTAATTGGGCACCACTTTATTTAGAAAATCATCTAAGAATTCCTTTTCATTGTCCAAGTATATGTTGGTGATATAACTTTTGGTTCTACTAATGTTAAGCTCTATCAAAAGTTTTCTAAGTTAATGAAGAATGAGTTTGAGATAAGTATGATGGGAGACCAAAGTTAAAAAGGAATATTCATTCATGAGACCAAATATATACAAGATAATTTCTTAAGAAATTTAAGATGGAGGAATGTGAATCCACGGTTACACCTATGTACCCCACATATTCACTTGATAAGAATGAACCCGGTAGAAAGGTGGATCAAAAGGTATACAAAAAGATGATTGACTCTCTTCTCTATTTTACTAACTCTAGACCTGATATTATGTTTAGTGTGTGTGAAAAATTTCAGTATGACCCTAAAGAACCTCATTTAACTATAGTTAAAAGGATCTTTAGATATCTGATGGACACTACTAATCTTTGTCTATGTCATCATCCATCATCTGAGTATAGTTTTGTAGTTATCTGTTATGTTAACTATGCTAATGATAAACTAGAAAGAAAATACACAAGTGGAAACTATACATTCCTTGGTGAAAATTTGATCTCCTAGTTAAACAAAAGAAAATGAATCATTGGTCTATCTATAACTGAAGCAAACTACATTTCCGTAGTCAGTTGCAACACTTCACTTCTTTGGATGAAATATCTACTAAAGGACTTCAAAATTATTGATACTGGTCATCAGTAGCTAGAAATAACTTCTAGCTAACGACATATTTAAATTTTTAAAGAAAATTTTAAACATTTAATTTATAAAGCAGTGATGTTGAAATCCCTATATGCGTATACTAAAACATACTAATTAGTGAAAAATGTCTGCTCTACGTTTGATGAATTGGATTTCTTCTGCCTGTGTTTTGTGATTTTATGACATGTGTCGCTTCTTGTATGTTAACGTGTGCATGGTAGTTATTGTTTTTCGCTTTTCGAAACTCAAATGTTTTATAAAAAATACCAACATTCAAGTCACTCCTTATTTTCATGTATTTCCCACAATTTTACTATCCTTTCAAACCTTAGAAACCTCTCTAAAACTCTCTTGAATTCATAGAATATTAATCCACTTGTTTTTACTATCCTTTCAAACCTTAGAAACCTCTCTCAAACCTTAGAAACCTCTCTAAAACTCTCTTGTTTTTCTCTTGAATACATTAAACAGTTTAAGCATGGATACAATATTCCAAAATGAAATAAAATGAAATAAATATTCAGAGTTTCTTTCTCTTTAATATGATATCCAAATAACAAATACAATACAAATAGACTTGCATATATAGTTGTTATAGAAAAATATAACTAAATCATACACTTCATTTAACAATTCAAATCACAAAGCACCAAAGATACAAATTAAACAAATGCACAAATCCTATTTATTAGACTATATGTCCATGCATGATTTCTGAATATCACCACCTCGTAGAGCAAAGAGTCACACCATTGAACAATGTCCTACCGTTAGGCAAATATTCTTCAGAGTTTCATGTTAACTATCCCATCATTGAGTATGTTTTTAAATCACTTTGTATTTTAAAGAAACTGTTGTCACGTACTTGCGACTAGGTCTAGACCACCAATGCATGCATGTATTTCATCACATTAGTTAGTAACAAAATAGATCAGTCAATCAGAGCGTCCAAAAGCAACCTTGTTTAAACACAAAGGCACCACCTTGAATATTCACCCGTTATCAACAAAAGTATGCAAATTACTTAATTTCGTAATATCATTCATAAATATGTATTTCATATAACATATATTTTGAAGATAACACACAAATATAACGAATATATAATCATACAATACGTTTATATCAAATATAATTCAAGAAGGAAAGTCAATTGAGTGATACCCTTACCGTTATGAATGTCGTTATTAAGGTTCCTACGCAGTGACTTTTGCTCCAAAAACGTTATATCTTGACAAATTAGTTTATTACTCACTTAGTGTCAAAACTCATCTATTGTTAATAAAAAATTCACATTCTCAAATTATTTAAAAATACATCATATTACATAGTTTACTATTTAGTTCATTTAATTTTGTACTTTTGATCTTTCAGTTTCATAATATTAATTTAAAGTAATAAATCTCAAATTATAGGTTGTATTAAAATATAATTTGATCTATAAAGTTTTAAGTCTCAATTTAATATTTCTTAATTTAGTATAATTTAAATTATTAAATAATAGAAAATATGTTTTTGAAACAAAACACATTTTTTGAATTTAAATGCTGATGTACTTTTCTAAACCAAAATGCGAAAAGAAAAGGAATGGAAACGTAGACAAGAATTTATATTGTAAGCACTCCAAAAATAAAATTTTAAGGACAAGCGTGTAAATGAAATATTTAGATTATACAGAACAACAGACTATGATAACAAAATTAAATAAAAGCAAATTAAGAATATTTTTTCATATAACTACTAACAACAATTATAAAACTTTTTAATTAAATTAACAATTGAATTGATAGTCAATGAAAACACAATCCTTGAAATAGAGCCACAAGCTTAATGTAAATTGAACGGATTTTTTGAAGTAGTAAAAATACCAAAACTACTATGACTCTATATATGTCTTTAAGTATCAATTAATTTTAATTTAATTTAATTAAACAAGAATATTTTATTAATTTGATGATGAAAAACTTTTTAACAACTAAATAGTAAACTTTAGACAATTAGAACAAAAAATAAACGGAAAAGATATATGATTATACTATTCATTTTTAAAGTACACAACATAACCAACTCTTATGAATTGTTACAATTTTTATCATCCTTATTTCTATTTTCTTCGGTGTAGTTCTTCAAGCTTCCTTCACATTGTACCCCTTGGGTAGCATCATGGAATCCTATACGCAATTGAAAAATATATGAATATTTAATAAAATAAGAACAAAAATTATATGTACTTGTGTGAGAGTTATTTAAGATAGAAGAAGATAAACTTACGTATCACAATCAGTCTTAGGATCTAATGAAAAAGAAAGAGGAATGTTACAAAGTCCGGGGAGTTGTTTTACTCTATCCGGATTAACTCCAAATTTTGTGGAAGCGGCCTTAAAACATTTACAAATATCTCTTCGAATTGGAGTGGTGTTGGCCTTTGTGAATACATTATTTGCTCCTATACAACAAATAGGAGATGGGTTTGGTGGGGTAATACCCTGCAAAAAAGCCACACATGGAATCAAGGAGACTACAGCTTCGTTGCATGTGATGTCATCAATTTCGCTTGCATTCATTGTCGTCATGAACAAACTAAAAACCATCACAATCACAAAAACAACAACATTTTTATTCCCTGACATTTTAATTTCGATATTGAGACGTTTGATGTTTCTACGAATTTGTTTGTTGTGATCTACCACTAGAAACATTCCTTTATTTATAGGTTTGATAAGTTACAATTTTAAGGAAACTACTAATAAGGCTGGATTTGTTACAATTTTTTTAATTAAAATACATGGTCAAGTAACAATTAAGACAATAGATTCTAACTCTAAAAGATTTTTAGAATTACTTTGAATCTATTATCCATTATTATATTATTTGAAATCTAATTTATTTTGTAGTAAAAGCAGTTGAATGTATTAATTTATTATTAAAATTCAATTCAATTGATAAATAACTATTTTGTGTATGTTTTCAAATGATGTTTTTACTGCTCCATCTACAAATTAAGTACAAAATATAGTTAATTTCATATATAAAATTATATTTCGTATCAACACAAGAGCCATTATATTTTATGTCTAATAACTTTATATACATGTAGTTATTATGCAAAATAATATGATTTTTTTGGTAAATTACTCACTATGTTATGCTATGTATTGTATCCCCTTCCAATAACTTTTGTATATTATAGGCTATAATATTTCATAATTTATTTTCTATTTATTTTTGTAATAATTTGAATTAAAAACTCTTTAATGTTGTATCTAAAAAATAAAATTCTTTCCAATAGTTGTGAGATAGAACTATTTAATGATTTTTTTATTTAAATATTTTTTAGACTCAAGAATTTTAATTTATTAAACCTGCGTTTTTATTTCTTATTAAAATAAATAAAACTACTCTTCAATCGTCGCTTTTTTAATAGAAATAAAATATGAAATATTTTTTTATTTCCAAAAAATCCATTGAAAAATGATTTTCAAAATTAAATATAGAACTTGTAAAAATCGAATTTTGAATATCATAATTCAAACTAGCCTCACCCACGGTTTTATTATAATAAAAAAATTAATAAATTTATTGATAAAAGTTTTTTTAACAGTAATTTCTAAATTAATAATGCTTAAAAAAAACAAATAAGTTATTGGATTATATACACTCGAAATAACATTTTCAATAGTTAAATTACAATGATTGAAATTTGAAATTTGTGATTTTAGCCAATAAACCATGTTTTTAAATTAAAAGAATGCTTGTATGGTATGAAACATCTCCAAGAGTTTTGTATGATAGGCTAAGCCGTTGTTTATTAAAAATGATTTTGAAAGAGGCTAATTGGGCACCACTTTATTTAGAAAATCATCTAAGAATTCCTTTTCATTGTCCAAGTATATGTTGGTGATATAACTTTTGGTTCTACTAATGTTAAGCTCTATCAAAAGTTTTCTATGTTAATGAAGAATGAGTTTGAGATAAGTATGATGGGAGACCAAAGTTAAAAAGGAATATTCATTCATGAGACCAAATATATACAAGATAATTTCTTAAGAAATTTAAGATGGAGGAATGTGAATCCACGGTTACACCTATGTACCCCACATATTCACTTGATAAGAATGAACCCGGTAGAAAGGTGGATCAAAAGGTATACAAAAAGATGATTGACTCTCTTCTCTATTTTACTAACTCTAGACCTGATATTATGTTTAGTGTGTGTAAAAAATTTCAGTATGACCCTAAAGAACCTCATTTAACTATAGTTAAAAGGATCTTTAGATATCTGATGGACACTACTAATCTTGGTCTATGTCATCATCCATCATCTGAGTATAGTTTTGTAGTTATCTGTTATGTTAACTATGCTAATGATAAACTAGAAAGAAAATACACAAGTGGAAACTATACATTCCTTGGTGAAAATTTGATCTCCTAGTTAAACAAAAGAAAATGAATCATTGGTCTATCTATAACTGAAGCAAACTACATTTCCGTAGTCAGTTGCAACACTTCACTTCTTTGGATGAAATATCTACTAAAGGACTTCAAAATTATTGATACTGGTCATCAGTAGCTAGAAATAACTTCTAGCTAACGACATATTTAAATTTTTAAAGAAAATTTTAAACATTTAATTTATAAAGCAGTGATGTTGAAATCCCTATATGCGTATACTAAAACATACTAATTAGTGAAAAATGTCTGCTCTACGTTTGATGAATTGGATTTCTTTTGCCTGTGTTTTGTGATTTTATGACATGTGTCGCTTCTTGTATGTTAACGTGTGCATGGTAGTTATTGTTTTTCGCTTTTAGAAACTCAAATGTTTTATAAAAAATACCAACATTCAAGTCACTCCTTATTTTCATGTATTTCCCACAATTTTACTATCCTTTCAAACCTTAGAAACCTCTCTAAAACTCTCTTGAATTCATCGAATATTAATCCACTTGTTTTTACTATCCTTTCAAACCTTAGAAACCTCTCTCAAACCTTAGAAACCTCTCTAAAACTCTCTTGTTTTTCTCTTGAATACATTAAACAGTTTAAGCATGGATACAATATTCCAAAATGAAATAAAATGAAATAAATATTCAGAGTTTCTTTCTCTTTAATATGATATCCAAATAAAAAATACAGTACAAATAGACTTGCATATATAGTTGTTATAGAAAAATATAACTAAATCATACACTTCATTTAACAATTCAAATCACAAAGCACCAAAGATACAAATTAAACAAATGCACAAATCCTATTTATTAGACTATATGTCCATGCATGATTTCTGAATATCACCACCTCGTAGAGCAAAGAGTCACACCATTGAACAATGTCCTACCGTTAGGCAAATATTCTTCAGAGTTTCATGTTAACTATCCCATCGTTGAGTATGTTTTTGAATCACTTTGTATTTTAAAGAAACTGTTGTCACGTACTTGCGACTAGGTCTAGACCACCAATGCATGCATGTATTTCATCACATTAGTTAGTAACAAAATAGATCAGTCAATCAGAGCGTTCAAAAGCAACCTAGTTTAAACACAAAGGCACCACCTTGAATATTCACCCGTTATCAACAAAAGTATGCAAATTACTTAATTTCGTAATATCATTCATAAATATGTATTTCATATAACACATATTTTGAAGATAACACACAAATATAACGAATATATAATCATACAGTACGTTTATATCAAATATAATTCAAGAAGGAAAGTCAATTGAGTGATACCCTTACCGTTATGAATGTCGTTATTAAGGTTCCTACGCAGTGACTTTTGCTCCAAAAACGTTATATCTTGACAAATTAGTTTATTACTCACTTAGTGTCAAAACTCATCTATTGTTAATAAAAAATTCACATTCTCAAATTATTTAAAAATACATCATATTACATAGTTTACTATTTAGTTCATTTAATTTTGTACTTTTGATCTTTCAGTTTCATAATATTAATTTAAAGTAATAAATCTCAAATTATAGGTTGTATTAAAATATAATTTGATCTATAAAGTTTTAAGTCTCAATTTAATATTTCTTAATTTAGTATAATTTAAATTATTAAATAAAAGAAAATATGTTTTTGAAACAAAACACATTTTTTGAATTTAAATGCTGATGTACTTTTCTAAACCAAAATGCGAAAAGAAAAGGAATGGAAACGTAGACAAGAATTTATATTGTAAGCACTCCAAAAATAAAATTTTAAGGACAAGCGTGTAAATGAAATATTTAGATTATA
>JBBPBR010000001.1:16127101-16175384 GCA_037974775.1 Cicer pinnatifidum | reverse complement strand
TACTCTTCAATCGTCGCTTTTTTAATAGAAATAAATATGAAATATTTTTTTATTTCCAAGAAATCCATTGAAAAATGATTTTCAAAATTAAATATAGAACTTGTAAAAATCGAATTTTGAATATCATAATTCAAACTAGCCTCACCCACGGTTTTATTATAATAAAAAAATTAATAAATTTATTGATAAAAGTTTTTTTAACAGTAATTTCTAAATTAATAATGCTTAAAAAAAACAAATAAGTTATTGGATTATATACACTCGAAATAACATTTTCAATAGTTAAATTACAATGATTGAAATTTGAAATTTGTGATTTTAGCCAATAAACCATGTTTTTAAATTAAAAGAATGCTTGTATGGTATGAAACATCTCCAAGAGTTTTGTATGATAGGCTAAGCCGTTGTTTATTAAAAATGATTTTGAAAGAGGCTAATTGGGCACCACTTTATTTAGAAAATCATCTAAGAATTCCTTTTCATTGTCCAAGTATATGTTGGTGATATAACTTTTGGTTCTACTAATGTTAAGCTCTATCAAAAGTTTTCTATGTTAATGAAGAATGAGTTTGAGATAAGTATGATGGGAGACCAAAGTTAAAAAGGAATATTCATTCATGAGACCAAATATATACAAGATAATTTCTTAAGAAATTTAAGATGGAGGAATGTGAATCCACGGTTACACCTATGTACCCCACATATTCACTTGATAAGAATGAACCCGGTAGAAAGGTGGATCAAAAGGTATACAAAAAGATGATTGACTCTCTTCTCTATTTTACTAACTCTAGACCTGATATTATGTTTAGTGTGTGTGAAAAATTTCAGTATGACCCTAAAGAACCGCATTTAACTATAGTTAAAAGGATCTTTAGATATCTGATGGACACTACTAATCTTGGTCTATGTCATCATCCATCATCTGAGTATAGTTTTGTAGTTATCTGTTATGTTAACTATGCTAATGATAAACTAGAAAGAAAATACACAAGTGGAAACTATACATTCCTTGGTGAAAATTTGATCTCCTAGTTAAACAAAAGAAAATGAATCATTGGTCTATCTATAACTGAAGCAAACTACATTTCCGTAGTCAGTTGCAACACTTCACTTCTTTGGATGAAATATCTACTAAAGGACTTCAAAATTATTGATACTGGTCATCAGTAGCTAGAAATAACTTCTAGCTAACGACATATTTAAATTTTTAAAGAAAATTTTAAACATTTAATTTATAAAGCAATGATGTTGAAATCCCTATATGCGTATACTAAAACATACTAATTAGTGAAAAATGTCTGCTCTACGTTTGATGAATTGGATTTCTTCTGCCTGTGTTTTGTGATTTTATGACATGTGTCGCTTCTTGTATGTTAACGTGTGCATGGTAGTTATTGTTTTTCGCTTTTAGAAACTCAAATGTTTTATAAAAAATACCAACATTCAAGTCACTCCTTATTTTCATGTATTTCCCACAATTTTACTATCCTTTCAAACCTTAGAAACCTCTCTAAAACTCTCTTGAATTCATAGAATATTAATCCACTTGTTTTTACTATCCTTTCAAACCTTAGAAACCTCTCTCAAACCTTAGAAACCTCTCTAAAACTCTCTTGTTTTTCTCTTGAATACATTAAACAGTTTAAGCATGGATACAATATTCCAAAATGAAATAAAATGAAATAAATATTCAGAGTTTCTTTCTCTTTAATATGATATCCAAATAACAAATACAATACAAATAGACTTGCATATATAGTTGTTATAGAAAAATATAACTAAATCATACACTTCATTTAACAATTCAAATCACAAAGCACCAAAGATACAAATTAAACAAATGCACAAATCCTATTTATTAGACTATATGTCCATGCATGATTTCTGAATATCACCACCTCGTAGAGCAAAGAGTCACACCATTGAACAATGTCCTACCGTTAGGCAAATATTCTTCAGAGTTTCATGTTAACTATCCCATCGTTGAGTATGTTTTTAAATCACTTTGTATTTTAAAGAAACTGTTGTCACGTACTTGCGACTAGGTCTAGACCACCAATGCATGCATGTATTTCATCACATTAGTTAGTAACAAAATAGATCAGTCAATCAGAGCGTCCAAAAGCAACCTAGTTTAAACACAAAGGCACCACCTTGAATATTCACCCGTTATCAACAAAAGTATGCAAATTACTTAATTTCGTAATATCATTCATAAATATGTATTTCATATAACACATATTTTGAAGATAACACACAAATATAACGAATATATAATCATACAGTACGTTTATATCAAATATAATTCAAGAAGGAAAGTCAATTGAGTGATACCCTTACTGTTATGAATGTCGTTATTAAGGTTCCTACGCAGTGACTTTTGCTCCAAAAACGTTATATCTTGACAAATTAGTTTATTACTCACTTAGTGTCAAAACTCATCTATTGTTAATAAAAAATTCACATTCTCAAATTATTTAAAAATACATCATATTACATAGTTTACTATTTAGTTCATTTAATTTTGTACTTTTGATATTTCAGTTTCATAATATTAATTTAAAGTAATAAATCTCAAATTATAGGTTGTATTAAAATATAATTTGATCTATAAAGTTTTAAGTCTCAATTTAATATTTCTTAATTTAGTATAATTTAAATTATTAAGTAATAGAAAATATGTTTTTGAAACAAAACACATTTTTTGAATTTAAATACTGATGTACTTTTCTAAACCAAAATGCGAAAAGAAAAGGAATGGAAACGTAGACAAGAATTTATATTGTAAGCACTCCAAAAATAAAATTTTAAGGACAAGCGTGTAAATGAAATATTTAGATTATACAGAACTACAGACTATGATAACAAAATTAAATAAAAGCAAATTAAGAATATTTTTTCATATAACTACTAACAACAATTATAAAACTTTTTAATTAAATTAACAATTGAATTGATAGTCAATGAAAACACAATCCTTGAAATAGAGCCAAAAGCTTAATGTAAATTGAACAGATTTTTTGAAGTAGTAAAAATACCAAAACTACTATGACTCTATATATGTCTTTAAGTATCAATTAATTTTAATTTAATTTAATTAAACAAGAATATTTTATTAATTTGATGATGAAAAACTTTTTAACAACTAAATAGTAAACTTTAGACAATTAGAACAAAAAATAAACGGAAAAGATATATGATTATACTATTCATTTTTAAAGTACACAACATAACCAACTCTTATGAATTGTTACAATTTTTATCATCCTTATTTCTATTTTCTTCGGTGTAGTTCTTCAAGCTTCCTTCACATTGTACCCCTTGGGTAGCATCATGGAATCCTATACGCAATTGAAAAATATATGAATATTTAATAAAATAAGAACAAAAATTATATGTACTTGTGTGAGAGTTATTTAAGATAGAAGAAGATAAACTTACGTATCACAATCAGTCTTAGGATCCAATGAAAAAGAAAGAGGAATGTTACAAAGTCCGGGGAGTTGTTTTACTCTATCCGGATTAACTCCAAATTTTGTGGAAGCGGCCTTAAAACATTTACAAATATCTCTTCGAATTGGAGTGGTGTTGGCCTTTGTGAATACATTATTTGCTCCTATACAACAATTAGGAGATGGGTTTGGTGGGGTAATACCCTGCAAAAAAGCCACACATGGAATCAAGGAGACTACAGCTTCGTTGCATGTGATGTCATTAATTTCGCTTGCATTCATTGTCGTCATGAACAAACTAAAAACCATCACAATCACAAAAACAACAACATTTTTATTCCCTGACATTTTAATTTCGATATTGAGACGTTTGATGTTTCTACGAATTTGTTTGTTGTGATCTACCACTAGAAACATTCCTTTATTTATAGGTTTGATAAGTTACCATTTTAAGGAAACTACTAATAAGGCTGGATTTGTTACAATTTTTTTAATTAAAATACATGGTCGAGTAACAATTAAGACAATAGATTCTAACTCTAAAAGATTTTTAGAATTACTTTGAATCTATTATCCATTATTATATTATTTGAAATCTAATTTATTTTGTAGTAAAAGCAGTTGAATGTATTAATTTATTATTAAAATTCAATTCAATTGATAAATAACTATTTTGTGTATGTTTCCAAATGATGTTTTTACTGCTCCATCTACAAATTAAGTACAAAATATAGTTAATTTCATATATAAAATTATATTTCGTATCAACACAAGAGCCATTATATTTTATGTCTAATAACTTTATATACATGTAGTTATTATGCAAAATAATATGATTTTTTTGGTAAATTACTCACTATGTTATGCTATGTATTGTATCCCCTTCCAATAACTTTTGTATATTATAGGCTATAATATTTCATAATTTATTTTCTATTTATTTTTGTAATAATTTGAATTAAAAACTCTTTAATGTTGTATCTAAAAAATACAATTCTTTCCAATAGTTGTGAGATAGAACTATTTAATGATTTTTTTATTTAAATATTTTTTAGACTCAAGAATTTTAATTTATTAAACCTGCGTTTTTATTTCTTATTAAAATAAATAAAACTACTCTTCAATCGTCGCTTTTTTAATAGAAATAAAATATGAAATATTTTTTTATTTCCAAAAAATCCATTGAAAAATGATTTTCAAAATTAAATATAGAACTTGTAAAAATCGAATTTTGAATATCATAATTCAAACTAGCCTCACCCACGGTTTTATTATAATAAAAAAATTAATAAATTTATTGATAAAAGTTTTTTTAACAGTAATTTCTAAATTAATAATGCTTAAAAAAAACAAATAAGTTATTGGATTATATACACTCGAAATAACATTTTCAATAGTTAAATTACAATGATTGAAATTTGAAATTTGTGATTTTAGCCAATAAACCATGTTTTTAAATTAAAAGAATGCTTGTATGGTATGAAACATCTCCAAGAGTTTTGTATGATAGGCTAAGCCGTTGTTTATTAAAAATGATTTTGAAAGAGGCTAATTGGGCACCACTTTATTTAGAAAATCATCTAAGAATTCCTTTTCATTGTCCAAGTATATGTTGGTGATATAACTTTTGGTTCTACTAATGTTAAGCTCTATCAAAAGTTTTCTATGTTAATGAAGAATGAGTTTGAGATAAGTATGATGGGAGACCAAAGTTAAAAAGGAATATTCATTCATGAGACCAAATATATACAAGATAATTTCTTAAGAAATTTAAGATGGAGGAATGTGAATCCACGGTTACACCTATGTACCCCACATATTCACTTGATAAGAATGAACCCGGTAGAAAGGTGGATCAAAAGGTATACAAAAAGATGATTGACTCTCTTCTCTATTTTACTAACTCTAGACCTGATATTATGTTTAGTGTGTGTAAAAAATTTCAGTATGACCCTAAAGAACCTCATTTAACTATAGTTAAAAGGATCTTTAGATATCTGATGGACACTACTAATCTTGGTCTATGTCATCATCCATCATCTGAGTATAGTTTTGTAGTTATCTGTTATGTTAACTATGCTAATGATAAACTAGAAAGAAAATACACAAGTGGAAACTATACATTCCTTGGTGAAAATTTGATCTCCTAGTTAAACAAAAGAAAATGAATCATTGGTCTATCTATAACTGAAGCAAACTACATTTCCGTAGTCAGTTGCAACACTTCACTTCTTTGGATGAAATATCTACTAAAGGACTTCAAAATTATTGATACTGGTCATCAGTAGCTAGAAATAACTTCTAGCTAACGACATATTTAAATTTTTAAAGAAAATTTTAAACATTTAATTTATAAAGCAGTGATGTTGAAATCCCTATATGCGTATACTAAAACATACTAATTAGTGAAAAATGTCTGCTCTACGTTTGATGAATTGGATTTCTTTTGCCTGTGTTTTGTGATTTTATGACATGTGTCGCTTCTTGTATGTTAACGTGTGCATGGTAGTTATTGTTTTTCGCTTTTAGAAACTCAAATGTTTTATAAAAAATACCAACATTCAAGTCACTCCTTATTTTCATGTATTTCCCACAATTTTACTATCCTTTCAAACCTTAGAAACCTCTCTAAAACTCTCTTGAATTCATAGAATATTAATCCACTTGTTTTTACTATCCTTTCAAACCTTAGAAACCTCTCTCAAACCTTAGAAACCTCTCTAAAACTCTCTTGTTTTTCTCTTGAATACATTAAACAGTTTAAGCATGGATACAATATTCCAAAATGAAATAAAATGAAATAAATATTCAGAGTTTCTTTCTCTTTAATATGATATCCAAATAACAAATACAATACAAATAGACTTGCATATATAGTTGTTATAGAAAAATATAACTAAATCATACACTTCATTTAACAATTCAAATCACAAAGCACCAAAGATACAAATTAAACAAATGCACAAATCCTATTTATTAGACTATATGTCCATGCATGATTTCTGAATATCACCACCTCGTAGAGCAAAGAGTCACACCATTGAACAATGTCCTACCGTTAGGCAAATATTCTTCAGAGTTTCATGTTAACTATCCCATCGTTGAGTATGTTTTTAAATCACTTTGTATTTTAAAGAAACTGTTGTCACGTACTTGCGACTAGGTCTAGACCACCAATGCATGCATGTATTTCATCACATTAGTTAGTAACAAAATAGATCAGTCAATCAGAGCGTCCAAAAGCAACCTAGTTTAAACACAAAGGCACCACCTTGAATATTCACCCGTTATCAACAAAAGTATGCAAATTACTTAATTTCGTAATATCATTCATAAATATGTATTTCATATAACACATATTTTGAAGATAACACACAAATATAACGAATATATAATCATACAGTACGTTTATATCAAATATAATTCAAGAAGGAAAGTCAATTGAGTGATACCCTTACTGTTATGAATGTCGTTATTAAGGTTCCTACGCAGTGACTTTTGCTCCAAAAACGTTATATCTTGACAAATTAGTTTATTACTCACTTAGTGTCAAAACTCATCTATTGTTAATAAAAAATTCACATTCTCAAATTATTTAAAAATACATCATATTACATAGTTTACTATTTAGTTCATTTAATTTTGTACTTTTGATCTTTCAGTTTCATAATATTAATTTAAAGTAATAAATCTCAAATTATAGGTTGTATTAAAATATAATTTGATCTATAAAGTTTTAAGTCTCAATTTAATATTTCTTAATTTAGTGTAATTTAAATTATTAAATAATAGAAAATATGTTTTTGAAACAAAACACATTTTTTGAATTTAAATGCTGATGTACTTTTCTAAACCAAAATGCGAAAAGAAAAGGAATGGAAACGTAGACAAGAATTTATATTGTAAGCACTCCAAAAATAAAATTTTAAGGACAAGCGTGTAAATGAAATATTTAGATTATACAGAACAACAGACTATGATAACAAAATTAAATAAAAGCAAATTAAGAATATTTTTTCATATAACTACTAACAACAATTATAAAATTTTTGAATTAAATTAACAATTCAATTGATAGTCAATGAAAACACAATCCTTGAAATAGAGCCAAAAGCTTAATGTAAATTGAACGGATTTTTTGAAGTAGTAAAAATACCAAAACTACTATGACTCAATATATGTCTTTAAGTATCAATTAATTTTAATTTAATTTAATTAAACAAGAATATTTTATTAATTTGATGATGAAAAACTTTTTAACAACTAAATAGTAAACTTTAGACAATTAGAACAAAAAATAAACGGAAAAGATATATGATTATACTATTCATTTTTAAAGTACACAACATAACCAACTCTTATGAATTGTTACAATTTTTATCATCCTTATTTCTATTTTCTTCGGTGTAGTTCTTCAAGCTTCCTTCACATTGTACCCCTTGGGTAGCATCATGGAATCCTATACGCAATTGAAAAATATATGAATATTTAATAAAATAAGAACAAAAATTATATGTACTTGTGTGAGAGTTATTTAAGATAGAAGAAGATAAACTTACGTATCACAATCAGTCTTAGGATCTAATGAAAAAGAAAGAGGAATGTTACAAAGTCCGGGGAGTTGTTTTACTCTATCCGGATTAACTCCAAATTTTGTGGAAGCGGCCTTAAAACATTTACAAATATCTCTTCGAATTGGAGTGGTGTTGGCCTTTGTGAATACATTATTTGCTCCTATACAACAAATAGGAGATGGGTTTGGTGGGGTAATACCCTGCAAAAAAGCCACACATGGAATCAAGGAGACTACAGCTTCGTTGCATGTGATGTCATCAATTTCGCTTGCATTCATTGTCGTCATGAACAAACTAAAAACCATCACAATCACAAAAACAACAACATTTTTATTCCCTGACATTTTAATTTCGATATTGAGACGTTTGATGTTTCTACGAATTTGTTTGTTGTGATCTACCACTAGAAACATTCCTTTATTTATAGGTTTGATAAGTTACAATTTTAAGGAAACTACTAATAAGGCTGGATTTGTTACAATTTTTTTAATTAAAATACATGGTCAAGTAACAATTAAGACAATAGATTCTAACTCTAAAAGATTTTTAGAATTACTTTGAATCTATTATCCATTATTATATTATTTGAAATCTAATTTATTTTGTAGTAAAAGCAGTTGAATGTATTAATTTATTATTAAAATTCAATTTAATTGATAAATAACTATTTTGTGTATGTTTCCAAATGATGTTTTTACTGCTCCATCTACAAATTAAGTACAAAATATAGTTTATTTCATATATAAAATTATATTTCGTATCAACACAAGAGCCATTATATTTTATGTCTAATAACTTTATACACATGTAGTTATTATGCAAAATAATATGATTTTTTTGGTAAATTTCTCACTATGTTATGCTATGTATTGTATCCCCTTCCAATAACTTTTGTATATTATAGGCTATAATATTTCATAATTTATTTTCTATTTATTTTTGTAATAATTTGAATTAAAAACTCTTTAATGTTGTATCTAAAAAATACAATTCTTTCCAATAGTTGTGATATAGAACTATTTAATGATTTTTTTTATTTAAATATTTTTTAGACTCAAGAATTTTAATTTATTAAACCTGCGTTTTTATTTCTTATTAAAATAAATAAAACTACTCTTCAATCGTCGCTTTTTTAATAGAAATAAATATGAAATAATTTTTTATTACCAAGAAATCCATTGAAAAATGATTTTCAAAATTAAATATAGAACTTGTAAAAATCGAATTTTGAATATCATAATTCAAACTAGCTTCACCCACGGTTTTATTATAATAAAAAAATTAATAAATTTATTGATAAAAGTTTTTTTAACAGTAATTTCTAAATTAATAATGCTTAAAAAAAACAAATAAGTTATTGGATTATATACACTCGAAATAACATTTTCAATAGTTAAATTACAATGATTGAAATTTGAAATTTGTGATTTTAGCCAATAAACCATGTTTTTAAATTAAAAGAATGCTTGTATGGTATGAAACATCTCCAAGAGTTTTGTATGATAGGCTAAGCCGTTGTTTATTAAAAATGATTTTGAAAGAGGCTAATTGGGCACCACTTTATTTAGAAAATCATCTAAGAATTCCTTTTCATTGTCCAAGTATATGTTGGTGATATAACTTTTGGTTCTACTAATGTTAAGCTCTATCAAAAGTTTTCTAAGTTAATGAAGAATGAGTTTGAGATAAGTATGATGGGAGACCAAAGTTAAAAAGGAATATTCATTCATGAGACCAAATATATACAAGATAATTTATTAAGAAATTTAAGATGGAGGAATGTGAATCCACGGTTACACCTATGTACCCCACATATTCACTTGATAAGAATGAACCCGGTAGAAAGGTGGATCAAAAGGTATACAAAAAGATGATTGACTCTCTTCTCTATTTTACTAACTCTAGACCTGATATTATGTTTAGTGTGTGTGAAAAATTTCAGTATGACCCTAAAGAACCGCATTTAACTATAGTTAAAAGGATCTTTAGATATCTGATGGACACTACTAATCTTGGTCTATGTCATCATCCATCATCTGAGTATAGTTTTGTAGTTATCTGTTATGTTAACTATGCTAATGATAAACTAGAAAGAAAATACACAAGTGGAAACTATACATTCCTTGGTGAAAATTTGATCTCCTAGTTAAACAAAAGAAAATGAATCATTGGTCTATCTATAACTGAAGCAAACTACATTTCCGTAGTCAATTGCAACACTTCACTTCTTTGGATGAAATATCTACTAAAGGACTTCAAAATTATTGATACTGGTCATCAGTAGCTAGAAATAACTTCTAGCTAACGACATATTTAAATTTTTAAAGAAAATTTTAAACATTTAATTTATAAAGCAGTGATGTTGAAATCCCTATATGCGTATACTAAAACATACTAATTAGTGAAAAATGTCTGCTCTACGTTTGATGAATTGGATTTCTTTTGCCTGTGTTTTGTGATTTTATGACATGTGTCGCTTCTTGTATGTTAACGTGTGCATGGTAGTTATTGTTTTTCGCTTTTAGAAACTCAAATGTTTTATAAAAAATACCAACATTCAAGTCACTCCTTATTTTCATGTATTTCCCACAATTTTACTATCCTTTCAAACCTTAGAAACCTCTCTAAAACTCTCTTGAATTCATCGAATATTAATCCACTTGTTTTTACTATCCTTTCAAACCTTAGAAACCTCTCTCAAACCTTAGAAACCTCTCTAAAACTCTCTTGTTTTTCTCTTGAATACATTAAACAGTTTAAGCATGGATACAATATTCCAAAATGAAATAAAATGAAATAAATATTCAGAGTTTCTTTCTCTTTAATATGATATCCAAATAAAAAATACAGTACAAATAGACTTGCATATATAGTTGTTATAGAAAAATATAACTAAATCATACACTTCATTTAACAATTCAAATCACAAAGCACCAAAGATACAAATTAAACAAATGCACAAATCCTATTTATTAGACTATATGTCCATGCATGATTTCTGAATATCACCACCTCGTAGAGCAAAGAGTCACACCATTGAACAATGTCCTACCGTTAGGCAAATATTCTTCAGAGTTTCATGTTAACTATCCCATCGTTGAGTATGTTTTTAAATCACTTTGTATTTTAAAGAAACTGTTGTCACGTACTTGCGACTAGGTCTAGACCACCAATGCATGCATGTATTTCATCACATTAGTTAGTAACAAAATAGATCAGTCAATCAGAGCGTCCAAAAGCAACCTAGTTTAAACACAAAGGCACCACCTTGAATATTCACCCGTTATCAACAAAAGTATGCAAATTACTTAATTTCGTAATATCATTCATAAATATGTATTTCATATAACACATATTTTGAAGATAACACACAAATATAACGAATATATAATCATACAGTACGTTTATATCAAATATAATTCAAGAAGGAAAGTCAATTGAGTGATACCCTTACTGTTATGAATGTCGTTATTAAGGTTCCTACGCAGTGACTTTTGCTCCAAAAACGTTATATCTTGACAAATTAGTTTATTACTCACTTAGTGTCAAAACTCATCTATTGTTAATAAAAAATTCACATTCTCAAATTATTTAAAAATACATCATATTACATAGTTTACTATTTAGTTCATTTAATTTTGTACTTTTGATCTTTCAGTTTCATAATATTAATTTAAAGTAATAAATCTCAAATTATAGGTTGTATTAAAATATAATTTGATCTATAAAGTTTTAAGTCTCAATTTAATATTTCTTAATTTAGTGTAATTTAAATTATTAAATAATAGAAAATATGTTTTTGAAACAAAACACATTTTTTGAATTTAAATGCTGATGTACTTTTCTAAACCAAAATGCGAAAAGAAAAGGAATGGAAACGTAGACAAGAATTTATATTGTAAGCACTCCAAAAATAAAATTTTAAGGACAAGCGTGTAAATGAAATATTTAGATTATACAGAACTACAGACTATGATAACAAAATTAAATAAAAGCAAATTAAGAATATTTTTTCATATAACTACTAACAACAATTATAAAACTTTTTAATTAAATTAACAATTGAATTGATAGTCAATGAAAACACAATCCTTGAAATAGAGCCAAAAGCTTAATGTAAATTGAACGGATTTTTTGAAGTAGTAAAAATACCAAAACTACTATGACTCTATATATGTCTTTAAGTATCAATTAATTTTAATTTAATTTAATTAAACAAGAATATTTTATTAATTTGATGATGAAAAACTTTTTAACAACTAAATAGTAAACTTTAGACAATTAGAACAAAAAATAAACGGAAAAGATATATGATTATACTATTCATTTTTAAAGTACACAACATAACCAACTCTTATGAATTGTTACAATTTTTATCATCCTTATTTCTATTTTCTTCGGTGTAGTTCTTCAAGCTTCCTTCACATTGTACCCCTTGGGTAGCATCATGGAATCCTATACGCAATTGAAAAATATATGAATATTTAATAAAATAAGAACAAAAATTATATGTACTTGTGTGAGAGTTATTTAAGATAGAAGAAGATAAACTTACGTATCACAATCAATCTTAGGATCCAATGAAAAAGAAAGAGGAATGTTACAAAGTCCGGGGAGTTGTTTTACTCTATCCGGATTAACTCCAAATTTTGTGGAAACGGCCTTAAAACATTTACAAATATCTCTTCGAATTGGAGTGGTGTTGGCCTTTGTGAATACATTATTTGCTCCTATACAACAATTAGGAGATGGGTTTGGTGGGGTAATACCCTGCAAAAAAGCCACACATGGAATCAAGGAGACTACAGCTTCGTTGCATGTGATGTCATCAATTTCGCTTGCATTCATTGTCGTCATGAACAAACTAAAAACCATCACAATCACAAAAACAACAACATTTTTATTCCCTGACATTTTAATTTCGATATTGAGACGTTTGATGTTTCTACGAATTTGTTTGTTGTGATCTACCACTAGAAACATTCCTTTATTTATAGGTTTGATAAGTTACAATTTTAAGGAAACTACTAATAAGGCTGGATTTGTTACAATTTTTTTAATTAAAATACATGGTCAAGTAACAATTAAGACAATAGATTCTAACTCTAAAAGATTTTTAGAATTACTTTGAATCTATTATCCATTATTATATTATTTGAAATCTAATTTATTTTGTAGTAAAAGCAGTTGAATGTATTAATTTATTATTAAAATTCAATTCAATTGATAAATAACTATTTTGTGTATGTTTCCAAATGATGTTTTTACTGCTCCATCTACAAATTAAGTACAAAATATAGTTAATTTCATATATAAAATTATATTTCGTATCAACACAAGAGCCATTATATTTTATGTCTAATAACTTTATATACATGTAGTTATTATGCAAAATAATATGATTTTTTTGGTAAATTACTCACTATGTTATGCTATGTATTGTATCCCCTTCCAATAACTTTTGTATATTATAGGCTATAATATTTCATAATTTATTTTCTATTTATTTTTGTAATAATTTGAATTAAAAACTCTTTAATGTTGTATCTAAAAAATAAAATTCTTTCCAATAGTTGTGAGATAGAACTATTTAATGATTTTTTTATTTAAATATTTTTTAGACTCAAGAATTTTAATTTATTAAACCTGCGTTTTTATTTCTTATTAAAATAAATAAAACTACTCTTCAATCGTCGCTTTTTTAATAGAAATAAAATATGAAATATTTTTTTATTTCCAAAAAATCCATTGAAAAATGATTTTCAAAATTAAATATAGAACTTGTAAAAATCGAATTTTGAATATCATAATTCAAACTAGCCTCACCCACGGTTTTATTATAATAAAAAAATTAATAAATTTATTGATAAAAGTTTTTTTAACAGTAATTTCTAAATTAATAATGCTTAAAAAAAACAAATAAGTTATTGGATTATATACACTCGAAATAACATTTTCAATAGTTAAATTACAATGATTGAAATTTGAAATTTGTGATTTTAGCCAATAAACCATGTTTTTAAATTAAAAGAATGCTTGTATGGTATGAAACATCTCCAAGAGTTTTGTATGATAGGCTAAGCCGTTGTTTATTAAAAATGATTTTGAAAGAGGCTAATTGGGCACCACTTTATTTAGAAAATCATCTAAGAATTCCTTTTCATTGTCCAAGTATATGTTGGTGATATAACTTTTGGTTCTACTAATGTTAAGCTCTATCAAAAGTTTTCTAAGTTAATGAAGAATGAGTTTGAGATAAGTATGATGGGAGACCAAAGTTAAAAAGGAATATTCATTAATGAGACCAAATATATACAAGATAATTTCTTAAGAAATTTAAAATGGAGGAATGTGAATCCACGGTTACACCTATGTACCCCACATATTCACTTGATAAGAATGAACCAGGTAGAAAGGTGGATCAAAAGGTATACAAAAAGATGATTGACTCTCTTCTCTATATTACTAACTCTAGACCTGATATTATGTTTAGTGTGTGTGAAAAATTTCAGTATGACCCTAAAGAACCGCATTTAACTATAGTTAAAAGGATCTTTAGATATCTGATGGACACTACTAATCTTGGTCTATGTCATCATCCATCATCTGAGTATAGTTTTGTAGTTATCTGTTATGTTAACTATGCTAATGATAAACTAGAAAGAAAATACACAAGTGGAAACTATACATTCCTTGGTGAAAATTTGATCTCCTAGTTAAACAAAAGAAAATGAATCATTGGTCTATCTATAACTGAAGCAAACTACATTTCCGTAGTCAGCTGCAACACTTCACTTCTTTGGATGAAATATCTACTAAAGGACTTCAAAATTATTGATACTGGTCATCAGTAGCTAGAAATAACTTCTGGCTAAGGACATATTTAAATTTTTAAAGAAAATTTTAAACATTTAATTTATAAAGCAGTGATGTTGAAATCCCTATATGCGTATACTAAAACATACTAATTAGTGAAAAATGTCTTCTCTACGTTTGATGAATTGGATTTCTTCTGCCTGTGTTTTGTGATTTTATGACATGTGTCGCTTCTTGTATGTTAACGTGTGCATGGTAGTTATTGTTTTTCGCTTTTAGAAACTCAAATGTTTTATAAAAAATACCAACATTCAAGTCACTCCTTATTTTCATGTATTTCCCACAATTTTACTATCCTTTCAAACCTTAGAAACCTCTCTAAAACTCTCTTGAATTCATCGAATATTAATCCACTTGTTTTTACTATCCTTTCAAACCTTAGAAACCTCTCTAAAACTCTCTTGTTTTTCTCTTGAATACATTAAACAGTTTAAGCATGGATACAATATTCCAAAATGAAATAAAATGAAATAAATATTCAGAGTTTCTTTCTCTTTAATATGATATCCAAATAACAAATACAGTACAAATAGACTTGCATATATAGTTGTTATAGAAAAATATAACTAAATCATACACTTCATTTAACAATTCAAATCACAAAGCACCAAAGATACAAATTAAACAAATGCACAAATCCTATTTATTAGACTATATGTCCATGCATGATTTCTGAATATCACCACCTCGTAGAGCAAAGAGTCACACCATTGAACAATGTCCTACCGTTAGGCAAATATTCTTCAGAGTTTCATGTTAACTATCCCATCGTTGAGTATGTTTTTGAATCACTTTGTATTTTAAAGAAACTGTTGTCACGTACTTGCGACTAGGTCTAGACCACCAATACATGCATGTATTTCATCACATTAGTTAGTAACAAAATAGATCAGTCAATCAGAGCGTCCAAAAGCAACCTAGTTTAAACACAAAGGCACCACCTTGAATATTCACCCGTTATCAACAAAAGTATGCAAATTACTTAATTTCGTAATATCATTCATAAATATGTATTTCATATAACATATATTTTGAAGATAACACACAAATATAACAAATATATAATCATACAGTACGTTTATATCAAATATAATTCAAGAAGGAAAGTCAATTGAGTGATACCCTTACCGTTATGAATGTCGTTATTAAGGTTCCTACGCAGTGACTTTTGCTCCAAAAACGTTATATCTTGACAAATTAGTTTATTACTCACTTAGTGTCAAAACTCATCTATTGTTAATAAAAAATTCACATTCTCAAATTATTTAAAAATACATCATATTACATAGTTTACTATTTAGTTCATTTAATTTTGTACTTTTGATCTTTCAGTTTCATAATATTAATTTAAAGTAATAAATCTCAAATTATAGGTTGTATTAAAATATAATTTGATCTATAAAGTTTTAAGTCTCAATTTAATATTTCTTAATTTAGTATAATTTAAATTATTAAATAATAGAAAATATGTTTTTGAAACCAAACACATTTTTTGAATTTAAATGCTGATGTACTTTTCTAAACCAAAATGCGAAAAGAAAAGGAATGGAAACGTAGACAAGAATTTATATTGTAAGCACTCCAAAAATAAAATTTGAAGGACAAGCGTGTAAATGAAATATTTAGATTATACAGAACAACAGACTATGATAACAAAATTAAATAAAAGCAAATTAAGAATATTTTTTCATATAACTACTAACAACAATTATAAAACTTTTTAATTAAATTAACAATTGAATTGATAGTCAATGAAAACACAATCCTTGAAATAGAGCCAAAAGCTTAATGTAAATTGAACGGATTTTTTGAAGTAGTAAAAATACCAAAACTACTATGACTCTATATATGTCTTTAAGTATCAATTAATTTTAATTTAATTTAATTAAACAAGAATATTTTATTAATTTGATGATGAAAAACTTTTTAACAACTAAATAGTAAACTTTAGACAATTAGAACAAAAAATAAACGGAAAAGATATATGATTATACTATTCATTTTTAAAGTACACAACATAACCAACTCTTATGAATTGTTACAATTTTTATCATCCTTATTTCTATTTTCTTCGGTGTAGTTCTTCAAGCTTCCTTCACATTGTACCCCTTGGGTAGCATCATGGAATCCTATACGCAATTGAAAAATATATGAATATTTAATAAAATAAGAACAAAAATTATATGTACTTGTGTGAGAGTTATTTAAGATAGAAGAAGATAAACTTACGTATCACAATCAGTCTTAGGATCCAATGAAAAAGAAAGAGGAATGTTACAAAGTCCGGGGAGTTGTTTTACTCTATCCGGATTAACTCCAAATTTTGTGGAAGCGGCCTTAAAACATTTACAAATATCTCTTCGAATTGGAGTGGTGTTGGCCTTTGTGAATACATTATTTGCTCCTATACAACAAATAGGAGATGGGTTTGGTGGGGTAATACCCTGCAAAAAAGCCACACATGGAATCAAGGAGACTACAGCTTCGTTGCATGTGATGTCATCAATTTCGCTTGCATTCATTGTCGTCATGAACAAACTAAAAACCATCACAATCACAAAAACAACAACATTTTTATTCCCTGACATTTTAATTTCGATATTGAGACGTTTGATGTTTCTACGAATTTGTTTGTTGTGATCTACCACTAGAAACATTCCTTTATTTATAGGTTTGATAAGTTACAATTTTAAGGAAACTACTAATAAGGCTGGATTTGTTACAATTTTTTTAATTAAAATACATGGTCAAGTAACAATTAAGACAATAGATTCTAACTCTAAAAGATTTTTAGAATTACTTTGAATCTATTATCCATTATTATATTATTTGAAATCTAATTTATTTTGTAGTAAAAGCAGTTGAATGTATTAATTTATTATTAAAATTCAATTCAATTGATAAATAACTATTTTGAGTATGTTTCCAAATGATGTTTTTACTGCTCCATCTACAAATTAAGTACAAAATATAGTTTATTTCATATATAAAATTATATTTCGTATCAACACAAGAGCCATTATATTTTATGTCTAATAACTTTATATACATGTAGTTATTATGCAAAATAATATGATTTTTTTGGTAAATTACTCACTATGTTATGCTATGTATTGTATCCCCTTCCAATAACTTTTGTATATTATAGGCTATAATATTTCATAATTTATTTTCTATTTATTTTTGTAATAATTTGAATTAAAAACTCTTTAATGTTGTATCTAAAAAATACAATTCTTTCCAATAGTTGTGAGATAGAACTATTTAATGATTTTTTTATTTAAATATTTTTTAGACTCAAGAATTTTAATTTATTAAACCTGCGTTTTTATTTCTTATTAAAATAAATAAAACTACTCTTCAATCGTCGCTTTTTTAATAGAAATAAAATATGAAATATTTTTTTATTTCCAAAAAATCCATTGAAAAATGATTTTCAAAATTAAATATAGAACTTGTAAAAATCGAATTTTGAATATCATAATTCAAACTAGCCTCACCCACGGTTTTATTATAATAAAAAAATTAATAAATTTATTGATAAAAGTTTTTTTAACAGTAATTTCTAAATTAATAATGCTTAAAAAAAACAAATAAGTTATTGGATTATATACACTCGAAATAACATTTTCAATAGTTAAATTACAATGATTGAAATTTGAAATTTGTGATTTTAGCCAATAAACCATGTTTTTAAATTAAAAGAATGCTTGTATGGTATGAAACATCTCCAAGAGTTTTGTATGATAGGCTAAGCCGTTGTTTATTAAAAATGATTTTGAAAGAGGCTAATTGGGCACCACTTTATTTAGAAAATCATCTAAGAATTCCTTTTCATTGTCCAAGTATATGTTGGTGATATAACTTTTGGTTCTACTAATGTTAAGCTCTATCAAAAGTTTTCTAAGTTAATGAAGAATGAGTTTGAGATAAGTATGATGGGAGACCAAAGTTAAAAAGGAATATTCATTAATGAGACCAAATATATACAAGATAATTTCTTAAGAAATTTAAAATGGAGGAATGTGAATCCACGGTTACACCTATGTACCCCACATATTCACTTGATAAGAATGAACCAGGTAGAAAGGTGGATCAAAAGGTATACAAAAAGATGATTGACTCTCTTCTCTATATTACTAACTCTAGACCTGATATTATGTTTAGTGTGTGTGAAAAATTTCAGTATGACCCTAAAGAACCGCATTTAACTATAGTTAAAAGGATCTTTAGATATCTGATGGACACTACTAATCTTGGTCTATGTCATCATCCATCATCTGAGTATAGTTTTGTAGTTATCTGTTATGTTAACTATGCTAATGATAAACTAGAAAGAAAATACACAAGTGGAAACTATACATTCCTTGGTGAAAATTTGATCTCCTAGTTAAACAAAAGAAAATGAATCATTGGTCTATCTATAACTGAAGCAAACTACATTTCCGTAGTCAGCTGCAACACTTCACTTCTTTGGATGAAATATCTACTAAAGGACTTCAAAATTATTGATACTGGTCATCAGTAGCTAGAAATAACTTCTGGCTAAGGACATATTTAAATTTTTAAAGAAAATTTTAAACATTTAATTTATAAAGCAGTGATGTTGAAATCCCTATATGCGTATACTAAAACATACTAATTAGTGAAAAATGTCTTCTCTACGTTTGATGAATTGGATTTCTTCTGCCTGTGTTTTGTGATTTTATGACATGTGTCGCTTCTTGTATGTTAACGTGTGCATGGTAGTTATTGTTTTTCGCTTTTAGAAACTCAAATGTTTTATAAAAAATACCAACATTCAAGTCACTCCTTATTTTCATGTATTTCCCACAATTTTACTATCCTTTCAAACCTTAGAAACCTCTCTAAAACTCTCTTGAATTCATCGAATATTAATCCACTTGTTTTTACTATCATTTCAAACCTTAGAAACCTCTCTCAAACCTTAGAAACCTCTCTAAAACTCTCTTGTTTTTCTCTTGAATACATTAAACAGTTTAAGCACGGATACAATATTCCAAAATGAAATAAAATGAAATAAATATTCAGAGTTTCTTTCTCTTTAATATGATATCCAAATAACAAATACAGTACAAATAGACTTGCATATATAGTTGTTATAGAAAAATATAACTAAATCATACACTTCATTTAACAATTCAAATCACAAAACACCAAAGATACAAATTAAACAAATGCACAAATCCTATTTATTAGACTATATGTCCATGCATGATTTCTGAATATCACCACCTCGTAGAGCAAAGAGTCACACCATTGTACAATGTCCTACCGTTAGGCAAATATTCTTCAGAGTTTCATGTTAACTATCCCATCGTTGAGTATGTTTTTGAATCACTTTGTATTTTAAAGAAACTGTTGTCACGTACTTGCGACTAGGTCTAGACCACCAATGCATGCATGTATTTCATCACATTAGTTAGTAACAAAATAGATCAGTCAATCAGAGCGTCCAAAAGCAACCTAGTTTAAACACAAAGGCACCACCTTGAATATCCACCCGTTATCAACAAAAGTATGCAAATTACTTAATTTCGTAATATCATTCATAAATATGTATTTCATATAACACATATTTTAAAGATAACACACAAATATAACGAATATATAATCATACAGTACGTTTATATCAAATATAATTCAAGAAGGAAAGTCAATTGAGTGATACCCTTACCGTTATGAATGTCGTTATTAAGGTTCCTACGCAGTGACTTTTGCTCCAAAAACGTTATATCTTGACAAATTAATTTATTACTCACTTAGTGTCAAAACTCATCTATTGTTAATAAAAAATTCACATTCTCAAATTATTTAAAAATACATCATATTACATAGTTTACTATTTAGTTCATTTAATTTTGTACTTTTGATCTTTCAGTTTCATAATATTAATTTAAAGTAATAAATCTCAAATTATAGGTTGTATTAAAATATAATTTGATCTATAAAGTTTTAAGTCTCAATTTAATATTTCTTAATTTAGTATAATTTAAATTATTAAATAATAGAAAATATGTTTTTGAAACAAAACACATTTTTTGAATTTAAATGCTGATGTACTTTTCTAAACCAAAATGCGAAAAGAAAAGGAATGGAAACGTAGACAAGAATTTATATTGTAAGCACTCCAAAAATAAAATTTTAAGGACAAGCGTGTAAATGAAATATTTAGATTATACAGAACAACAGACTATGATAACAAAATTAAATAAAAGCAAATTAAGAATATTTTTTCATATAACTACTAACAACAATTATAAAACTTTTTAATTAAATTAACAATTCAATTGATAGTCAATGAAAACACAATCCTTGAAATAGAGCCAAAAGCTTAATGTAAATTGAACGGATTTTTTGAAGTAGTAAAAATACCAAACCTACTATGACTCTATATATGTCTTTAAGTATCAATTAATTTTAATTTAATTTAATTAAACAAGAATATTTTATTAATTTGATGATGAAAAACTTTTTAACAACTAAATAGTAAACTTTAGACAATTAGAACAAAAAATAAACGGAAAAGATATATGATTATACTATTCATTTTTAAAGTACACAACATAACCAACTCTTATGAATTGTTACAATTTTTATCATCCTTATTTCTATTTTCTTCGGTGTAGTTCTTCAAGCTTCCTTCACATTGTACCCCTTGGGTAGCATCATGGAATCCTATACGCAATTGAAAAATATATGAATATTTAATAAAATAAGAACAAAAATTATATGTACTTGTGTGAGAGTTATTTAAGATAGAAGAAGATAAACTTACGTATCACAATCAGTCTTAGGATCCAATGAAAAAGAAAGAGGAATGTTACAAAGTCCGGGGAGTTGTTTTACTCTATCCGGATTAACTCCAAATTTTGTGGAAGCGGCCTTAAAACATTTACAAATATCTCTTCGAATTGGAGTGGTGTTGGCCTTTGTGAATACATTATTTGCTCCTATACAACAATTAGGAGATGGGTTTGGTGGGGTAATACCCTGCAAAAAAGCCACACATGGAATCAAGGAGACTACAGCTTCGTTGCATGTGATGTCATTAATTTCGCTTGCATTCATTGTCGTCATGAACAAACTAAAAACCATCACAATCACAAAAACAACAACATTTTTATTCCCTGACATTTTAATTTCGATATTGAGACGTTTGATGTTTCTACGAATTTGTTTGTTGTGATCTACCACTAGAAACATTCCTTTATTTATAGGTTTGATAAGTTACCATTTTAAGGAAACTACTAATAAGGCTGGATTTGTTACAATTTTTTTAATTAAAATACATGGTCGAGTAACAATTAAGACAATAGATTCTAACTCTAAAAGATTTTTAGAATTACTTTGAATCTATTATCCATTATTATATTATTTGAAATCTAATTTATTTTGTAGTAAAAGCAGTTGAATGTATTAATTTATTATTAAAATTCAATTCAATTGATAAATAACTATTTTGTGTATGTTTCCAAATGATGTTTTTACTGCTCCATCTACAAATTAAGTACAAAATATAGTTTATTTCATATATAAAATTATATTTCGTATCAACACAAGAGCCATTATATTTTATGTCTAATAACTTTATATACATGTAGTTATTATGCAAAATAATATGATTTTTTTGGTAAATTACTCACTATGTTATGCTATGTATTGTATCCCCTTCCAATAACTTTTGTATATTATAGGCTATAATATTTCATAATTTATTTTCTATTTATTTTTGTAATAATTTGAATTAAAAACTCTTTAATGTTGTATCTAAAAAATACAATTCTTTCCAATAGTTGTGATATAGAACTATTTAATGATTTTTTTTATTTAAATATTTTTTAGACTCAAGAATTTTAATTTATTAAACCTGCGTTTTTATTTCTTATTAAAATAAATAAAACTACTCTTCAATCGTCGCTTTTTTAATAGAAATAAATATGAAATAATTTTTTATTACCAAGAAATCCATTGAAAAATGATTTTCAAAATTAAATATAGAACTTGTAAAAATCGAATTTTGAATATCATAATTCAAACTAGCCTCACCCACGGTTTTATTATAATAAAAAAATTAATAAATTTATTGATAAAAGTTTTTTTAACAGTAATTTCTAAATTAATAATGCTTAAAAAAAAACAAATAAGTTATTGGATTATATACACTCGAAATAACATTTTCAATAGTTAAATTACAATGATTGAAATTTGAAATTTGTGATTTTAGCCAATAAACCATGTTTTTAAATTAAAAGAATGCTTGTATGGTATGAAACATCTCCAAGAGTTTTGTATGATAGGCTAAGCCGTTGTTTATTAAAAATGATTTTGAAAGAGGCTAATTGGGCACCACTTTATTTAGAAAATCATCTAAGAATTCCTTTTCATTGTCCAAGTATATGTTGGTGATATAACTTTTGGTTCTACTAATGTTAAGCTCTATCAAAAGTTTTCTAAGTTAATGAAGAATGAGTTTGAGATAAGTATGATGGGAGACCAAAGTTAAAAAGGAATATTCATTAATGAGACCAAATATATACAAGATAATTTCTTAAGAAATTTAAAATGGAGGAATGTGAATCCACGGTTACACCTATGTACCCCACATATTCACTTGATAAGAATGAACCAGGTAGAAAGGTGGATCAAAAGGTATACAAAAAGATGATTGACTCTCTTCTCTATATTACTAACTCTAGACCTGATATTATGTTTAGTGTGTGTGAAAAATTTCAGTATGACCCTAAAGAACCGCATTTAACTATAGTTAAAAGGATCTTTAGATATCTGATGGACACTACTAATCTTGGTCTATGTCATCATCCATCATCTGAGTATAGTTTTGTAGTTATCTGTTATGTTAACTATGCTAATGATAAACTAGAAAGAAAATACACAAGTGGAAACTATACATTCCTTGGTGAAAATTTGATCTCCTAGTTAAACAAAAGAAAATGAATCATTGGTCTATCTATAACTGAAGCAAACTACATTTCCGTAGTCAGCTGCAACACTTCACTTCTTTGGATGAAATATCTACTAAAGGACTTCAAAATTATTGATACTGGTCATCAGTAGCTAGAAATAACTTCTGGCTAAGGACATATTTAAATTTTTAAAGAAAATTTTAAACATTTAATTTATAAAGCAGTGATGTTGAAATCCCTATATGCGTATACTAAAACATACTAATTAGTGAAAAATGTCTTCTCTACGTTTGATGAATTGGATTTCTTCTGCCTGTGTTTTGTGATTTTATGACATGTGTCGCTTCTTGTATGTTAACGTGTGCATGGTAGTTATTGTTTTTCGCTTTTAGAAACTCAAATGTTTTATAAAAAATACCAACATTCAAGTCACTCCTTATTTTCATGTATTTCCCACAATTTTACTATCCTTTCAAACCTTAGAAACCTCTCTAAAACTCTCTTGAATTCATCGAATATTAATCCACTTGTTTTTACTATCATTTCAAACCTTAGAAACCTCTCTCAAACCTTAGAAACCTCTCTAAAACTCTCTTGTTTTTCTCTTGAATACATTAAACAGTTTAAGCATGGATACAATATTCCAAAATGAAATAAAATGAAATAAATATTCAGAGTTTCTTTCTCTTTAATATGATATCCAAATAACAAATACAGTACAAATAGACTTGCATATATAGTTGTTATAGAAAAATATAACTAAATCATACACTTCATTTAACAATTCAAATCACAAAACACCAAAGATACAAATTAAACAAATGCACAAATCCTATTTATTAGACTATATGTCCATGCATGATTTCTGAATATCACCACCTCGTAGAGCAAAGAGTCACACCATTGTACAATGTCCTACCGTTAGGCAAATATTCTTCAGAGTTTCATGTTAACTATCCCATCGTTGAGTATGTTTTTGAATCACTTTGTATTTTAAAGAAACTGTTGTCACGTACTTGCGACTAGGTCTAGACCACCAATGCATGCATGTATTTCATCACATTAGTTAGTAACAAAATAGATCAGTCAATCAGAGCGTCCAAAAGCAACCTAGTTTAAACACAAAGGCACCACCTTGAATATCCACCCGTTATCAACAAAAGTATGCAAATTACTTAATTTCGTAATATCATTCATAAATATGTATTTCATATAACACATATTTTAAAGATAACACACAAATATAACGAATATATAATCATACAGTACGTTTATATCAAATATAATTCAAGAAGGAAAGTCAATTGAGTGATACCCTTACCGTTATGAATGTCGTTATTAAGGTTCCTACGCAGTGACTTTTGCTCCAAAAACGTTATATCTTGACAAATTAATTTATTACTCACTTAGTGTCAAAACTCATCTATTGTTAATAAAAAATTCACATTCTCAAATTATTTAAAAATACATCATATTACATAGTTTACTATTTAGTTCATTTAATTTTGTACTTTTGATCTTTCAGTTTCATAATATTAATTTAAAGTAATAAATCTCAAATTATAGGTTGTATTAAAATATAATTTGATCTATAATATTTTAAGTCTTAATTTAATATTTCTTAATTTAGTATAATTTAAATTATTAAATAATAGAAAATATGTTTTTGAAACAAAACACATTTTTTGAATTTAAATGCTGATGTACTTTTCTAAACCAAAATGCGAAAAGAAAAGGAACGGAAACGTAGACAAGAATTTATATTGTAAGCACTCCAAAAATAAAATTTTAAGGACAAGCGTGTAAATGAAATATTTAGATTATACAGAACAACAGACTATGATAACAAAATTAAATAAAAGCAAATTAAGAATATTTTTTCATATAACTACTAACAACAATTATAAAACTTTTTAATTAAATTAACAATTCAATTGATAGTCAATGAAAACACAATCCTTGAAATAGAGCCAAAAGCTTAATGTAAATTGAACGGATTTTTTGAAGTAGTAAAAATACCAAAACTACTATGACTCTATATATGTCTTTAAGTATCAATTAATTTTAATTTAATTAAATTAAACAAGAATATTTTATTAATTTGATGATGAAAAACTTTTTAACAACTAAATAGTAAACTTTAGACAATTAGAACAAAAAATAAACGGAAAAGATATATGATTATACTATTCATTTTTAAAGTACACAACATAACCAACTCTTATGAATTGTTACAATTTTTATCATCCTTATTTCTATTTTCTTCGGTGTAGTTCTTCAAGCTTCCTTCACATTGTACCCCTTGGGTAGCATCATGGAATCCTATACGCAATTGAAAAATATATGAATATTTAATAAAATAAGAACAAAAATTATATGTACTTGTGTGAGAGTTATTTAAGATAGAAGAAGATAAACTTACGTATCACAATCAGTCTTAGGATCCAATGAAAAAGAAAGAGGAATGTTACAAAGTCCGGGGAGTTGTTTTACTCTATCCGGATTAACTCCAAATTTTGTGGAAGCGGCCTTAAAACATTTACAAATATCTCTTCGAATTGGAGTGGTGTTGGCCTTTGTGAATACATTATTTGCTCCTATACAACAATTAGGAGATGGGTTTGGTGGGGTAATACCCTGCAAAAAAGCCACACATGGAATCAAGGAGACTACAGCTTCGTTGCATGTGATGTCATCAATTTCGCTTGCATTCATTGTCGTCATGAACAAACTAAAAACCATCACAATCACAAAAACAACAACATTTTTATTCCCTGACATTTTAATTTCGATATTGAGACGTTTGATGTTTCTACGAATTTGTTAGTTGTGATCTACCACTAGAAACATTCCTTTATTTATAGGTTTGATAAGTTACAATTTTAAGGAAACTACTAATAAGGCTGGATTTGTTACAATTTTTTTAATTAAAATACATGGTCGAGTAACAATTAAGACAATAGATTCTAACTCTAAAAGATTTTTAGAATTACTTTGAATCTATTATCCATTATTATATTATTTGAAATCTAATTTATTTTGTAGTAAAAGTAGTTGAATGTATTAATTTATTATTAAAATTCAATTCAATTGATAAATAACTATTTTGTGTATGTTTCCAAATGATGTTTTTACTGCTCCATCTACAAATTAAGTACAAAATATAGTTTATTTCATATATAAAATTATATTTCGTATCAACACAAGAGCCATTATATTTTATGTCTAATAACTTTATATACATGTAGTTATTATGCAAAATAATATGATTTTTTTGGTAAATTACTCACTATGTTATGCTATGTATTGTATCCCCTTCCAATAACTTTTGTATATTATAGGCTATAATATTTCATAATTTATTTTCTATTTATTTTTGTAATAATTTGAATTAAAAACTCTTTAATGTTGTATCTAAAAAATACAATTCTTTCCAATAGTTGTGATATAGAACTATTTAATGATTTTTTTTATTTAAATATTTTTTAGACTCAAGAATTTTAATTTATTAAACCTGCGTTTTTATTTCTTATTAAAATAAATAAAACTACTCTTCAATCGTCGCTTTTTTAATAGAAATAAATATGAAATAATTTTTTATTACCAAGAAATCCATTGAAAAATGATTTTCAAAATTAAATATAGAACTTGTAAAAATCGAATTTTGAATATCATAATTCAAACTAGCCTCACCCACGGTTTTATTATAATAAAAAAATTAATAAATTTATTGATAAAAGTTTTTTTAACAGTAATTTCTAAATTAATAATGCTTAAAAAAAAACAAATAAGTTATTGGATTATATACACTCGAAATAACATTTTCAATAGTTAAATTACAATGATTGAAATTTGAAATTTGTGATTTTAGCCAATAAACCATGTTTTTAAATTAAAAGAATGCTTGTATGGTATGAAACATCTCCAAGAGTTTTGTATGATAGGCTAAGCCGTTGTTTATTAAAAATGATTTTGAAAGAGGCTAATTGGGCACCACTTTATTTAGAAAATCATCTAAGAATTCCTTTTCATTGTCCAAGTATATGTTGGTGATATAACTTTTGGTTCTACTAATGTTAAGCTCTATCAAAAGTTTTCTAAGTTAATGAAGAATGAGTTTGAGATAAGTATGATGGGAGACCAAAGTTAAAAAGGAATATTCATTCATGAGACCAAATATATACAAGATAATTTCTTAAGAAATTTAAGATGGAGGAATGTGAATCCACGGTTACACCTATGTACCCCACATATTCACTTGATAAGAATGAACCCGGTAGAAAGGTGGATCAAAAGGTATACAAAAAGATGATTGACTCTCTTCTCTATTTTACTAACTCTAGACCTGATATTATGTTTAGTGTGTGTAAAAAATTTCAGTATGACCCTAAAGAACCTCATTTAACTATAGTTAAAAGGATCTTTAGATATCTGATGGACACTACTAATCTTGGTCTATGTCATCATCCATCATCTGAGTATAGTTTTGTAGTTATCTGTTATGTTAACTATGCTAATGATAAACTAGAAAGAAAATACACAAGTGGAAACTATACATTCCTTGGTGAAAATTTGATCTCCTAGTTAAACAAAAGAAAATGAATCATTGGTCTATCTATAACTGAAGCAAACTACATTTCCGTAGTCAGTTGCAACACTTCACTTCTTTGGATGAAATATCTACTAAAGGACTTCAAAATTATTGATACTGGTCATCAGTAGCTAGAAATAACTTCTAGCTAACGACATATTTAAATTTTTAAAGAAAATTTTAAACATTTAATTTATAAAGCAGTGATGTTGAAATCCCTATATGCGTATACTAAAACATACTAATTAGTGAAAAATGTCTGCTCTACGTTTGATGAATTGGATTTCTTTTGCCTGTGTTTTGTGATTTTATGACATGTGTCGCTTCTTGTATGTTAACGTGTGCATGGTAGTTATTGTTTTTCGCTTTTAGAAACTCAAATGTTTTATAAAAAATACCAACATTCAAGTCACTCCTTATTTTCATGTATTTCCCACAATTTTACTATCCTTTCAAACCTTAGAAACCTCTCTAAAACTCTCTTGAATTCATCGAATATTAATCCACTTGTTTTTACTATCCTTTCAAACCTTAGAAACCTCTCTAAAACTCTCTTGTTTTTCTCTTGAATACATTAAACAGTTTAAGCATGGATACAATATTCCAAAATGAAATAAAATGAAATAAATATTCAGAGTTTCTTTCTCTTTAATATGATATCCAAATAACAAATACAGTACAAATAGACTTGCATATATAGTTGTTATAGAAAAATATAACTAAATCATACACTTCATTTAACAATTCAAATCACAAAGCACCAAAGATACAAATTAAACAAATGCACAAATCCTATTTATTAGACTATATGTCCATGCATGATTTCTGAATATCACCACCTCGTAGAGCAAAGAGTCACACCATTGAACAATGTCCTACCGTTAGGCAAATATTCTTCAGAGTTTCATGTTAACTATCCCATCGTTGAGTATGTTTTTAAATCACTTTGTATTTTAAAGAAACTGTTGTCACGTACTTGCGACTAGGTCTAGACCACCAATGCATGCATGTATTTCATCACATTAGTTAGTAACAAAATAGATCAGTCAATCAGAGCGTCCAAAAGCAACCTAGTTTAAACACAAAGGCACCACCTTGAATATTCACCCGTTATCAACAAAAGTATGCAAATTACTTAATTTCGTAATATCATTCATAAATATGTATTTCATATAACACATATTTTGAAGATAACATACAAATATAACGAATATATAATCATACAGTACGTTTATATCAAACATAATTCAAGAAGGAAAGTCAATTGAGTGATACCCTTACTGTTATGAATGTCGTTATTAAGGTTCCTACGCAGTGACTTTTGCTCCAAAAACGTTATATCTTGACAAATTAGTTTATTACTCACTTAGAGTCAAAACTCATCTATTGTTAATAAAAAATTCACATTCTCAAATTATTTAAAAATACATCATATTACATAGTTTACTATTTAGTTCATTTAATTTTGTACTTTTGATCTTTCAGTTTCATAATATTAATTTAAAGTAATAAATCTCAAATTATAGGTTGTATTAAAATATAATTTGATCTATAAAGTTTTAAGTCTCAATTTAATATTTCTTAATTTAGTATAATTTAAATTATTAAATAATAGAAAATATGTTTTTGAAACAAAACACATTTTTTGAATTTAAATGCTGATGTACTTTTCTAAACCAAAATGCGAAAAGAAAAGGAATGGAAACGTAGACAAGAATTTATATTGTAAGCACTCCAAAAATAAAATTTTAAGGACAAGCGTGTAAATGAAATATTTAGATTATACAGAACAACAGACTATGATAACAAAATTAAATAAAAGCAAATTAAGAATATTTTTTCATATAACTACTAACAACAATTATAAAACTTTTTAATTAAATTAACAATTCAATTGATAGTCAATGAAAACACAATCCTTGAAATAGAGCCAAAAGCTTAATGTAAATTGAACGGATTTTTTGAAGTAGTAAAAATACCAAAACTACTATGACTCTATATATGTCTTTAAGTATCAATTAATTTTAATTTAATTTAATTAAACAAGAATATTTTATTAATTTGATGATGAAAAACTTTTTAACAACTAAATAGTAAACTTTAGACAATTAGAACAAAAAATAAACGGAAAAGATATATGATTATACTATTCATTTTTAAAGTACACAACATAACCAACTCTTATGAATTGTTACAATTTTTATCATCCTTATTTCTATTTTCTTCGGTGTAGTTCTTCAAGCTTCCTTCACATTGTACCCCTTGGGTAGCATCATGGAATCCTATACGCAATTGAAAAATATATGAATATTTAATAAAATAAGAACAAAAATTATATGTACTTGTGTGAGAGTTATTTAAGATAGAAGAAGATAAACTTACGTATCACAATCAGTCTTAGGATCCAATGAAAAAGAAAGAGGAATGTTACAAAGTCCGGGGAGTTGTTTTACTCTATCCGGATTAACTCCAAATTTTGTGGAAGCGGCCTTAAAACATTTACAAATATCTCTTCGAATTTGAGTGGTGTTGGCCTTTGTGAATACATTATTTGCTCCTATACAACAATTAGGAGATGGGTTTGGTGGGGTAATACCCTGCAAAAAAGCCACACATGGAATCAAGGAGACTACAGCTTCGTTGCATGTGATGTCATCAATTTCGCTTGCATTCATTGTCGTCATGAACAAACTAAAAACCATCACAATCACAAAAACAACAACATTTTTATTCCCTGACATTTTAATTTCGATATTGAGACGTTTGATGTTTCTACGAATTTGTTTGTTGTGATCTACCACTAGAAACATTCCTTTATTTATAGGTTTGATAAGTTACAATTTTAAGGAAACTACTAATAAGGCTGGATTTGTTACAATTTTTTTAATTAAAATACATGGTCAAGTAACAATTAAGACAATAGATTCTAACTCTAAAAGATTTTTAGAATTACTTTGAATCTATTATCCATTATTATATTATTTGAAATCTAATTTATTTTGTAGTAAAAGCAGTTGAATGTATTAATTTATTATTAAAATTCAATTCAATTGATAAATAACTATTTTGTGTATGTTTTCAAATGATGTTTTTACTGCTCCATCTACAAATTAAGTACAAAATATAGTTAATTTCATATATAAAATTATATTTCGTATCAACACAAGAGCCATTATATTTTATGTCTAATAACTTTATATACATGTAGTTATTATGCAAAATAATATGATTTTTTTGGTAAATTACTCACTATGTTATGCTATGTATTGTATCCCCTTCCAATAACTTTTGTATATTATAGGCTATAATATTTCATAATTTATTTTCTATTTATTTTTGTAATAATTTGAATTAAAAACTCTTTAATGTTGTATCTAAAAAATACAATTCTTTCCAATAGTTGTGAGATAGAACTATTTAATGATTTTTTTATTTAAATATTTTTTAGACTCAAGAATTTTAATTTATTAAACCTGCGTTTTTATTTCTTATTAAAATAAATAAAACTACTCTTCAATCGTCGCTTTTTTAATAGAAATAAATATGAAATATTTTTTTATTTCCAAGAAATCCATTGAAAAATGATTTTCAAAATTAAATATAGAACTTGTAAAAATCGAATTTTGAATATCATAATTCAAACTAGCCTCACCCACGGTTTTATTATAATAAAAAAATTAATAAATTTATTGATAAAAGTTTTTTTAACAGTAATTTCTAAATTAATAATGCTTAAAAAAAACAAATAAGTTATTGGATTATATACACTCGAAATAACATTTTCAATAGTTAAATTACAATGATTAAAATTTGAAATTTGTGATTTTAGCCAATAAACCATGTTTTTAAATTAAAAGAATGCTTGTATGGTCTGAAACATCTCCAAGAGTTTTGTAAGATGTAACACCCCGATTTTCAAAGCGAGGGTGTATTTTTTTTTCAAAAGAAATTAAAATAAAACAAAGAAAATAAATAAGGAAACACCTTTGGGTAAATAATTAAGTCATAATAATTTACAAGCAGCGGAATAGTTTTTCGAAACATGAGTCCAAAATATTTACACATCAAAAAGTGGTACAGTCTTCCACTTTGAAATAAACACAATTCAAAATAAAGACATATGTTCCCTCTATGTCAACCTTATCTGATCATTCTACAAAAACTATACATCCTGAGTGATTTCCACGCGCCCCGTAAGACTCTCCTAACATAGCTCCAGTCAAGCATTCCCATTTACATTCCCATCCGTAGGGTACGAACAGGTAGGATTGTCCTGACTCTCATATGAGGGCAAAGCCCAGATTTCCACAATAGTTGTAAAGCGTCACCAACCGAAATTAACAATTAACACATAACATTTAAGTTTTTAAATGCACAAAATATCTTTTCAACTTAGCATGCACCTTAAAAGGGTTTCCATATGCTAAAAATTCATAAACAAGGTTGAAAAATGAAGTTTTTAACAAAACAACACTGCTGTATTCGAATACAGCATCTTTTTATTCGAATACAAGGCTATTTCAGCATCAGCAGCAAAACAGCATGTCTGTATTCGACTACAACAGTCTTTATTCGACTACACAGCAAGTCAGTGGCAAAACAACATGTCTGTATTCGACTACAACAGTCTGTATTCGACTACACAGTAAGTCAGTGGCAAAAACAGCATGTCTGTATTCGAATACAGCCGTATTCGAATACACATCAGACAGCAGCAGAAAAACAACAAAATTCAGCATTTTTCAGCTTTTCAAAAGGTTTCGAAATCAATCAACACTTACCCACAAATCCAAACAATCAAACTTAGCAATTATAACGCAATCACCACGACATCTTGAGTTTCGAAACAGTTTTGCAATCAATCACACTTACACAAAACTCCAAAACAAATCACTTAGCGATTATAACACAATTACCACGACATCTTAAGTTTCGAAATGGTTTTGCAGTCAAACACGCTATCACACACTTTCCAAACATCCACACTTGGCAATTATAACACAATCACCACAACAACATTAGTTTCGAAATGGTTTTGCAATCTAACATACCATCACACAATTCCAAAACATAGTTCTTAGTACAATCAACACAATCACAATTTGAATCAAACACACTTACACATAGTTTCAAAACATAACACTTAGCAAAATTAACACAATCATAATTTGAATCAAACACACTTACACATAGTTTCAAAACATAACACTTAGCAAAATCAACACAATCATAATTTGAATCAAACACACTTACACATAGTTTCAAAAGATAACACTTAGCAAAATCAACACAATCATAATTTGAATCAACCACGACTCGTGTGCCAAGCACCCTAATGCAATGCGTATATGCCAAAATGCATGGACTCGGAATTCCAAACCAAAACCCTCCTCGAAGGGCCGTAAATCATAATTGTACCGCCTATCGCAGGCCAAAGTACCAATTACAGAGGTGCTACCTATCACGGGTCTGCACGATTTACTAAAAAGCGTAAACCATAAACGTACTGCCTATCACGGGCCCGTACCGTTTACCAAGGTGCCACCTATCACGGGTCTGCACGGTTTACTAAAAAGAACGTAAATTGTAAATGTACCGCCTATCACAGGCCAAAGTACTCTTTACCAAGGTGCCACCTATCACGGGTCTGCACAATTTACAAAAAACCGTAAATCGTAAATGTACCGCCTATCACAGGCCAAAGTACTATTTACCAAGGTGCCACCTATCACGGGTCTGCACAATTTACAAAAACGTAAATCATAAATGTACCGCCTATCACAGGCCAAAGTACTATTTATCAGGGTGCCACCTATCACGGGTCTGCATGATTTACAAAAAGCATGAAAATGTATGAGCGTATACTGACTCCATTCACAACGATCGTTAAGCAAATGCAGTTATTAAAAGATTCCCCATTTTTAACACTCATTTGACTTAAACGATTTTCACGCCAAACGTTAAGTAACTAAGACATTAAGAGATTCCCCATTCTTAACGTCCAATTAACTTAAACGATTTTCAAAACACACTTCAAGTAAATAAGACATTAAGAGATTCCCCATTCTTAATTCTCATTTAACCTAAACGATCTTCCAAAACACACATTAAGTAAACGAGACATTAAGAGATTCCCCATTCTTAATACTCGTTTAACTCTAATGGTTTTCACGACAACATTAAGTAAATAAGTCATTAAGAGATTCCCCATTCTTAATACTCATTTACCTTAAACGATTTTCACAAACTCACATTATGTAAACAAGACATTAAGAGATTCCCCATTCTTAATACTCGTTTAACTTAATGGTTTTCAAATTCCACACAAAACAAACTCAAACGTACTTTCACATTCAATCCATAACTCACACAAAATCATTTTTGCCACACAAACCACACAAAACACATCTCAAACATGTTATCAAATTCAATCCACGATTCACACCAAGTCACATCAATCAACAAACATCAAGTATAAACACGCCATGTACGATGAACATAAATCAACGCAATCATAACACTCAAATACATCAAATTTCATTTACTCAAAATTATACATAAATGACTTAAATTCATTCTCCACGAAACACTCATCAATATAACCAAAACCTAACTCTAAAGTTTTACCCATAAGGCCTTAGATTCCCTTTTTCCCAAATCAATACTCCAACCCTAACAAAATTCGTTTCCACACAACCACAGATAAGGCCCTAAATGCAAACTAAAAGTTTGGAAGGAGCCCTTACCTTCATGTTAGCTTTAACGTGCGATTACGGTACCGCGAGTAAATCCGGTAAAATTTCCGCTCGCAACGTCGCTTCCAAAGTTGGTCCCCTAGCACCGTAGCGTAGCGGTGAGCAACTTTCCCTTCTATCTCTTCGCAAAACGAAGCTTAGATCTAGATGAAACGGGGAGATTTGTGTTTGACGGTTTTGAAATCCCTAAACCGTTTTTCTTAGTTTTCGAATCAAAGAGGAAGAGTGAAGTTGAGAAATCCTTGTCCTATCACCCACTAAGCCTTGGGTTTCTATTCTTGAGGTCAAAGAACGACAAAGAAATGGAAGAGAAAGAAGGAAGAAGGGCTGGTTTGTGATGGAAAGCTTCCTCTGTTTACGTTGTTCTCTGCCTTTTTACTTTTCTAGCTTTCCATATATACATATATATAATATATACTATTTGTATATTTATATATATTACTTATAATATATATTCATATATACATATATATATATATTATTATTAAAACTAGCCCAAAAAATATCTAGCAATTCTCACATCCATCACTTCACTCTCATCTCAAACTATTGTTTGATAAAAATATTTACTCTCATTGCAACTCAATTGACAGAATTTTCAGCAACTTGAGATATTTTTAACAAAATTGTCTGGTATTAAATTCTTCGTAACGGAAGTAAATTATTTCCCGAAAAATAATTTTAATCCAATTTCCAAAAATATATTTTTGGCATTTAACTCACTCAATACCAAAAACTGGGCTAAGAGTCTAAGAAATTCTACACAACATACCCTAAAATTGTATAATTTAGGATTTAAAATTAAAGGTCTTACATTACTACCCCCCTAAAATTAGTTTCGTCCTCGAAACTTAAAGTACGAGTAACAATCCACACTAGGTTTGTACCCGAATTCAACATACCAGTCACAACTTGTTTCACCCAGCCTTCTCGAAAAAAAGTGTTGCCTACCCCTTTTCATAGGGTGCTTAATAACTCTGCACCCATTCATAGTCGGTAAGGCTCGTCTGTTCCATTCAACATGATTTTGTCTACTATCAACAAGAGATTAAGGATGATAAGTCCCTCAATTTGTCAATAAATAACCAACAACCATGATAGTGGCTTAGACTATCTTAGCCGAACTGTAATAGCGCTCCTTGCAACTTATAGCTGAGATTATCCTAATGTACAAGGCGTCAATAATCTTCTCAAAGTCCACTGAGTTCCCCTTATTTTCCTATAACTTTAATCCTGTCGACGAAGTACAATTTCCCATAGCTGTGTCACGTAGTCTCATTTGCATCCACTTGAAACGAAACATCCATTTGGTAACAAACTGAAACACTAAGTATCACACCAACACACTAAGCACAAAACAATCACTACAGTCAAGGACTCCTAAATTTCTCCCTTGTCCACAAATCCTCGATTTTTCTTAAATCGTACAACTACGTCAAACTGTAGTGTTCTTATCAGTATGTTATTCCAGTTGTAAATTTAATAATTCCATCCCCACATATGCTTGGTGATCAAAGCTTCCTCAAATATTTTTGAAATCATGCCAAAGACTATACCACTTGGGACACACAAACTTCCTTTCAGTTTAGTACTTCATTTCAAGAGTCACGTTTTCCGTTAAAATCCAACTTGAATTTAATTCACAGATCAAGGTCTACATTTGTCTCATGCCTAACACCTCAAATTCACGCTTCACTAGAAAATTTCTTACATACTTCGCCATTATGCATAAACTCAAAAATCATTCTCCTACATCTACTGCCAACATTCATTCTGATACTTCTCAATTTCGCTTTGTCCTTCATTTGCAACTTGATGATTATCCTTTCATTATGACAGGTCAACCGCATAGTATTCACTCCATCACTTTTCCATTTATACAAACCTTAAATTTCTACCTCGAACCTTGATACATCTTCATTATAGTAATTCCAATAAATTAAGGCTTACTAATTCCCACCAAACTTTTCCATTTCATGTTCATTTGATTTCTATCAAACAAACATTTAACTCCTCTGATTGATGAACACAATAACAATCCCAATGACATGCACTCAAGTAATGTCTTTATATCGTTGGCATACCTTTATAATAATAGTGTCTGAGTTATAGGTGAGATAATTCCTTTCCTGAATCTTTAATTGTCATAAGCTACATCTCTATGTGCTGCTCCAACAAATTTCTTGGCACATTTTCCAATATTTGGTTCACTCGCCGGATCCTTATTCCTTCTCAACCTTCACCAAGATACCAACTGGAAGAATCCTAACAATCGAACGTCCTAAAGAATTATTTCTCAACATTCCTCATTAGCATTTCCTAAGAAATAATTATCTATAACTTCCTCGTCCCAAATTTTTGCAGTAAAATGTCTCAAAGACCCACATACCTTTCATTGTTCATCTAGTCACTAAAACACTCAGTTTAAATCTCGACGCTTGATTTCCCAAGACCAACAACTAAATCATAAATCATTCGTTACATCTCTTCTTTTTCACTTTCTATCATTTAATAGGATTCTAAAATTTGATCCTCAAAATCTCCAAACACTTCCATCCTTAACATGAATTATTTATCACTTGTCTGTCTCGACTCCTTCGATTATGAAAGTTTTAAGCATCACTTGGTCCTCCATCCAACCTTGCGAGATTTTAAAAAACAAAAAAAAAAAAAACAAAAAAAAATCAACCATCTTAGGGTCCCAAATCAAATCTCGAATAATCCTTCCAACCTATCAAAATATTAACGTCCTCTTAGTAATTTCCATCCTTTAATAGACTCTCAAACTTATATTATTGCAATCTCAAGTATTCTCGTACTCGATACTTCAAATTCCACTTAATGGTAACATAGAGTTCAATACATCAAGGCTTAACTCATTATGTTTTTCTGAACATTGCTCAAAATTCACACTTACGTGTCTATAGATTCATCCAATATTACTATCCATACTTAATAATCCAAGTTGCGAATCCAGTCTAACTCGAATGCTCGACTTTATCCCTCAAGGTATCAACTATTCCTCAAAGCGTATTTTATCTAACCAATGGAGTATTTACTCCTAATGTGCAACGCTCCCTTAACTTCAATACCAGTCTCTTTCATTGACACCTAAGCACCAAATGTTATTCCAAATGGAAGCCTTATCTTCTCAACAATTCCATGATGTTCACATCTCCTTGACAGTTGTCAAACTTCATCCAGTTTCATCCTGAAATCTACCAGGAAAACGTCTAATACTTTTCTTAACAAGAGTCCTCAACTTAAATCTTTACTGGAAATCCCTTATCAGTCTAATGTTAATTCATCCATACTCATCATCTTCGAGTTAACACCAACACATAGCTTCTATGTCCTTGGAACCATTTCATAAATTCCATGCCGTCATACTTTGCTTCATCACTGCCTGACAATTCGTCGTCTCGAAGATCTTTTCCATTCCTTGAATCCACTAATCAGCTTTTTCCTAAGTTCTCATCACCCTTGAACTTTGGAGGATGGTAACGACGAAAATCTTTCAATCCTCTTGACTTAATAGCACAGATCTCTCTTTCCCTCTTCTCCAGATCCCGTAGAGTCTTTGCAGCTGTCTGTGCAACAACAAAACATCCATGTTATTTGTAGCTTCAACCATTTGATCATCCCTACTAACTCTCATCCTTGCAACGTCGTTCCCTCTTGTAGATAATGTTTCCAAAAAACCAACATCAAGAAGAAGTGTTAACACCACTTCGAATAATTCCATAACTAAGTTTTGAATATATCAACACATAATAACTACCCCTGATCTGACAACTCAGACCGATTACCCCGACGCATGATCAGATAACGACTCACAACCTACAGGTTGACTTACAATCTATAACCAAATGGTCCACAGCCCAAAGAAATCCAGAACCAAAGCTCTGATACCACAATGTAACACCCCGATTTTCAAAGCGAAGGTGTATTTTTTTTTAAAAAAAAAGTTAAAATAAAACAGAGAAAATAAATAAGGAAACACCTTTGGGTAAATAATTAAGTCATAATAATTTACAAGCAGCAGAATAGTTTTTCGAAACATGAGTCCAAAATATTTACACATCAAAAAGTGGTACAGTCTTCCACTTTGAAATAAACACAATTCAAAATAAAGACATATGTTCCCTCTATGTCAACCTAATCTGATCATTCTACAAAAACTATACACCCTGAGTGATCTCCACGCGCCCCGTAAGATTCTCCTAACATAGCTCCAGTCAAGCATTCCCATCTACATTCCCATCCGTAGGGTACGAACAGGTAGGATTGTCCTGACTCTCATCTGAGGGCAAAGCCCATATTTCCACAATAGTTGTAAAGGGTCACCAACCGAAATTAACAATTAACACATAACATTTAAGTTTTTAAATGCACAAAATATCTTTTCAACTTAGCATGCACCTTAAAAGGGTTTCCATATGCTAAAAATTCATAAACAAGGTTGAAAAATGAAGTTTTTAACAAAACAACACTGCTGTATTCGAATACAGCATCTTTGTATTCGAATACAAGGCTATTTCAGCATTCAACAGCAAAACAGCATGTCTGTATTCGACTACAACAATTTGTATTCGACTACACAACAAGTCACTGGCAAAACAACATGTCTGTATTCGACTACAACAGTCTGTATTCGACTACACAGTAAGTTAGTGGCAAAAACAGCATGTCTGTATTCGAATACAGCCGTATTCGAATACACATCAGACAGCAGCAGAAAAACAACAAAATTCAGCATTTTTCAGCTTTTCAAAAGGTTTCGAAATCAATCAACACTTACCCACAAATCCAAACAATCAAACTTAGCAATTATAACGCAATCACCACGACATATTGAGTTTCGAAACAGTTTTGCAATCAATCACACTTACACAAAACTCCAAAACAAATCACTTAGCGATTATAACACAATTACCACGACATCTTAAGTTTCGAAATGGTTTTGCAGTCAAACACGCTATCACACACTTTCCAAACATCCACACTTGGCAATTATAACACAATCACCACAACAACATTAGTTTCGAAATGGTTTTACAATCTAACATACCATCACACAATTCCAAAACATAGTTCTTAGTACAATCAACACAATCACCATTTGAATCAAACACACTTACACATAGTTTCAAAACATAACACTTAGCAAAATCAACACAATCATAATTTGAATCAAACACACTTACACATAGTTTCAAAACATAACACTTAGCAAAATCAACACAATCATAATTTGAATCAAACACACTTACACATAGTTTCAAAAGATAACACTTAGAAAAATCAACACAATCATAATTTGAATCAACCACGACTCGTGTGCCAAGCACCCTAATGCAATGCGTATATGCCAAAATGCATGGACTCGGAATTCCAAACCAAAAAACCCTCCTCGAAGGGCCGTAAATCATAATTGTACCGCCTATCGCAGGCCAAAGTACCAATTACCGAGGTGCCACCTATCACGGGTCTGCACGATTTACTAAAAAGCGTAAACCATAAACGTACTGCCTATCACGGGCCCGTACCGTTTACCAAGGTGCCACTTATCACGGGTCTGCACGGTTTACTAAAAAGAACGTAAATTGTAAATGTACCGCCTATCACAGGCCAAAGTACTCTTTACCAAGGTGCCACCTATCACGGGTCTGCACAATTTACAAAAAACCGTAAATCGTAAATATACCGCCTATCACGGGCCAAAGTACTATTTACCAAGGTGCCACCTATCACGGGTCTGCACAATTTACAAAAACGTAAATCATAAATGTACCGCCTATCACAGGCCAAAGTACTATTTATCAGGGTGCCACCTATCACGGGTCTGCACGATTTACAAAAAGCATGAAAATGCATGGGCGTATACTGACTCCATTCACAATGATTGTTAAGCAAATGCAGTTATTAAAAGATTCCCCATTTTTAACACTCATTTGACTTAAACGATTTTTCACGCCAAACGTTAAGTAACTAAGACATTAAGAGATTCCCCATTCTTAACGCCCAATTAACTTAAACGATTTTCAAAACACACTTCAAGTAAATAAGACATTAAGAGATTCCCCATTCTTAATTCTCATTTAACCTAAACGATCTTCCAAAACACACATTACGTAAACGAGACATTAAGAGATTCCCCATTCTTAATACTCGTTTAACTCTAATGGTTTTCACGACAACATTAAGTAAATAAGTCATTAAGAGATTCCCCATTCTTAATACTCATTTACCTTAAACGATTTTCACAAACTCACATTAAGTAAACAAGACATTAAGAGATTCCCCATTCTTAATACTCCTTTAACTTAATGGTTTTCAAATTCCACACAAAACAAACTCAAACGTACTTTCACATTCAATCCATAACTCACACAAAATCATTTTTTCCACACAAACCACACAAAACACAACTCAAACATGTTATCAAATTCAATCCACGATTCACACCAAGTCACATCAATCAACAAACATCAAGTATGAACACGCCATGTACGATGAACACAAATCAACGCAATCATAACACTCAAATACATCAAATTTCATTTACTCAAAATTATACATAAATGACTTAAATTCATTCTCCACGAAACACTCATCAATATAACCAAAACCTAACTCTAAAGTTTTACCCATAAGGCCTTACATTCCCTTTTTCCCAAATCAATACTCCAACCCTAACAAAATTCGTTTCCACACAACCACAGATAAGGCCCTAAATGCAAACTAAAAGTTTGGAAGGAGCCCTTACCTTCACGTTAGCTTTAACGTGCGATTACGGTACCGCGAGTAAATCCGGTAAAATTTCCGCTCGCAACGTCGCTTCCAAAGTTGGTCCCCTAGCACCGTAGCGTAGCGGTGAGCAACTTTCCCTTCTATCTCTTCGTGAAACGAAGCTTAGATCTAGATGAAACGGGGAGATTTGTGTTTGACGGTTTTGAAATCCCTAAACCGTTTTTCTTAGTTTTCGGATCAAAGAGGAAGAGTGAAGTTGATAAATCCTTGTCCTATCACCCACTAAGCCTTGGGTTTCTATTCTTGAGGTCAAAGAACGACAAAGAAATGGAAGAGAAAGAAGGAAGAAGGGCTGGTTTGCGATGGAAAGCTTCCTCTGTTTACGTTGTTCTCTGCCTTTTTACTTTTCTAGCTTTCCATATATACATATATATAATATATACTATTTGTATATTTATATATATTACTTATAATATATATTCATATATACATATATATATATATATATATATATATATATATATATTATTATTAAAACTAGCCCAAAAAATATCTAGCAACTCTCACATCCATCACTTCACTCTCATCTCAAACTATTTTGATAAAAATATTTACTCTCATTGCAACTCAATTGACAGATTTTCAGCAACCTAAGATATTTTTAACAAAATTGTCTGGTATTAAATTCTTCGTAATGGAAGTAAATTATTTCCCGACAAATAATTTTAATCCAATTTCCAAAAATATATTTTTGGCATTTAACTCACTCAATTTTAAGAGTCTAAGAAATTCTACACAACATACCCTAAAATTGTATAATTTAGGATTTAAAATTAAAGGTCTTACATAAGATAGGCTAAGCCGTTGTTTATTAAAAATGATTTTGAAAGAGACTAATTGGGCACCACTTTATTTAGAAAATCATCTAAGAATTCCTTTTCATTGTCCAAGTATATGTTGGTGATATAACTTTTGGTTCTACTAATGTTAAGCTCTATCAAAAGTTTTCTAAGTTAATGAAGAATGAGTTTGAGATAAGTATGATGGGAGACCAAAGTTAAAAAGGAATATTCATTCATGAGACCAAATATATACAAGATAATTTCTTAAGAAATTTAAGATGGAGGAATGTGAATCCACGGTTACACCTATGTACCCCACATATTCACTTGATAAGAATGAACCAGGTAGAAAGGTGGATCAAAAGGTATACAAAAAGATGATTGACTCTCTTCTCTATTTTACAAACTCTAGACCTGATATTATGTTTAGTGTGTGTGAAAAATTTCAGTATGACCCTAAAGAACCGCATTTAACTATAGTTAAAAGGATCTTTAGATATCTGATGGACACTACTAATCTTGGTCTATGTCATCATCCATCACCTGAGTATAGTTTTGTAGTTATCTGTTATGTTAACTATGCTAATGATAAACTAGAAAGAAAATACACAAGTTGAAACTATACATTCCTTGGTGAAAATTTGATCTCCTAGTTAAACACAAGAAAATGAATCATTGGTCTATCTATAACTGAAGCAAACTACATTTCCGTAGTCAGCTGCAACACTTCACTTCTTTGGATGAAATATCTACTAAAGGACTTCAAAATTATTGATACTGGTCATCAGTAGCTAGAAATAACTTCTGGCTAACGACATATTTAAATTTTTAAAGAAAATTTTAAACATTTAATTTATAAAGCAGTGATGTTGAAATCCCTATATGCGTATACTAAAACATACTAATTAGTGAAAAATGTATGCTCTACGTTTGATGAATTGGATTTCTTCTGCCTGTGTTTTGTGATTTTATGACATGTGTCGCTTCTTGTATGTTAACGTGTGCATGGTAGTTATTGTTTTTCGCTTTTAGAAACTCAAATGTTTTATAAAAAATACCAACATTCAAGTCACTCCTTATTTTCATGTATTTCCCACAATTTTACTATCCTTTCAAACCTTAGAAACCTCTCTAAAACTCTCTTGAATTCATCGAATATTGATCCACTTGTTTTTACTATCCTTTCAAACCTTAGAAACCTCTCTCAAACCTTAGAAACCTCTCTAAAACTCTCTTGTTTTTCTCTTGAATACATTAAACAGTTTAAGCATGGATACAATATTCCAAAATGAAATAAAATGAAATAAATATTCAGAGTTTCTTTCTCTTTAATATGATATCCAAATAACAAATACAGTACAAATAGACTTGCATATATAGTTATTATAGAAAAATATAACTAAATCATACACTTCATTTAACAATTCAAATCACAAAGCACCAAAGATACAAATTAAACAAATGCACAAATCCTATTTATTAGACTATATGTCCATGCATGATTTCTGAATATCACCACCTCGTAGAGCAAAGAGTCACATCATTGAACAATGTCCTACCGTTAGGCAAATATTCTTCAGAGTTTCATGTTAACTATCCCACCGTTGAGTATGTTTTGGAATCACTTTGTATTTTAAAGAAACTGTTGTCACGTACTTGCGACTAGGTCTAGACCACCAATGCATGCATGTATTTCATCACATTAGTTAGTAACAAAATAGATCAGTCAATCAGAGCGTCCAAAAGCAACCTAGTTTAAACACAAAGGCACCACCTTGAAAATCCACCCGTTATCAACAAAAGTATGCAAATTACTTAATTTCGTAATATCATTCATAAATATGTATTTCATATAACACATATTTTGAAGATAACACACAAATATAAAGAATATATAATCATACAGTACGTTTATATCAAATATAATTCAAGAAGGAAAGTCAATTGAGTGATACCCTTACCGTTATGAATGTCGTTATTAAGGTTCCTACGCAGTGACTTTTGCTCCAAAAACGTTATATCTTGACAAATTAATTTATTACTCACTTAGTGTCAAAACTCATCTATTGTTAATAAAAAATTCACATTCTCAAATTATTTAAAAATACATCATATTACATAGTTTACTATTTAGTTCATTTAATTTTGTACTTTTGATCTTTCAGTTTCATAATATTAATTTAAAGTAATAAATCTCAAATTATAGGTTGTATTAAAATATAATTTGATCTATAAAGTTTTAAGTCTCAATTTAATATTTCTTAATTTAATAGAATTTAAATTATTAAATAATAGAAAATATGTTTTTGAAACAAAACACATTTTTTGAATTTAAATGCTGATGTACTTTTCTAAACCAAAATGCGAAAAGAAAAGGAATGGAAACGTAGACAAGAATTTATATTGTAAGCACTCCAAAAATAAAATTTTAAGGACAAGCGTGTAAATGAAATATTTAGATTATACAGAACAACAGACTATGATAACAAAATTAAATAAAAGCAAATTAAGAATATTTTTTCATATAACTACTAACAACAATTATAAAACTTTTTAATTAAATTAACAATTCAATTGATAGTCAATGAAAACACAATCCTTGAAATAGAGCCAAAAGCTTAATGTAAATTGAACGGATTTTTTGAAGTAGTAAAAATACCAAAACTACTATGACTCTATATATGTCTTTAAGTATCAATTAATTTTAATTTAATTTAATTAAACAAGAATATTTTATTAATTTGATGATGAAAAACTTTTTAACAACTAAATAGTAAACTTTAGACAATTAGAACAAAAAATAAACGGAAAAGATATATGATTATACTATTCATTTTTAAAGTACACAACATAACCAACTCTTATGAATTGTTACAATTTTTATCATCCTTATTTCTATTTTCTTCGGTGTAGTTCTTCAAGCTTCCTTCACATTGTACCCCTTGGGTAGCATCATGGAATCCTATACGCAATTGAAAAATATATGAATATTTAATAAAATAAGAACAAAAATTATATGTACTTGTGTGAGAGTTATTTAAGATAGAAGAAGATAAACTTACGTATCACAATCAGTCTTAGGATCCAATGAAAAAGAAAGAGGAATGTTACAAAGTCCGGGGAGTTGTTTTACTCTATCCGGATTAACTCCAAATTTTGTGGAAGCGGCCTTAAAACATTTACAAATATCTCTTCGAATTGGAGTGGTGTTGGCCTTTGTGAATACATTATTTGCTCCTATACAACAATTAGGAGATGGGTTTGGTGGGGTAATACCCTGCAAAAAAGGCACACATGGAATCAAGGAGACTACAGCTTCGTTGCATGTGATGTCATCAATTTCGCTTGCATTCATTGTCGTCATGAACAAACTAAAAACCATCACAATCACAAAAACAACAACATTTTTATTCCCTGACATTTTAATTTCGATATTGAGACGTTTGATGTTTCTACGAATTTGTTTGTTGTGATCTACCACTAGAAACATTCCTTTATTTATAGGTTTGATAAGTTACAATTTTAAGGAAACTACTAATAAGGCTGGATTTGTTACAATTTTTTTAATTAAAATACATGGTCAAGTAACAATTAAGACAATAGATTCTAACTCTAAAAGATTTTTAGAATTACTTTGAATCTATTATCCATTATTATATTATTTGAAATCTAATTTATTTTGTAGTAAAAGCAGTTGAATGTATTAATTTATTATTAAAATTCAATTCAATTGATAAATAACTATTTTGTGTATGTTTTCAAATGATGTTTTTACTGCTCCATCTACAAATTAAGTACAAAATATAGTTAATTTCATATATAAAATTATATTTCGTATCAACACAAGAGCCATTATATTTTATGTCTAATAACTTTATATACATGTAGTTATTATGCAAAATAATATGATTTTTTTGGTAAATTACTCACTATGTTATGCTATGTATTGTATCCCCTTCCAATAACTTTTGTATATTATAGGCTATAATATTTCATAATTTATTTTCTATTTATTTTTGTAATAATTTGAATTAAAAACTCTTTAATGTTGTATCTAAAAAATACAATTCTTTCCAATAGTTGTGATATAGAACTATTTAATGATTTTTTTTATTTAAATATTTTTTAGACTCAAGAATTTTAATTTATTAAACCTGCGTTTTTATTTCTTATTAAAATAAATAAAACTACTCTTCAATCGTCGCTTTTTTAATAGAAATAAATATGAAATAATTTTTTATTACCAAGAAATCCATTGAAAAATGATTTTCAAAATTAAATATAGAACTTGTAAAAATCGAATTTTGAATATCATAATTCAAACTAGCTTCACCCACGGTTTTATTATAATAAAAAAATTAATAAATTTATTGATAAAAGTTTTTTTAACAGTAATTTCTAAATTAATAATGCTTAAAAAAAACAAATAAGTTATTGGATTATATACACTCGAAATAACATTTTCAATAGTTAAATTACAATGATTGAAATTTGAAATTTGTGATTTTAGCCAATAAACCATGTTTTTAAATTAAAAGAATGCTTGTATGGTATGAAACATCTCCAAGAGTTTTGTATGATAGGCTAAGCCGTTGTTTATTAAAAATGATTTTGAAAGAGGCTAATTGGGCACCACTTTATTTAGAAAATCATCTAAGAATTCCTTTTCATTGTCCAAGTATATGTTGGTGATATAACTTTTGGTTCTACTAATGTTAAGCTCTATCAAAAGTTTTCTAAGTTAATGAAGAATGAGTTTGAGATAAGTATGATGGGAGACCAAAGTTAAAAAGGAATATTCATTCATGAGACCAAATATATACAAGATAATTTCTTAAGAAATTTAAGATGGAGGAATGTGAATCCACGGTTACACCTATGTACCCCACATATTCACTTGATAAGAATGAACCCGGTAGAAAGGTGGATCAAAAGGTATACAAAAAGATGATTGACTCTCTTCTCTATTTTACTAACTCTAGACCTGATATTATGTTTAGTGTGTGTAAAAAATTTCAGTATGACCCTAAAGAACCTCATTTAACTATAGTTAAAAGGATCTTTAGATATCTGATGGACACTACTAATCTTGGTCTATGTCATCATCCATCATCTGAGTATAGTTTTGTAGTTATCTGTTATGTTAACTATGCTAATGATAAACTAGAAAGAAAATACACAAGTGGAAACTATACATTCCTTGGTGAAAATTTGATCTCCTAGTTAAACAAAAGAAAATGAATCATTGGTCTATCTATAACTGAAGCAAACTACATTTCCGTAGTCAGCTGCAACACTTCACTTCTTTGGATGAAATATCTACTAAAGGACTTCAAAATTATTGATACTGGTCATCAGTAGCTAGAAATAACTTCTGGCTAACGACATATTTAAATTTTTAAAGAAAATTTTAAACATTTAATTTATAAAGCAGTGATGTTGAAATCCCTATATGCGTATACTAAAACATACTAATTAGTGAAAAATGT
>JBBPBR010000001.1:16087848-16109010 GCA_037974775.1 Cicer pinnatifidum | reverse complement strand
TATTTATTTATTTATTTACTTATTTATTATTTATTTATTCATTACTTATTTATTTATTTATTACTTTATTTATTCATTTACTTATTTACTTATTTATTATTTATTTATTTAATTAATTATTTATTTATTTATTATTTATTTTATTATTTATTTAGTCATTTACTTATTTATTTATTATTTATTTATTTACTTATTAGTTATTTATTATTTTTTTTATTCATTTACTTATTTATTTATTATTTTATTATTTATTCATTTAGTTATTTGTTTGTTTATTATTTATTTTATTCATTCATTTACTTATTTGTTTATTTATTAATTATTTTGTTGTTTATTTATTTCTTTATTTATTCATTTATTCATAGTAAGTAATTTATTTGTATTTTGTGGTTGTGTGGTTTTAATTCCCTCGCGGACTATTAGAGACAACGACCGATAAAGAAACGACTCGTTAGCAGATCAAATTCATTGGACGGAATCTTCAATCGAGGTAAGGGGTGAGATGAGGTTCGATTTTATGAGTATAAAATAACGCGAGATGAACGGGAATACTGAAATTCCCATATGTTCATTTGGGGAAGTACAACTGAATGAGGATTATTTTGGAGTTAGGATTATTTGGTCATCATATAGGGAGGGTTTGACAAACCTAGTGATTCGGGGAAGTACAACTGAATGAGCCTGATCGTGGAGGGCTACAGTCGAACTGTAAGGTAAGACTGATAGACCTTGGGGGTACATCTAGTGGGGAATTCCTAAGTGGATTAGTGGGTTATTTCCTAAGGCCGGGAACTACCATGCAACACAAGAGTACCCCGACTGTCGCGTATATGTGTCTCGGGTTGAGTTGAGGGGATCTATGAGGACTTGGCCATTCATGAATTGTCCGTCCACTCTTGTAGTGGTATAGTATCATGCCTCCTAACCAAGTACTTCAGAGTAGAATGGTACCAAATGGTGAAGAAGTATAGAGTATAGGACATGCATAGCATTTCATCCTTGTGACTGTTTGATTGTGATTGAATTAGATTAACCTTTGATACTATGTCCTTGAATGTTTCTCTTTATTTGTGTTGTTTTGACTACTTGCGTGTTCTCCTCGTTTATCTTATACTATTACATAATTTTGAAACTCACCCCTCGTTGCTTGTGTTTGGCGCTTGCGAGAGCGCAGTTATTTCAGGTTATCGATTGGTGACCAACGCTCTGAATAGGTGATACTAGGTGGGAGTAATTTTTGTACTTTGTGTTGAGTTTTGAACTAATTTCGAATTTTGTAAATATGATCGATCAATTGTGTTATTTTTATCTTTTATTCGAAGGTAGATATTAATTTTCCTTGAGTTTAGAACTTGTTTCTATAAGAGAAATATTTATTTAATAAACCTCAACTATATTCAATATTAAAGGATTTTTTATATTGAAAATTTTTATGCAAGCATTTTGTGTAAGTGTGAATGTGACATCTTGAACCTTATAGTTTAAAATAAAAAAAATTATACTCTATTACCGCTGTGAATCTCTTTAAAAACTAATGCATTTTACTTGTTATTTGAATTTGGGTTTAGGGTGTCACAACAAGTATATAAAAATAAAGTAAATCAAACACAATATCACTACTATCTCAAGATAATTATTTATAAAAAAATAAATAAAAATAGAAAATAGTTATAAATAATTGAAATATAACTACATCCATACTTAACATCAGTCAAGCGCACCTAAAAGTATTACATTAATTGAGTACACGTATATACACGTAAAGTCGTATAAAATATTTTTCTTTAAAATATATAGATTACACTAAAATACTATTATTTTTTAAAAATATATCAAATAATAAAATATGATATTTATTATTTATATCGCTCATGTAATCTAAGATTTATAAAACTAGCACACCATACAAATCACATATATAACAAAAGTTAGTCAGAAAATTTATTATCATATATTTTAAAATAATTTTAATATTATATTAATTATTTAAAATCGTACTTAACTAGTAAAATAGTTTAACATAAAATTTAGGGTGTTACAACATACACTCGAAATAACATTTTCAATAGATAACTTACAATGATTAAATTTGAAATTTGTGATTTTAGCCAATAAACCATGTTTTTAAATTAAAACAATGTTTGTATGGTCTGAAACAGCTCTAAGAGCTTTGTATGATAGGCTAAGCCGTTGTTTATTAAAACTGATTTTGAATGAGGCTAATTTAACACCAATTTATTTAGAAAATCATCTAAAAATTACCTTTTCATTGTCCAAGTATATGTTGGTGATATAATTTTTGGTTCTACTAATGTTAAGCTCTATCAAAAGTTTTCAAAGTTAATGAAGACTTAGTTTGAGGTAAGTATGATGAGAGACCAAAGCTAAAAAGGAATATTCATTCATGAGACCAAATATATACAAGATAACTTCTTAAGAAATTTAAGATGGATGAATGTAAATCCACGGTTACACCTATGTACCCCACATATTCACTTGTTAAGAATGAACCAGGTAGAAAGGTGGATCAAAAGGTATACAAAAAGATGATTGACTATCTTCTCTATTTAACTAACTCTAGACTTGATATTATGTTTAGTGTGTGTGCAAAATTTCAGTATGACCCTAAAGAACCGAATTTAACTGTAGTTAAAAAGATCTTTAAATATCTGATGGAAACTACTAATCTTGGTCTATGTTATTATCCACCTTCTGAGTATAGGTTTGTAGGTATTTGTGATGTTAACTACGCTAAAGATAACCTAGAAAAGAAATACACAAGTGGAAACTATACATTCCTTGTTGAAAATTTGATCTCCTAGTTAACCAAAAGACAATGAAGTGTTGGTCTATCTATAACTCAAGCAATGTACATTTCAGTAGTCAGCTGCAACACTCCACTTCTTTAAATGAAATATCTACTAGAGGACTACAAAATTTTTGATACAGATCATCAATAGGTAGAAAAAACTTCTTGCTAATGACATATTTAAATTTATAAAGAAAATTTTAAACATTTAATTTATAAAGAAGTGATGCTAAAATCCAATAAGCATATACTAAAACATACTAATTAGTGAAATACGTATAGTTTAAAATTCAATTTATTTCATATATGGATATTTTTATTGAAAGACGATTGTGTTTTGTGATTTTCTGACATGTGCTGCTTCTTGTGTGTTAACGTGTGCATGGTAGTTATTGTTTTTCGCTGTTAGAAAATCAAATGTTTTATATAAAAATTCCAACACTCAAGTCACTCATTATTTTCATGTATTTCCCACAATTTTACTATCCTTTCAAACCTTAGAAACCTCTCTAAAACTCTCTTGAATTCTCTAATGGATTCAAGTTCCGCTCCTTTTTCTACACTTGGTAAACTTCTTCTGCCCCAAATATGGCATATAATATTGATCAACTGGAGATTCTCAATGAACTTCAAATTGATTTCACTAATCTCGTTAAAAATGGGTTTGACTTCATTGAAAACTTTATTGGTATTGGTTGGTACGAGTACTTTAACCTAGATCAACCTTATGTTTTAGATGTTCTAGTTAAAGAATTTTGGAGGTTTGCTTATGCGAACTGTAACACCCCGATTTTTAATAGCGCGAGTGTATTTTTTTTTTTAAAACAAAGAAAATACTTTTGGATAAATATTTAAGTCATAACATAACGTCAAAGCCATCAAATATTTACAAGCAGCGGAATAATTTTTTGAAATAAAAATTCAAAGTATTCAAACATCAAAATACACCGGAGCTATGAGGCTTATCGATCATAGCTCATACCCCAGGGGTATTCTCGGCAGACCTGTACAAAAGTACTGCCCCAAGAATTTTAACTTTTCCCATATCACATCAAAAAGTGGAACATGGACCCATCAAAAGAAAAGACATTAAACAGTTTAAGCATGGATACAATATTCCAAAATGAAATAAATACAATCACAAAAGAAAGACATCTAGTGCTTATACAACCACTTAATCGGATCATGCTACAAAAACTACACACCCGGGTGATCTCCACGCGCCCCGCAAGATCCTCCTAACACAGCTTCAGTCAGGTATGACTAACTACTTTCCCATCTCCAGGGTACTAACCAGTAGGATGATCTTGTTTCTCATCTGAGGGCAAAACCCAGATTTCCACAATAATTGTAAAGGTCACCAACCGAAATTAACAGATATCACATAGCAAAATTCTTATATTTTCAAATGCTCAAAAGAACCTTTCGTCTTAGCATACTCCTCGAAAGGGTTTTCATATGTCCAAAAATGCATAAACAACGTTGCAAAATGAAGTTTTGACAAACTGCATTGTCGTAGCCGAATACGATTGAGAAAATGCAGATTTTCAATTCTAAAATGGCTCTGAATCAATCAACACTTCAAAGATTAATATTATCAATTATGAACACATAATTAACATCAAATTAATCTCCACAAATTCACATCTCAATCACACATTGAATATTCATTAAATCAATTATGAACACATAAATACATCAAAACTTAATCAACCCAACTTCACACCTCAAAGCAATTACAACAAATCACAACAACAACCGAATATGTATATACAATCATCATAGTATAACAAACATGACTCGCATGCCAAGCACCCGAATGCAATGCATATATGCCAAAATGCATTATTCCAGAATTCCAAACCAAGATCCTCCTCGAGGGGCGTAAATAATAATTGTACAGCCTCTCACGGACCAGTACAAATTACCGAGGTGCAATCTCTCCCGGATCAGCACGATTTACTAGCGTGCAGTCTCTCACAGACCAGCACAACATACAAGAGTGCAGTCGCTCACAGACCAGCACAATTTTCTAGAGTGCAATCGCTCACAGATCAATACATTCTAGAGTGCAATCTCTCACAGATCAGCACGACGTGACAATCCCCGCAAGGATAAGATGAACCAACAATTCACATGGCATCATCTCGTGGCCCATCACGGTCACCACTATCACCATGGCCCCATCGCGGTCACCATGTACTATGAAATGCATGAGCATACTCTAACTCTTTTCACCATAATCATTAAGTAAATGCAGCTATTAAAAGTTTCCCCATTTTTAATACTCATTTAACACTAATGATTTTTCAAACACAACACAGAGCATACTCAAACATATTTATTCAAACCAATTAAAATTTCCACGACCACACATAAATCACATCTCCAAATTCCATTCACACCTAAATTGAATTAAATTCATTTTCCACCAAGTCACACATAAATTTCTTCTCAAAAATTCATAATATTAATTATGAACACATCAATTTCACCAAACATGAATCACCAAAATTTCCAAACATTAATCACCCATATTCACCCCAAAATTTTCAACCATAAATCACCACAACAACATTAATATATCAGAGTTCTCCCCACCGCTAACTCAGTGCCAACGGTCTCAATTTCTTTTCGAGACTCAAGGAGCTAACTACATAAACATGAATATTTATAACAATTTGTTCGCAATAAAACTAATCCACACGCAACAAAATTCCTAAAATTAAATCTTTCTGAGACACCAAACTCTTAAAATTAAATAATCTATATTATTTACTTAAAACAAATATTGTCCAAATTTATCATTCACATACTCGACTATTAAGGCACCGAAATATTTGAGTTAATAAAAATACTATAAACTTTTTTTCTTTTTAAACTCAATCAAAGAGTAATTAAAAGAGTAACATTTTAAACTCTAACCATTTTTAATTTCAATCTGTCTTTTTGCTCAAACTCTTTAACTTAGTTAAAATTTGAACTTTTTCACAACTTTAACAACTCTAAATTTTTCGTAAAATTTCAACTTCAGTTCAAACTCATTTATTTGAAAATAACACATTACGTAACTCATACACATCAAATTTAATTACCTTCAATTTAAACCAAACTCAATCAATTCAATTCCACAACACACATATAGTACCTCAATTAAATTTCAACAATTCAAACATAACTCACCCAATTTCAAAATGCCATATTTTTACACATAAACCACCAAATTTCATCAATTCATTTTCTACAAAATCCACAAATAAATCACATCTCAAAAATTCATAATAATAATTATGAACATATAAATCACACCAAACTTGAATCACCACAAACCACACCTCAAATTTAAATTCCACTAAATTACACATAATCACATTAAATTAAATTTTCACAAAATCACACCTCAAATACATCAAATTTCTTTTCCACAAAATCACAAATAATGTCCTAAATGCAAACTAAAAGTTTGGAAGGAACCCTTACCTTAACGGTAAAATTTACGTTCGTGACGTCGCATCGAAAATTAGCTCACTAGCACCGCAGCGTGGTAATGAGCCACTTTCCCTTCTGTCACTTCTCGAAAGGTGATAGCGTTTCAGCAAGTGTACTGAATCGTTGCAAGTAATAATAAAACGGTAGTACCGAGTGTCGAACTCAAGGATTGCGTTTTACTATTGAATTATATTTGATTACTAAAATTGAACAAAAAGGTTCCCAAGTTGATTGAAATAATGTTTGAAATTAACAACAATAATAAAATTGATCTTTTATAATGAGAAAAATGTCAGGGATGAGTTTCACTTCGAATCCAACCTTGGTGTCTAATTTGATCCTAGTTACTGAATTCCTTTATTGAATTATTACCGAATTATCTTTATTATTCTTGCCCTAATGTCTTAGTGACATAACATTTAATTCCAAAGTAACCCCTAATTCCTTAGTAGATTTAAGATTAGAATTAAGCATTACCGTATAGAAATTCTCTTGTAAATTATTGCTTTGCAACTAATTTAATTGGTTTCATGACCTGCATCTATCCCTAGACTACAAATTCATGAATTTCTCATCTCAAGCATTCGTAAAGTCCACTTCCGTTTCAAAATACAAACCGTAGAACATTTTAATGTTGATCAAGCAATAAAAAGCATTAAGCACAGAGATGAGAAAAACAATTCAATAAACTCATTCATATAACTAGAAATCAAATCAGAAAAATAAGGGTTTCATCTGGTTACACTCATCCCTAACAAATAGGGTTTAGTTACTAATGGCAGAGATACAAAAGATAAGGATTAAAGAAGAATTACAAAAATGATTCATGGATGATTCTTGATAAAACTGCTTCAATGGCGTTAGAAACTGCCGTCTTTGAGTTTCTATGCTAGGGCACAAGTCTCCCAAGTTCCCCAGAGTCAAAAAGCTCCCTAAAACAGTAAAAAATAGCGTTTTTATGATTGCTGATGCGCGTCACACGCTCCAGGCGCGCTACAGGCGCGCAGGGCGCGCTACAGGCGCGCGTTGGCAGAGCTGGATCCTGTGAAATGCGCTCCAGGCGCGTAGGGCGCGCTTCAGGCGCGCGTTGGCAGAGTTAAATCCTGTGAAATGCGCTCCAGGCGCGCAGGACGCGCCCCAGGCGTGCAACATCTGTTGTCTGACGTATTTTCCATTTTTCTTGGCTTTCGCGTCTGAATTTGGTCCCGGTGTCTTCATGAAAGTTGTAGATATGGATCTTAGCTTTCATTAGCACTTGGAATGACTCTAATTGGACATCTAGAACTCCAGATATGGCTGCAATACTCCAGATGTATCATATTGATTTTTCACCAAAATTCAGCACTGCACTTAAAAACAAAACGCAATGTAAAATTACGAAAAACTCCTACTAAATCACTGAAATACAAGCATAACATATTAATAAATTCAAAGAACAAAAATAAACTGAATGTATCAAATAAATCCTTAATTTAACTGATGATTGAAGATAAATAAGACTAAAACAGTGGAAAATTATGCATATGATGAAGAGTTATCACAACCCCAAACTTAACCTATTGCTTGTCCCCAAGCAACAATTAATTTCATGTTTGGTGTAGTTAAACATAACCTTAAACTCAATTTCTCAAATCACATCAAACTCAATTTTCAGTTTCAGCTACTGCAAACATCCCTCATGCTCTATGGTTGCTAAAAATTTACAACAAGATTTGTACACATTGGCATTCATTTATCAAATTCAACTCTCTCTTCACACAATCTCACCAAAATTCTCTCAAGTGTTTAGAAGGGTTATGAATTTATCACTCAAATCCTAGAACATGCATCACGCTACCATAGGCTTGAAAAAATTCTAGTTAGTCATCACTATGCAGCAAATACATACATTTTTAGAGGACTTTCGAGTTGTAATGGGGCTTAGGTAAGGGTAGGACATTTTGGGATAGTAGGCTTTACTGCTTGGAGTTAGGTATATACTTCCAAATTATTCTACCATTTTTTCTTTTCATTATGGAGATTCTCAAACATTGAACAAAGAACCAAGAATATATTATTTATCGTTTTTATTTATTTATTTATTTATTTATTTATTTATTTATTTATTATTATTTTTTTTTGTGAGAATCACCACCCCAAACTTAAAAGGTTGCTATCCCATAAGCAACCCCAAACTTAGAATTTGATCAATACATAACAAAACTTTTCTACCTAACTCCAAGTAGGGTGATGTAATTGAAGCAGGGTCTTTTTTTTTTTTTTTGTGTTTTGTGATGTGGCTAGTAACCGAAATAAAGGGGCAAGGCTCAAAGGGGCTAGCAAAGGATAACATTTTTATAGGGTAGTTAGAAAGGCTCAAACGACCAAATAAAATTGCCTCAATGTATGCATAAATTACAAGTGATGCAAGTCAGAATTAGTGCAAGTTCTGAAGGGATAATACATGTCTGGATAATCACACAGCAAAGAATTTAAGTGTTTAGGCTCAAAAGCTCACAGCTAGGATAATAAGAGAGAGTATGAACAATCAACATAATGCCAAACATGTATTCGAAAAGTTAAAATTGTATTTTTGAAAAACTTGATGGCCTATTAGCCTTCTGCAACCATTTAGTAATCAAGCATGTATGCATTAGGGAGGCTTATCGATTTGAGCAATAACATAATCAAAGAAATAGAGTTTAACTTTCGAAATCCCAAACAGAAACTTAAAGATCAAGTGCAAGTTATTACAACTTTTCATCATCAAACAAAGAAAACAAGAAGACACAAATAAAAGCAAATAGACTAGACTAAAACAAAGAAGAACAAGAAGAGAAACAACAAAAATAAAAAAAAAGAAAAGAAAATTCAAAACAAAAGAAAGAAAACTTCTCTAGTTTAGTAATTCAAGGATCATCGTTTAGATCATCTGCTCCTGTTCCGCTCTGGTCGCCTGTGTACTGGTGAGGTGTAAATAGATCAGCATAAAACATGCCTCCCGGTGTCTGTTGAGAAGAGGCGAATGCTCGATAGAGATTGGTCATCCCCAACTCTAATCTGGCATGTCTATCTCGTTGATCAATCATTACTCGTTCCATCATAGTTTCCAATCTACCGATTTTGTCTTCGTTAGAGAGCTGGACTGGGTGTGGGGGGTGGTGCTGTGGTTCCTGTGGTTCAGTATGTTCTTCTGCTAGCATCGCTGCTGGTGGGGCAACAGGGTAATCTGCTGGAATCATAGAGTGTTTTGTGATCCATCTTGCAGTGATTGGAGTAGCTGGTTTCAACATTTCTTCGCCTTGTTTTGGTACCACTCTCACCAACTCACATAATTTGCCTATCAGGGAGGCGTGATGGAAGTAGCCTGTTGGGGGATCAAGAATGGCTGTGCCCCGAATATCATTGGCTATTAACATGCCCACATTAATTCTGTCGCCTTTTAAGATAGCAAGTAGTAGACATGCTCTTTGAAATGTTATATCGGACACATTCGAACATGGAAATAGTGTATGATGGACAAAAGTACTCCTTGCTTTAGCAATCGGGGTGAGGTCCACTAAGCGTAATTTCCGAACGGAGCCATCTCTATTTCGTACCCAATCTGTGCCTGGTCTGCATAAAATGTGTAGGATTTCCTGACTGCTTGCTCTTATAGTTTGTTTTTCCATAGCTAGAAAGCGACAATCATTATAGTTTGGCAGGCCAAAGATTTCATTGATGACTTGAGGCGTGAAAGGCACCCTTTTTCCCCTCACATAACTCACAAATTGGTCAAGTGGGAATGGTTGGTCATACTTTAGATCAGAGGCATTAGAGTAGAATTCCACAGCTAATGATTTGCTAGCTGCGGTGACAAATGTGGTCAGCTTCTCCCATCCTCTAGAAGCAATCATAGCCTGGATGTCAACAAATTCGTCGTCTTCCAACTGAAAATTCTTTTCACTGACGAACTTGTGGACTGCTGGGAGTTTGGCGTGGTATTCTTGTGTTGCCATGTTCTTGAATAGGAATGCATCGTGCTGTGGGGCAGAGGATGTAGTTGCAACCTTAGTTCGTTTTGTCTTTTTTTGGGTTGCCATTAAGTCTTGAGGATGGGATGGGGTTGGATAGGTGAGAGACACTTACTTGAGGATGAGACAATTTCGAGATTGTGTGAGGGAACTTGGCTCCTCCCCGAAATACGATTTGAGTCTTTGTCCATTGACCTTGAAGTTTCGATCGGAGTGTGTATCTTTCAACTCTACAGCTCCGTGTGGAAATACCTTGATTACCTTGAAAGGGCCCGACCATCTTGACTTTAGTTTCCGGGAAACAACTTCAATCTTGAGTTGAATAGGAGAACTAGTTCTCCTTCTTGGAATTCCTTGAATCTGATTTTTTTGTCGTGCCATTTCTTGGTTTTTTCTTTATATATCTTGGCATTCTCATAGGCAAAATTCCGGAATTCCTCTAACTCGTGAAGTTGAAGAATTCTCGCCTCGCCTGCCTTGCCCAAGTCAAAGTACTTTGTCGCCCAAAACGCTCGATGCTCAAGTTCGAGAGGTAAATGACAAGCTTTACCATACACCATTTGATACGGGGACATACCCAGGGGGGTCTTAAAAGCTGTTCGGTAGGCCCAAAGTGCATCATCAAGTTTCGTTGACCAATCTTTTCGTGAGGCAGTTACTGTCTTTTCTAGGATTTGTTTAAGCTGCCTGTTGGAGACTTCAACTTGCCCACTCGTTTGTGGATGATATGGGGTTGCCACTCTATGACGCACATTATATTTCTTTAGAAGGTATTCCATATTCCGATTTAGAAAATGGGTGCCTTCGTCACTAATCAAGGCTCTAGGCACACCGAAACGAGCGAATATGTTCTTCTTGAGAAAGGTGATAACCTGTTTCGAATCATTTGTTGGAGTAGCTATTGCTTCAACCCATTTTGAGACATAATCCACCGCCACCAAAATATAAACCTTGTTATATGACGATGGGAATGGACCCATGAAATCAATACCCCACACATCGAACACTTCTACTTCTAATACAGGATTTTGCGGCATCTCATCCTGTTTTGAAATGTTACTAGTGCGCTGGCATCGATCGCATTTCTTCACATAGTTGAATGCATCTTTGAATAATGAAGGCCAAAACAACCCCGATTGTAGAACTCTTGCTGCAGTTCGGTCACCACTGAAATGACCCCCATACTCGAAGTCATGGCAGTGCCACATTACCTTTTCTTGTTCCTCCTCGGGCACACACCTTCGCAACAGCCCATCCACTCCTCTTTTGTACAGAAAGGGTTCATCTCATACATAGAAATTGGCATTGTGGATAAACTTCTTTCGTTGTTGGTAAGTGAACTCAGATGGGATTGTACCCCCCACCTTGAAATTAGCAAAGTCGGTGAACCACGGTGCCATGGTAATGGCGAAGATGTGCTCATCAGCAAATTGATCTCGAATCGGTCTAATATCCTCATTCTCCTCGACCTTCTCCAATCGAGATAGGTGGTCAGCCACAGTGTTCTCTGATCCGTTTTTATCCCGGATCTCAATGTCAAATTCTTGTAGTAATAGAATCCATCTAAGCAACCTTGGTTTTGATTCCTGCTTAGTAAACAAATACCTCAAAGCAGCATGATCAGTGTAAACAATAACTTTCGATCCTAATAGATAAGACCGAAATTTATCAAAAGGATAGACTACATCTAATAATTCTTTTTCAGTTGTAGCATAATTGTGTTGTGCCTGATTTAAAACATGTCTAGCATAGTAGATCACATGCAACATCTTGTCTTTTCTTTGTCCCAGAACTGCCCCAATAGCACTGTCACTTGCAACACACATGATTTCAAAAGGTAGTGACCAGTCAAGTGCAGTGATAATGGGGGCAGTTATCAGCTGGTTTTTCAAATTGTTAAAGGCATGCAGACAATCCTCATTGAATTTGAAAGGTGTGTCTTTCGCAAGTAGGTTTGTAAGTGGTTTTGCAATTTTTGAAAAATCTTTTATAAACCTTCTATAAAATCCAGCATGGCCTAAAAAGCTTCTAATGCCTTTCTCATTGGTTGGAGGGGGAAGTTTTTCAATAACTTCAACTTCGGCCTTGTCTACCTCGATCCCCTTGTGGGAGATTCGGTGGCCTAAAACAATTCCCTCTCTTACCATAAAATGACATTTTTCCCAATTTAGGACCAAGTTAGATTTTTCACACCTTTCTAATACAAGAGATAGATTAATCAAACAATTATCAAAGGATGACCCAAATACAGAAAAGTCGTCCATGAATACCTCAATATGTTTCTCAATAATATTAGAAAATATGGACATCATGCACCTTTGAAACGTGGCCGGCGCATTACACAGTTCGAATGGCATTCTTCAATAAGCAAATGCCCCATACGGGCATGTAAATGCAGTTTTCTCTTGATCCTCGGGTGCTACAGCTATCTAATTGTACCCTGAATAGCCGTCTAGGAAGCAGTAATACTCATGTCCGGCTAACCGCTCAAGCATCTGATCAATGAAAGGGAGCGGGAAATGATCCTTCCTCGTAGCACTGTTCAATCTCCTGTAATCAATGCACACTCTCCATCTTGTAACCGTTCGAGTAGGAATTAACTCGTTCTTTTCATTTGTGATGACAGTCGTCCCCCCCTTTTTTGGTACAACTTGGACGGGACTTACCCAAGAGCTATCTGAAATTGGGTATATGAGGCCGGCTTCTAGTAGCTTTACCACCTCTTTCCTGATCACTTCTTTCATTACCGGATTCAATCTCCTTTGAGGTTGTACTACTGGTTTGTGATTGTCCTCCATGAGGATTTTGTGCATACAAAAAGTCGGACTTATTCCCTTCAAGTCATCAATGGACCAACCAATAGCACCCTTGTGCTTCCGCAGAATTCTCAACAACTTTTCTTCTTGTAACTTGCTTAAGCTTGCACTAATTATGGCTGGATTTTTTTCTTCTTCACCCAGGAATACATATTTCAAATGAAGAGGCAGCTGCTTGAGTTCAATCAGTGGTGTCTTTTTCTCCGCGGACTTGTCTTCATTTCCTTTCAACTCCTCCCATCTAGTAGGAAAACGAGGGGAGTAGGATGTTGATGCTTCTAACATGGCCAACACTTCTTTCATCTTCGGGTCTTCACTTTCTTGAACGACATCTTGGGGTAGACATAAAACTCTTTCTAATGGCAGGCTAGGTGTTTGATGCGTTATTTCTTCATTGACTATCTCATCTAAAATCTCAATTCGATTGCACCCTTCTCTTTCCTTTGAGTGTTCCATGGCTTTCAGAATGTTAAAAGTGACGGTTTCCTCATTTACTTTCAGGGTTAAGGTGCCATCTGCTACATCAATCATAGCTCTCCCTGTTGCTAAGAACGGTCTCCCCAAAATCAAAGGAATGTCGTTGTCTTCCTCCATATCTAGTACTACGAAATCTACTGGAAAAATGAACTTATCCAATTTGACCAACACATCTTCCACTACTCCATAAGGATGTTTCATTGAGCGGTCCGCAAACTGTAACATCAGTTGTGTGTCCTTGACTTTTCCGATGCCCAACTTTTTGTATATTGAAAGGGGCATAAGACTTACACTAGCTCCAAGATCACACAAAGCTTTCCCAAAAATTCTATTTCCAATAGCGCATGGGATTGAGAAGCTTCCAGGGTCCTTGAGCTTCGGTGGCAACTTCCTTTGTAGTATAGCACTACACTCTTCCGTAAGCATAACAGTTTCTCCTCCGATTTTTCTTTTTTTCAACAAAATCTCTTTCATGAACTTAGCATATGTCGGCATCTGCTCTAGTGCTTCTGCAAAAGGGATGTTAATCTGTAATTTTTTAAAAACATCAAGAAACTTCCCAAATTGTTTTTCAGTTTCTTCCCTCCTTAATCTTTGAGGAAATGGAAGTCTAATTTCTGGTTTGGGCAGTGGTTCCCTTTTTTGTACCACAGGTTCTTCCTCCTTTTCAATAGCGATGTGCTCTTCCCTCACCTTGCCACTCCTCGTGGTCACTGCATTAACATTGTTTCTTGGGTTCGGAACTGTGTCACTAGGCAGATTTCCAGACGTTCTTTGTGCCATTTGTTGAGCAAGTTGACCCACTTGAGTCTCAAGATTTTTTATTGATGCAGAGTGATTTTTCTGGACGGCTCTTGACTCTTCAATGAAAGAACTTGTGCTTGTAACTAGTTTCTCTATAGCCATTTGACTCTTTTCTATAGCACTCTCCCAAGCAGCCTTTCAAGGTGGGAATTGGTTTGTATGAGCTTCTTGTTGACCTTGAGATCCACCTTGTTGATCTCTCCAAGAAAAGTTTGGATGATTTCTCCAACCAAGGTTGTACGTATTAGAGTAGGGGTTATTCTGCCTGTTGTTATTACTCACAAAATTCACCCGTTCTAGTTCTTCTACCTCATTGTCATCCTGTGCTTCACATACTCCGGTTTTATGTGCCCCTCCACAAAGGTTACAACTAGTCTGCTTTAGTAATTTGACAGGGGCCACTTGGGGTTGTACATTTAGAGCAGCCATTCCTTTCTTGATCTCAGTGGCGATAACCTCTTCCATCTTCGACATAAACCTGCCTGGAGCTAATCCATCCATAACATTCAACTCCATTACACCACTTGTCGACCCACCACTTCTGTCATACAACATCATCTGTTCATTTGATGCCATGATCTCAATAATCTTTCGTGCTTCTGTTGCGGTTTTGTAATTCAAAGAACCACCAGCTGTGGCATCCAACATAATTCTAGTGCTCGGCCTCAAGCCATTACAGAATATTTGCATTTGGGCAGTGTCGTCATAGGAATGATTAGGACATCCGGATAGTAAGTTTCTGAATCTCCTGTAAGTATCACGAAGAGATTCCCCTTCCTTCTGTTTGTAACCGGTGATTTCTTGCCTCTTTCTAATGAACATGGCTGGGGGGAAATATTGTTCCAAGAATTTATCCTCAAGATCATCCCATGTGGTGATGCTGTCGGCAGGGAATGAAAGAAACCACTCTTTAGCATCATCTATCAAAGAGAATGGGAATAGCTTCAATTTCTTGCCTTCTTCAGACAACCCATCCACCTTCACTATTTCACATAATTCAAAGAAGTTTGTGAGGTGTCTGTTGGCATCTTCGTTATGTCTACCGGCAAAATGAATTTCCCTCAACTCTCGGTATAGACCAGGACTTATTTCAAACTTATTAACTGTAACCGGTTGGTGATGAATGGGTAATCGAGCACGATTTCTGTTTCGATTCCCATATTCTCCGAGAGTGCGTTCTGGTGGTGGTGGTTCGGCCATTTCAGTTAATATGACAGAATCACCTAAAACCTCTTCTTCCACTACTAAATGTCTTTCCCTTTGTCTCCTTTCTCGAGCTGCCTTTCTATGTGCTTTCGCTGTTTTTTCAATTTCTGGATCAAAGATAAGCTCAGCTGAGGACTGGCCTCGCATACAAGGTTAGACAAATTGTGAGTACTGAAGAGTTTTAAAATAAGAAAAAAAACAAAAATTTTATTGCAGAGCAAAAAATTTCAATTGCAGTAATTAAATTAAATTCAATAGTGATATGGCAATCCCCGACAACGGCGCCAAAAACTTGATAGCGTTTCAGCAAGTGTACTGAATCGTTGCAAGTAATAATAAAACGGTAGTACCGAGTGTCGAACTCAAGGATTGCGTTTTACTATTGAATTATATTTGATTACTAAAATTGAACAAAAAGGTTCCCAAGTTGATTGAAATAATGTTTGAAATTAACAACAATAATAAAATTGATCTTTTATAATGAGAAAAATGTCAGGGATGAGTTTCACTTCGAATCCAACCTTGGTGTCTAATTTGATCCTAGTTACTGAATTCCTTTATTGAATTATTACCGAATTATCTTTATTATTCTTGCCCTAATGTCTTAGTGACAGAACCTTTAATTCCAAAGTAACCCCTAATTCCTTAGTAGATTTAAGATTAGAATTAAGCATTACCGTATAGAAATTCTCTTGTAAATTATTGCTTTGCAACTAATTTAATTGGTTTCATGACCTGCATCTATCCCTAGACTACAAATTCATGAATTTCTCATCTCAAGCATTCGTAAAGTCCACTTCCGTTTCAAAATACAAACCGTAGAACATTTTATTGTTGATCAAGCAATAAAAAGCATTAAGCACAGAGATGAGAAAAACAATTCAATAAACTCATTCATATAACTAGAAATCAAATCAGAAAAATAAGGGTTTCATCTGGTTACACTCATCCCGAACAAATAGGGTTTAGTTACTCATGGCAGAGATACAAAAGATAAGGAATAAAGAAGAATTACAAGAATGATTCATGGATGATTCTTGATAAAACTGCTTCAATTGCGTAAGAAACGGCCGTCTTTGAGTTTCTATGCTAGGGCACAAGTCTCCCAAGTTCCCCAGAGTCAAAAAGCTCCCTAAAACAGTAAAAAATAGCGTTTTTATGATTGCTGATGCGCGTCACGCGCGTCACGCGCTCAAGGCGCGCAGGGCGCGCTTCAGGCGCGTGTTGGCAGAGTTAAATCTTGTGAAATGCGCTCCAGGCGCGCAGGACGCGCCCTAGGCGCGCAGCATCTGCTGTCTGACGTATTTTGCATTTTGCTTGGCTTTCGCGTCTGCATTTGGTCCTGGTGTCTTCATGAAAGGTGTAGATATGGATCTTAGCTTTCATTAGCACTTGGAATGACTCTAATTGGACATCTAGAACTCCAGATATGGCTGAAATACTCCAGATGTATCATGTTGATTTTTCACCAAAATTCAGCACTGCACTTAAAAACAAAACGCAATGTAAAATTACGAAAAACTCCTACTAAATCACTGAAATACAAGCATAACATATTAATAAATTCAAAGAACAAAAATAAACCGAATGTATCAAATAAATCCTTAATTTAACTGATGATTGAAGATAAATTAGACTAAAACAATGGAAAATTATGCATATGATGAAGAGTTATCAAAAGGGAGCTTAGATCTAGAAGAAAAATGATGATTTGTATTTGTTGGATTTTGAAATCACCAACATAAAATAGAAACAGAGAAAGAAAGAAAAAGGAATTTGGCAAAGGCTGAGGAAACGTGTTCTGTTTTTGCTTTCTAATTTCTTTCTCTTGGTTCTATATATATATATATATTAAAATAATAATAATAATAAATAAAAATATCTAAACAAATATCTAGATATTTTTATAAAAATCATCATTACGCATGTCACCTCACATCTCATCGCAAACTACTTTTTCAAAAAAATATCTACTCTCGCCGTAATTCAATGGGTAGATGAATTTTTCTGAAAAATGCTACATCTCAGAATTTTTTTTCTTCGACAAAAGATTCACCGTAATTAAATAAATTTATTCATCGACGAATAATTTTAATTGGGTCTCCAAAAAGATATTTTTGGCATTTAACTCAAAAAATGCCATAAAATTGGCTAAAAAGCTTAAGAAATTCAACACAAAATTCTCTAAAATACATAAATTAGAATTTAAAATTAAGGGTCTTACACGAACAAAGATGGAGAAGTTTCTAGTGTGGTGTTAGAGCTTCCTATCAAAATCACTCAAAAAACCATTACTGCTATTACCAAATATCTGGATGAATGAAATGATAATTGCAAATGGATATAAATCAAGAGTTGGCTCTTCAAAAATCAACTAGGAACATTTTGAAGATCCCAAGGTCAACTCATAGTCAATACATTTAAAGTCTAGATATAGGGTGTGTGGTGTGTATAGGGTTCCTCAATGTTATTTTGAATGTCTAATTAGAAGAAGGATTCATGAACGATTCTTGATAAAACTGTTCCAATGGTGTTAGAAACGGTCGTCTTTAAGTTTCTCTGCTAGGACACAAGTCTCTCCACTTCCCAATAGTATAAAAAATCCCTAGAGAGTAAAACAAAAAATGCATTTTATTCGTAAAGTCCACTTGTCCGGAAATGTACCTCAGGCGCAGCTCTTGCGCTTTAGACGCACAACTTCTTATGTTTTCGTTTTCTGCATTTTGCTCATCCTTTTAGTCTGAATTGGGCTCCGGTGTCTTCAAGAAAGTTGTAGCTATGAATTATAACTTTCTTTTTCCATTTGTATAATTCCAAAATTCAGGTCATGTTGATTTCTCACCAAAATTCAGCACTGCACTAAAACTAAGTAACAACACAAAACTTCGAAAAATCTCTACTTAATTAAGGAAATAAGAACATAAACATTTCATTAAATCAAAGAACTAAAATCAACAAAATAAATCAAATAACTCCTTAAATTAACTAATAGATAAAGATAAATAGAACTAAAATCAATGAAAAATATGCATATGATGAAGAGTTATCAAATGTCCTAGATCAAGATACTAAAATACCAAACTTTCAACAGTAATACTTATTCTCTCATTCTGTTAATGTTCGTTATCCACCTTCCTACCTCAAAAAAATTCTTCCCACAGTAGCAAGCTTCAGAATTTCTTTCTCTTCAATATGATATCCAAATAACAAATACGGAACAAATAGACATGCATATATAGTTATTATAGAAAAATATAACTAAATTTTACACTTCATTTAACAATTCAAATCACAAAGCACCAAAGATACAAATTAAAAAAATGCACAAGTCCTATTTGTTAGACTATATGTACATACATGATTTCCAAATATCACCACCTCGTAGAGCAAAGAGTCCCACCATTGAACAATGTTTGACCGTTGGACAAATGTTCTTTAGAAGTTCATGTTGAGTACCCCATCGTTGAGTATTTTTCTGAATCACTTTGTCGTTTCAAGAAACTATTATCACGTACTCGCGACTAGGTCTAGACCACCAATGCATGCATGGATTTCATCACCTTAGTTAGTAACAAAATAGATCACTCAATCAGAGAGTCCAAAAGCAACCTAGTTTAAACACAAAGGCATCACCTTGAATAACCACCCGTTATCAATAAAAATACGCAGATTACTTAATTGCATAATATCATTCATAAACATGTAATTCATATAACACATATTTTGAAGATAACACACAAATATAACGAATACATAATCTTACAATACGTTTATATCACATATAATTCAAGTAGGAAAGTCAATTGAGTGAAACCCTTACCGTTATGAATGTCGTTATTAAGGTTCCTACGCAATGACTTTTGCTCCAAAAACGTTATATCTTGACAAATTAATTTATTACTCACTTAGTATCAAAACTTATCAATTATTAATAAAAAATTCACATTCTCCAATTATTTAAAAATACATCATATTCCATAGTTTACTATTTAGTTCATTTAATTTTGTACTTTTGATCTTTCAGTTTCATAATATTAATTTGAAGTAATAAATCTCAAATTATAGGTTGTTTTAAAATTTAATTGGATCTATAGAGTTTTAGGGTTTAGGGTTTAGGGTTTAAGTTTCAATTTAATTTTCCTTAATTTCATATAATTTAAATTATTAAATAATAGAAAACATGTTTTTTTTACCAATACACATTTTTTGAATCAAAACGCTGGTGTACTTTTCCAAACCAAAATGCGAAAACAAAAGGAATGGAAACGTAGACAAGAATTTATATTGTAAGCAAATTAAAAATATTTTTTTCATATAGCTACTAACAACAATTATAATTTTTTTTTAATTAAATCAACAATTCAATAGATAGTCAATGAAAACACAGTCCTTGAAATAGAACCAAAAGTTTGATGTAAATTGAATGGATTCTGTGAAGTAGTAAAAATACTAAAACCACTAGAACTATATATATGTCTTTAAGTATCGATTAATTTTAATTTAATTTAATTGAACAAGAATCTTCAATTAATGTGGTGTAGAAAAACTTTTTAACAACTAAATAGTAAATTTTAGACAATTAGAACACAAAATAAACGGAAAAAGATATATGATTATACTTTTCATTTTTAATGTACACAACATAACCAACTCTTATGAATTGTTACAATTTTTATCATCCTTTTTGCTATTTTCTTCTGTGCAGTTCTTCAAGCTTCCTTCATATTGTACCCCTTGGATAACATCATGGCATCCTATACATAATTGAAAAATATATGAAGAATTAATAAATTAAAAAAAATTATATGTATTTGTGTGAGAGTTATTTAAGATAGAAAAACATAAACTTATGTATTACAATCAGTCTTAGGATCCAATGAAAAAGAAAGAGGGATGCTACAAAGTCCGGGGAGTTGTTTTACTCTATCAGGTTTAACTCCAAATTTTGTGGAAGCGGCCTTAAAACATTTACAAATATCTCTCCGAATTGGAGTGGTGTTGGCCTTTTTGAATACATTCGTTGCATGTGATGTCATCAATTTGGCTTGCATTCATTGTCGTCATGAACAAACTAAAAACCATTACAATTACAAAAATAACAATATTTTTCTTCCTTGACATTTTAATTTCGATATTGAGACGTTTGATGTTTCTATGAATTTGTTTGTTGTGATCAACCACTAGAAACATTCTTTTATTTATAGGTTGGATCAATTACTACAATTTTTTTTAATTAAAATACATGGTCAAGTAACAATTAAGACAATAGATTCTAACCCTAAAAGATTTTAAGAATTACTTTGAATTTATTATCCATTAATATATTATATGAAGTCTAATTTATTTTGTAGTAAAAGCAGTTGAATGTATTAATTTAATATTAAAATTCAATTCAATTGATAAATAACTATTTTGTGTATCCTTCGAAATGATGTTTTTACTGCTCCATCTACAAATTAAGTACAAAATATTGTTTATTTCATATATAAAATTATATTTCGTATCAACACAAGAGCCATTATATTATGTCTAATAACTTTATATACATCTAGTTATTATGCAAAATAAT
>JBBPBR010000001.1:16048303-16087738 GCA_037974775.1 Cicer pinnatifidum | reverse complement strand
CCCATCCAATAACTTTTGTATACTATATGTCATAATATCTCTAATTTTCTAGTTATTTTTGTAATAATTTGAATTAAAAACTCTTTAATGTTGTATTCAAAAAATAAAATTCTTTTCAATAGTTGTGAGATAGAACTATTTAATGATTTTTTTTTATATTTAAATATTTTTTAGACTCAAGAATTTTAATTTATTAAACCTGCGTTTTTATTATTTATTAAAATAAATAAAACTACTCTTCAATCATCGTTTTTTTTAATAAAAATAAATATGAAATATTTTTCTGTTTCCAAAATATCCATTGAAAAATGATTTTCAAAATTAAATATAGAACTTGTAAAAATCGAATTTTGAATATCATAATTCAAATTAGCCGCACCCACGATTTTGTTACAATAAATAAATTAATAAATTTATTTATAAAAAAAATTTTAACGGTGATTTCTAAATTAATAATGCTTAAATAAAACAAAATAAGTTATTGGATTACATACACTCGAAATAACATTTTCAATAGTTAAATTACAATGATTGAAACTTGAAATTGTTGTACTGGTTCTACAACGTTTTTTCCAAAAAATCGTTGTAAATCCCTTTTAAAAATGGGTTGCTTGATGTACTGGTTTTATAGCGCTTTTTCAAAATGCGTTATAATAGGTTCATTATTATGCACGTTTTACAGCGGTTTTCCAAAAAACAAAATATAAAATATAGCACTCCCACCTCCTTATGTTACATAGCTTTTAAAGCGTTTTTTTGACAACTGCTGTAAAAAACTTGCGCTTTTATATAATTAAATGACCTAGTACAACATTTTTTTTGAAAAAACGTTGTAACAGGTTCATTCTTATGCACGTTTTACAGCGCTTTTTCAAAAAAGCGTGGTAATAGGTGCATTTTTTTTAAAACGCTGTAAATGGAATTTTTAAAATAACGCTTGTTTGTATAAACAGGTTTTTATGGCATTTTTTAAGAAAGCATTGTCTTTTAATTTTTTTCCAAAATTATTTTCAATCTAGCACATTATATTGACACAATTACTATATTTTTCAATCCAGTAACAAACTTGTAACTTTATATATTGATACTATCAGTAGAACTCAGCTAATGTATTTTACCTAATGTATAAGCTGATGATAGTAGAACTCAACTCCTTATGATCGAGAAGTTCGTATATTTGCTCTTTTTCAAGTAGTTCTTCATACTCATCTCCAAAAAAAGTTTTCTCCATGCTTATGATATGTGAACCGTTGCTGTCCATATTCGTTTTTGCTTGTATGTCAAGACACGATCCAAATCGAGAAAGGTGTGGATGACTTATTTTAGGAGCAACAACTGATTTACCCCGATCCAGTTTTTGAATTTTGGCAGCTTTATTACACTCTAAATTTTGAAGTTCTCCAGCTTTATTTTTACCATGAACAACCAGCTGTGGTGCGGCTTTATTCTGGCAGGGTTGCTATGCGGGTGGTTTTGATTGAATTTGAAAAAATGAGGTTAATCAGTTTGTTTGTTAATTGAATCTTAAAAAATAGCAAACCTACCAGAATAAATGTGACAAACCTTTTCCGGTGATGTAACTGACTCGTTGCGGGGATTCTTCTTGTCATTCCCTTTAGACTTTGTATGAATCTAAATAAATGTGAAATTAAAGTTAACAGCGGAAAAAAATCAGCAATTAAATATAATCAATCATAATCATATATCGTTCAATTAAATATACATATCAATTAAACATAGATTTCAATTAAAGATACCTTATCAAGGGCAACAAGATTTTTTGGTCATGCCACGTATAGCAACGGTGCATTTGGTTCAAATGCAATCACGAGTGATACTTTGTCATGGTCGACAGGGATCAGAGTGTTGTGCAATATGTAACACCCCGATTTTCAAAGCGAGGGTGTATTTTTTTTTCAAAACAGATTCATAATAATAAGGAAATAAATAACAAAATACTTTTGGATAAATATTTAAGTCATTACAATTTATAAGCAGCTGAAAAGTTTTTCGAAATATAAATCCAAAGTATTTATGTAAGACCCATAATTATAAATTATACTTTATGTAATTTAGTGTATTTTGGTATTGAACTCAGAGGCTTTTTAGCCAAGTTATTAATATTTTAAGGAGTTTAAATGTCCAAAAAGATATTTTGATGCCCAATTAAAATTACTCGTCGATAAATAAATTAAATTAACTGTGGTTAATATTTTACGACGAATTTAATTCTGGGGAGTTTTATTAAAAATATCTCAAGTTGCTAAAAAATTTCTCTGTCAATTGAGTTGCGACGAGAGTAGATATTTTTGACGAAAAGTGGTTTGGAGAGGTTATGGGTGAAATGGTAATTTTAATAAATATCTAGATATTTTGAGATATTGTTAAGTTATAATTAATATATATTTATATTTGTTTGTTGGTTCATCTTGTCCGTGTGGGTAAGGTGTTATAAGTGCTAAGTGTTATGTTTTGGAATTGTGTGATGGCATGTTTGATTGCAAAACTATTTCGAAACTCATGATGTGTGTTATAAGTGTTAAGTGTTATGTTTTGAAATTATGAGATAGTGTGTTTGACTGCAAAACCATTTCGAAACTTAAGTTGACATGGTAATTGTGGTATAATTGTTAAGTGTTATGTTTTGGAATCGTGTGTAAGTGTGATTGATTGCAAAACCATTTCGAAACTTAAGTTGACGTGGTAATTGTGGTATAATTGTTAAGTGTTATGTTTTGGAATCGTGTGTAAGTGTGATTGATTGCAAAACCATTTCGAAACTCAAGATGTCGTGGTGATTGCGCTATAATTGTTAAGTGTGATTGTTTGAATTTGTGTGTAAGTGCTGATTGGTTTTGAAACCCTTTCAAAAGCTGAAAAATGCTGAATTTTGCTGTTTTTCTGCTGCTGTCTGATGTGTATTCGAATTCAGCAAGCTGTATTCGAATACAGACATGCTGTTTTGCCACTGACTTACGGTATAGTCGACTACAGACTGTTGTAGTCGAATACAGACATGTTGTTTTGCTGCTGAATGCTGAAACAGCCTTGTATTCGAATACAGAGATGCTGTATTCGAATACAGCAGTGTTGTTTTGTTAAAAACTTCATTTTTCAACCTTGTTTATGAATTTTTAGCATATGGAAACCCTTTTAAGGTGCATGCTAAGTTGAAAAGGTATTTTGTGCATTTAAAAACTTAAATGTTATGTGTTAACTGTTAATTTCGGTTGGTGACCCTTTACAACTATTGTGGAAATCTGGGCTTTGCCCTCAGATGAGAGCCATGATGATCCTATCGGTTCGTACCCTAGGAATGGGAATGTAGATGGGAATGCTTGATTTGGAGCTACGTTAGGAGGATCTCACGGGGCGCGTGGAGATCACTCAGGGTGTTTAGTTGTTTTGTCGAATGATCAGACTAGGTTGACAGAGGGAACAAATGTCTTTCTTTTGGGTTGCCTTTATTTTTAAACTGGGAGACTATACCACTTTTGATATGTAAATATTTTGAATTCATATTTTGAGAACTTTTTCCGCTGCTTGTAAATTATAATGACTTGTTTATTTATCCAAATGTATTACCTCATTTATTTCTCTGTTTAATTTAATTTCTTTTGAAAAAAAAAAATACACCCTCGCTTTGAAAAACGGGGTGTTACAATTTACACAACAGCCAATGATACATGGAATCCATTAACATAAGATGTCATGCTGACAATATTAGTAAAGATACAATCTTCCAAAATAAACGCAATTCAAAATAAACACATTTGTTCCCCCTATGTCAACCTAATCTGATCATTCTACCAAAAAACTATACACCCTAAGTGATCTCCACGCGCCCCGTAAGATCCTCCTAACATAACTCCAGTCAAGCATTTCCGTCTACATTCCCATCCGTAGGGTACGAACCGGTAGGATCGTCCTGGCTCTCATATGAGGGCAAAGCCCAGATTTCCACAATAGTTGTAAAGGGTCACCAACTGAAATTAACAATTAACACATAACATTTAAGTTTTTAAATGCACAAAATAACATTTCAACTTAGCATACACCTTAAAAGGGTTTCTATATGCCAAACATGAATAAACAAAGTTGAAAAATGAAGTTTTTAACAAAACAGCACTGTTGTATTCGAATACAGCATCTTTGTATTCGAATACAAGGCTATTTCAGCATTCAGCAGCAAAACAACATGTCTGTATTCGACTACAACAGTCTGTATTCGACTACAACAGTCTGTATTCGACTACACATTAAGTCAGTGGTAAAAACAGCATGTTTGTATTCGAATACAGCTTGTTGTATTCGAATACACATCAGACAGCAACAAAAAAACAGCAAAATTCCGTATTTTTCAGCTTTTCAAAGGGTTTCGAAATCAATCAACACTTACCCACAAATCCAAACAATCAAACTTATCAATTATAGCGCAATCACCACGACATCTTGAGTTTCGAAACAGTTTTGCAATCAATCACACTTACACACAACTCCAAAACAAAACACTTAGCTATTATAACACAATTACCACGACATCTTAAGTTTCGAAATGGTTTTGCAGTCAAACACGCGATCACACAATTCCCAAACATCCACACTTGGCAATTATAACACAATCACCACAACAACTTTAGTTTCGAAATGGTTTTGTAATCAATAACACTTACACACAATTCCAAAACATAACACTTAGCACTTGTAACACAATCACTACGACATCATGAGTTTCGAAATAGTTATGCAACCAAACACACTATCACACAATTCCAAAACATAACACTTAGCAAATAAAACCTAATTACCACGACAACTTAAGTTCAAACACTCAATCATAAACTTGAATCAAACACGACTCGTGTGCCAAGCACCCTAATGTAATGCGTATATGCCAAAATGCATGGACTCGGAATTCCAAACCAAAACCCTCCTCGAAGGGCCGTAAATCATAATTGTACCGCATATCGCAGGTCAAAGTACCAATTACTGAGGTGCCACCTATCACGGGTCAGCACGATTTACTAAAAAACGTAAATCGTAAATGTACCACCTATCACGGGTCAGTACTGTTTACCGAGGTGCCACCTATCACGGGTCAACACGATTTACTAAAAGAAAAAGCATAAATCGTAAATGTACCGCCTATCACAGGCCAAAGTACTATTTACCGAGGTTGTAACACGTCGGCCATTCGGCGTTACCGGCTGTGTTACCTCACGAGCTTCTCACACCCCCCCTTTCCTCAAATTGGAAATCCTTGTGAGTTTTTGCCTTCCGTGGGATTCGAGCCCGATACCTAGGGGGTAAGTACCGCCTCATCGCAATCCCACTACCAATTGAGCTACAGAGGTGCCACCTATCACGGGTCAGCACAATTTACCAAAAACGTAAATCGTAAACGTACCACCTATCACGGGTCAATACTGTTTACTGAGGTGCCACCTATCACGGGTCAGCACTATTTACCAAAATGAAATGCATGAGCATACACTGACTCCATCCACAATAATCGTTAAGTAAATGCAGATATTAAAATATCCCCATTTTTATTACTCATTTAACTTAAACGATTTTCACAACAACATTAAGTAATCAAGTCATTAAGAGATTCCCCATTCTTAATACTCATTTAACTTAAACGATTTTCACAACAAACATTAAACAAACAGAAATATTAAGAGATTCCCCATTCTTAATACTCTTTTAACTTAAACGATTTTCCAAAACAAACATTAAGTAAACAAGACATTAAGAGATTCCTCATTCTTAATACTCATTTAACATAAACGATTTTCACAACAAACATCAAGCAAACAGAAATATTAAGAGATTCCCCATTCTTAATACTTTTTTAACTTAAACGATTTTCCAAAACAAACATTAAGTAAACAAGACATTAAGAGATTCCCCATTCTTAATACTCATTTAACTTAAACGATTTTCACAAACACACATTAAGTAAACAAGACATTAAGAGATTCCCCATTCTTAATACTCATTTAACTTAATGGTTTTCAAATTCCACACACAACAAACTTAGACATATTATCAAATCCAATCCACAACTCACACCAAAACACATCAATTCATTTCTCCACAAAATCCAACATACACATATCAAATTTCATCAGTATTAATTAAGAACACGTCAAATACGACGAACACAAATCAACACAATCCACCACTCAAACACAACAAGTTTCATTTACTCAAAATCATACATAAATGAGTTTAAATTCATTTTCCACGAAACATTACTTTAACCCTAACAAAATTCTTTTCCACACAACCACAGATAAGTCCCTAAATCCAAACTAAAAGTTTGGAAGGAGCCCTTACCTTCACGTTAGCTTTAACGTGCGATTACGGTACCGCGAGTTAATCCGGTAAAATCTCTGCTCGCACCGTCGCTTCCAAAGTTGGTTCCCTAGCACTGTAGCGTGGTAGTGAGCAGCTTTCCCTTCTATCTCTTCGCGAAATTAAGCTTAGATCTAGATGAAACGGGGAGGTTTGTGTTTAACGGTTTTGAAAACCCCTAACACCGTTTTTCTTGGATTTTGAATCAAAGATGAAGAATGAAGTTGAGAGATCTTTTCTTTCTCACCCACTAAGCCTTGGGTTTCTTTTCTTGAATCAAAAGGAGGAAAAACGAAATGGAAGGAAGTCGGAAGAAGAAGAAGGGTTCACGAGAATGGAGAGGCATCATTTTTCGTTTTCTCTTTTTCCTTCCTCTGTTTGCCGCATTCTTTCTCCGTTCCTTCCTTTTCTAACTTCTTTCTAATATATATATATATATATATATATATATATATATATATATATTACATACTTATTTATATATATATTACTTACTATATATATATATATTACTTATAATATATATTCATATATATATATATATATTATAATTAAAACTAAACCAATAAATATCTAACAACTCTCACACCCATCACTTCACTCCCATCTCAATCTAATTTGATAAAAATATCTACTCTCGTCGCAACTCAATTGACAGATAAAATTTCAACAACGAGTGATATTTTTAACAAAACTAACCGGTATTAAATTCTTCGTAAAGTAAATAAATTATTCTCCGACAAATAATTTTAATCGGAGCTCCAAATATATTTTTGGCATTAATTTCATTAAATACCAAAATACAATTATTTGGCTAAAGAGCCTAAGAAATTCACCACAATATACGTTAAAATTGTATAATTTAGGATTTAAAATTAAGGGTCTTACACAATACTTCTCCCAAAGTATTGTACAAGGTTCCTTTTCCATCCTTGCGATGAGTAGGGTCTTACATTACTACCCCCCTAAAATTAGTTTCGTCCTCGAAGCTTAAAGTACGAGTAACAATCCACACTTGGTTTGTACTCGAATTCAACATACCAGTCACATATTGTTTCACCCAGCCTTCTCGAAGAAAGTGTTGCCTACCCCTTTTCATAAGGTGCTTAATAACTCTGCACCCATTCATAGTCGGTAAGGCTCGTCCATTCCATTCAACATGATTTTGTCTACTATCAACAAGAGATTAAGGATGATCAGTCCTTCAATTTGTCAATAAATAACCAACAACCATGATGGTGGCTTAGACTATCTTAACCAAATTGTAATAGCGCTCCTTGCAACTTACAACCGAGGTTATCCTAATGTACAAATAGTCAACTATCTTCTCAAAGTCCACTGAGTTTCCCTTATTTTCCTATAACTTTGATCATGTCGACGAAGTACAATTTCCCATAGCTATGTCACATAGCCTCATTTGCATCCACTAGGTACGAAACATCCATTTGGTACCAAGCCGAAACACTAAGTATGACACCAACACACTGAGCACAAAACAATCGCTACAGTCGAGGACTCCTAAATTTCTCCATTGTCCACAAATCCTCGATTTTTTTTTGTCTTACAACTACGTCAAGTGTAGTGTTCTTATCAATATGTTATTTCAATTATAACTTTAATAATTCTATTCCCACATCTGTTTGGTGATCCAAGCTTCCTCAAATAAATTTCGAAATCATGCCAAAGACTATACTACTGAGGACACACAACTTCCTTTCAGTTTAGTACTTCATTTCAAGAGTCACGTTTCCATCAAAATCCAACCTGAATTCCATTCACTGATTAAGACCTACACTGGTCTCATGCCTAACACCTCCAATTAACACTTCACCAATGAATTTCCTACACACTTCACAATTCTGGACAAACCCGAAAATAATGTTCCTACATCCACTGCCAACATTCATTCTGATACTTCTCAACTTCGCCGCGTCCTTTCTTTGCAGCTCGATAATTATATTTTCATTACAACATGTCAAACACATTGTATTCACTCCATCATTTTTCCATTTATACAAACCTTATATTTCTATCTTAAACCTTGATACATCTTCATTATAGTGGATTTCAATAAATCAAGGCTTACTAATTCCCACCAAAGTTTTCCATTTCATGTTCAATCGTTTCCTATCAAACAAACATTTAACTCCTTTGATTGATGAACACAATAACAAATCCCATGACATGCACTCAAGTAATGTCGTTATATCGTTGGCATACCTTTATAATAATAATGTCTGAATTATAGTTGAGATAATTGCTTTCTTGAATCTTTAGTTGTCATAAGCTACATCTCTATGTGCTGCTCCAACAAATTTCTTGGCACATTTTCTAATATTTGGTTCACTCGCTGGATTCTTATTCCTTCTCAACCTTCACCGAGATACAAACTGAAAGAATCCTAACAATCAAACGTCCTAAAGAATTATTTCTCAAAAGTTCCTCATTAGCATTTCCTAAGAAATAATTATCTATAACTTCATCCTCATAAATATTGCAGTAAAATATCTCAAAGACCCACACACCTTTCATTGCTCATCTAGTCACTAAAACACTCAGTTTAAATCTCAACGCTTGATTTCCCAAGACCAACAACTAAATCATAAATCATTCGTTACATCTCTTCTTTTTCACTTTCTATCATTTAATAGGATTCTAAAATTTGATCCTCAAAATCTCCAAACACTTCCATCCTTTAATAGACTCTCAAAACTTATATTACCGCAATCTTTAAGTATTCTCGTACTCGATACTTCAAATCCCACTTAATGGTAACATAGAGTTAAATACATCAAGGCTTAACTCGTGATGTTTTCCGAACATTGCTCAAAATTCACACTTATGTGTCTATAGATTCATCCAATATCACTATCCATACTTACTATCTCCTAAACCACAAAGAGATTGGTCACTTATCAACAAAATATATAGCCTCACTCCTATACTCGTCATGAGATTCATACTTAATAATCCAAGTTGCGAATCTAGTCTAACTCAAATGCTCGACTTTATCCCTCAAGGTATCGACTATTCCTCAAAGCGTATTTTATCTAACCAAGGAGTATTTACTCCTAATGTGCAACGCTCCCTTAACTTCAATACCAGTCTCTTTCATTGACATCTAAGCACCAAATGTTATTCCAAATGGAAGCCTCATCTTCTCAACAATTCCATGATGTTCACATCTCTTTGACAATTGTCAAACTTCATCCAGTTTCATCCTGAAATCTACCAGGAAAACATCTAATACTTTTCTTAACAAAAGTCCCCAACTTAGATCTTTACTTGAAATCCCTTATTAATCTAATGTTAATCCATCCATACTCATCATCTTCGAGTTTACACCAACACATAGCTTCTGTGTCCTTGGAACCATTTTATAAATTCCATGCCGTCATGATTTGCTTCCACTCTACTTGACAATTCGTCATCTCGAAGATCTTTTCCATTTCTTGAACTCACTAATCATCCTTTTTCTTGAGTTCTCATCACCCTTGAACTTTGGAGGATGGTAACGACGAAAATCCTTCAATCCTCTTGACTCAATAGCACATATCTCTCTTTCCCTCTTCTCCAGATCCCGCAGAGTCTTTGTAGTTGTCTGTGCAACAACGGAAACATTAATGTTATTCGTAGCTTCAACCATTTGATCATCCCTACTGACGTTCATCCTTGCAACGTCGTTCCCTCTTGGAGGTAGTGTTTCCGAAAAACCAACATCAAGAAGAAGTGTTAACACCGCTTCGAATAATTCCAAAACTAAGTTTCGAATATATCAACACATAATAACTACCCCTGATCTGACAACTCAGACCAATTACCCCGACGCATGATCAGATAACGACTCACAACCTACAGGTTGACTTACAATCTATAACCAAAGGCTCCACAGCCCCAAAGAAAACCAAACCAAAGCTCTGATACCACAATGTAACACCCCGATTTTCAAAGCGAGGGTGTATTTTTTTTTTTTAAACAGATTCATAATAATAAGGAAATAAATAACAAAATACTTTTGGATAAATATTTAAGTCATTACAATTTATAAGCAGCGGAAAAGTTTATCGAAATATGAATTCAAAGTATTTACACAACAGCCAATGATACATGGAATCCATTAACATAAGATGTCATGCTGACAATATTAGTAAAGATACAATCTGGCAAAATAAACGCAATTCAAAATAAACACATCTGTTCCCCCTATGTCAACCTAATCTGATCATTCTACCAAAAAACTATACACCTTGAGTGATCTCCACGCGCCACGAAAGATCCTCCTAACATAACTCCAGTCAAGCATTTCCGTCTACATTCCCATCCATAGGGTACGAATCGGTAGGATCGTCCTGGCTCTCATTTGAGGGCAAAGCCCAGATTTCCACAATAGTTGTAAAGGGTCACTAATCGAAATTAACAATTAACACATAACATTTAAGTTTTTAAATGCACAAAATAACATTTCAACTTAGCATACACCTTAAAAGGGTTTCTATATGCCAAACATGCATAAACAAAGTTGAAAAATGAAGTTTTTAACAAAACAACACTGTTGTATTCGAATACAGCATCTTTGTATTCGAATACAAGGCTATTTCAGCATTCAACAGCAAAACAACATGTCTGTATTCGACTACAACAGTCTGTATTCGACTACACAGTAAGTTAGTGGCAAAAACAGCATGTCTGTATTCGAATACAGCTTGCTGTATTCGAATACATATCAGACAGCAACAGAAAAACAGCAAAATTAAGTATTTTTAAGCTTTTCAAAGGATTTCGAAATCAATCAACACTTACCCACAAATCCAAACAATCAAACTTAGTAATTATAGCGCAATCACCACGACATCTTGAGTTTCGAAACAGTTATGCAATCAATCACACTAACACACAACTCCAAAACAAAACACTTAGCGATTATAACACAATTACCACGACATCTTAAGTTTCGAAATGGTTTTGCAGTCAAACACGCGATCACACAATTCCCAAACATCCACACTTTGCAATTATAACACAATCACCACAACAACTTTAGTTTCGAAATGGTTTTGCAATCAATCACACTTACACACAATTCCAAAACATAACACTTAGAACTTATAACACAATCACTACGACATCATGAGTTTCGAAATAGTTTTGCAACCAAACACACTATCACACAATTCCAAAACATAACACTTAGCAAATAAAACCCAATTACCACGAAAACTTAAGTTCAAACACTCAATCATAAACTTGAATCAAACACGACTCGTGTGCCAAGCATCCTAATGTAATGTGTATATGCCAAAATGCATGGACACGGAATTCCAAACCAAAACCCTCCTCGAAGGGCTGTAAATCATAATTGTACCGCCTATCGTAGGCCAAAGTACCAATTACCGAGGTGCCACCTATCACGGGTCAGCACGATTTACTAAAAAATGTAACTCGTAAACGTACCACCTATCACGGGTCAGTACTGTTTACCGAGGTGCCACCTGTCACAGGTCAACACAATTTACTAAAAGAAAAAGCGTAAATCGTAAATGTACCGCCTATCACAGGCCAAAGTACTATTTACCGAGGTGCCACCTATCACGGGTTAGCACAATTTACCAAAAACGTAAATCATAAACGTACCACCTACCACGGGTCAGTACTGTTTACCGAGGTGCCACCTATCACGGGTCAGCACAATTTACCAAAATGAAATGCATGAGCATACACTGACTCCATCCACAACAATCGTTAAGTAAATGCAGATATTAAAAGATTCCCCATTTTTAATACTCATTTAACTTAAACAATTTTCACAACAACATTAAGTAAACAAGTCATTAAGAGATTCCCCATTCTTAATACTCATTTAACTTAAACAATTTTCACAACAAACATCAAGCAAACATAAATATTAAGAGATTCCCCATTCTTAATACTCATTTAACTTAAACGATTTTCCAAAACAAACATTAAGTAAACAAGACATTAAGAGATTCCCCATTCTTAATACTCATTTAACTTAAACGATTTTCAGAAACACACATTAAGTAAACAAGACATTAAGAGATTCCCCATTTTTAATACTCATTTAACTTAATGGTTTTGAAATTCCACACACAACAAACTCAGACATATTATCAAATCCAATCCACAACTCACACCAAAACACATCAATTCATTTCTCCACAAAATCCAACATACACATATTAAATTTCATCAGTATTAATTAAGAACACGTCAAATACGACGAACACAAATCAACACAATCCACCACTCAAACACAACAAGTTTCATTTACTCAAAATCATACATAAATGAGTTTAAATTCATTTTCCACGAAACATTACTTTAACCCTAACAAAATTCTTTTCCACACAACCACAGATAAGTCCCTAGATGCAAACTAAAAGTTTGGAAGGAGCCCTTACCTTCACGTTAGCTTTAACGTGCGATTACGGTACCGCGAGTAAATCCGGTAAAATCTCCGCTCGCAATGTCGCTTCCAAAGTTGGTCCCCTAACACCGTAGCGTGGTAGTGAGCAACTTTCCCTTCTATCTCTTCGCGAAACTAAGCTTAGATCTAGATTAAATGGGGAGGTTTGTGTTTAACGGTTTTGAAAACCCCTAACACCGTTTTTCTTGGTTTTTGAATCAAAGAGGAAGAATGAAGTTGAGAGCTCTTTTCTTTCTCACCCACTAAGCCTTGGGTTTCTTTTCTTGAATCAAAAGGAGGAAAAACGAAATGGAAGGAAGTAGGAAGAAGAAGAAGGGTTCACGAGAATGGAGAGGCATCATTTTTCGTTTTCTCTTTTTCCTTCCTCCGTTTGCCGTATTCTTTCTCCGTTCCTTCCTTTTCTAACTTCTTTCTAACATATATATATATATATATATATATATATATATATATGTATATTATAATTAAAACTAAACCAATAAATATCTAACAACTCTCACACCCATCACTTCACTCCCATCTCAATCTAATTTGATAAAACATCTACTCTCGTCGCAACTCAATTGACAGATAAATTTTCAGCAACGAGTGATATTTTTAACAAAACTAACCGGTATTAAATTCTTCGTAAAGTAAATAAATTATTCTCTGACAAATAATTTTAATCGGAGCTCCAAATATATTTTTGGCATTAATTTCATTAAATACCAAAATACAATTATTTGGCTAAAGAGCCTAAGAAATTCACCACAATATACGTTAAAATTGTATAATTTAGGATTTAAAATTAAGGGTCTTACACAATACTTCTCCCAAAGTATTGTACAAGGTTCCTTTTCCATCCTTGCGATGAGTAGGGAAGGATGAATACAACACGCAAGTAGATACACCCTAAATCAATGGTTAATATGTAAGTATGTGAAATAATTAGGTTGAATGAATTTCTTATTTTATTAAGTAACTAATTACCTCAGGATGGATTAATTAATTTCTTATTCGAGCTGATCCAGAAGTTGCTTTTCTTTATTCGTCTTCACCAAGAATGTCACTTGCTCTGTTAGGGCTTTGAGCTTCTCTAATACTTCCTCATTAGATGGATTTGGGCGCTTCTCTTGTGAAAAATAGCGGGTCGGAGTTACGCCAAATCCTTTCCCCCTCACGCAGCCGGAATATACAGGAACATTAAATAATTTACCGAGTATGTCACTGCAACTAGCTTATTTGTTGTCCTCTTGATTTTGAGAACTTTGTTCTAGATTCTCCTAAAATACACGTAAGATTAAATAGATAAGTTCAATATCATTTTTAAAATACAATATTAAAAAATATTAAAGTGATAATATACTTACACAGAATATGACGACCCAATGGTTGATCGGATTGGGTCTCTTGTAGCTATTCATTAAGACATAAACAAAAGCTATTTGGTAAGATCATAAACAAAATATTAGTTAGAAACTATAGTTTATAATGTACCACATTATATAAAATTGATGTTTACTTACAATTTTTTGCTCTAAACGTGCATATCCCATACTAGGTTTTTTGTATGGATGCTTGGATTTTGGGCCCTCTCGCGATTTTCCGTACTTATACTCTATATAAAAAAAATAAAAATCGTTTAAAGATTTAAAATACCCTATGAATATGAATAATAAAACAGAAATGCTAATAAATTAATCACTTACCACAAATTCGGGGTCTGCACGTTTAGCTACAAATGCGCTCCATTCATCATTTGATATATAATGTTTATATATTTTTCGAGCTACAACATTCATATTTATATCACGATATCTTAGGTAGCAGTTTAACAAATGAGATCTAAATCCCTGGTGTATTTTTCTGGCAACTCTAAGCACGTAGGTTTTTCTCACATCATCAACATCAAAAGCAGACTTCAAACAAAATAAAGGTACAGTTTAAGTAAAGTATTTCAATGGAAAAAGTTATAAGTAACAAAAAACTTGAGTAAAAAAGATACTTTTATATCATTCCACAGTATATCTTTTGCATCCTTCAAAGCCTTATCTATCCAATCGTCAATTGTAATTGGAATATTCTAACAAACAACAGCACCAATATAAATTACCAACATGGAACTGTTGGGCTCAATTGGCTGGCCACTTTCATTTCATCCAACCTAATAAACTCATACAGTAAGTACATGGCATAATATACCGCAAATTATAGTATACCTCAAATTTTATGCCATTACTTCTTGCTTTTATGCCATTTTGCATAATTGTTGCACCACGTTTAACCTCATTTTCATAAGTCTTGGTGTTGACAACTTCCTCATTTTGACAATCCAAAGACTTCAATGAGAAGAGATGGTTCGTAGGGATAATAACACAGATGGAGATGGTTAGCAATGGAGATGATAGTGGCAATACGGTTCGTAGGGATAATAACGCAGATGATAGGGTTCGCAATGAGAAGAACAATGAAGAGGAGGAGGACACTAGCATAATGAAGTTTACGTAATGAAGAGGAAACTGAAGTGATTTTCTGTTATATATAACACCCTATTGCAGCGCTTCTTCGAAAGAGCACTGTAAAAAACCTCCTTATTTTATTTTTTAAAAGCCTATTACAACTTTTTTTTAAAGTATTTTACAGCGCTTTCCCACAAGCGCTGTAAAAGACTTCATTATTTTATTTTTTAGAAGCCTTTTAGAGCACTTGTCCACAGGCACTTTAAAAGACCTCTTTTTTTTCTTATGTAACAGGCCTGCATTTTTAAAAGCCTTTTACAGCGCTTGTTGGAAAACCACTGTAAAACACCTCCTTCTTTTATTTTTGAAAGCCTTTTACAACGCTTTAGCAACAAGCGCTTTAAATGACCTCTTTGTTTTCTTATGTAATAGGGCTGTTTTTTAAAAGCCTTATACAACGCTTATTGCCAAAGCGCTGTAAAAGACCTCCTGATTTTAAAAGCCTTTTACAGCGCTTTAGCAACAAGCGCTTTAAAAGACCCTTTTAACTTGGTATAAAACAAAGCTTTGTGACCTCCTTCAGTTCAAGTAAAATACCTATATTTGGATTTTTTTCCAAATAATTAGTTAAATACTTGTATATATATATATATATCAATGCTAAATTACATGATCAGCTCATATTGGGATGATCAGTTCAAGATAAATTACATGAACTTAGTCAGTTATGGCATATCAAACGTACACTTAAATTACATGAACTTAGTATAAAACACTAAGATCAAGCTAAATATAAGCAGAAAATAAGTATAAGCAAAAACTCAAATACAGTTCAAGCTAAATACTAAAATGTTCAATTCTAGAAGATCAAACAATTAAATTACATGAACTCAATTCAGATTATATGACTTATATAAAACAATTAAACACATTAAGATTCCCTTCTTCTTTTCCTAGTGGAATTCACATTTTTTTGTCCATTAACGATACGAAACAATGGATTAATCCAAATTCCTTCATCATGATCATCTCTAAGATATATTGTGCTCTCGAGTTATCCAATTTTGATTCCTACTCATGTTCAAACTAGAAAACTGATCCATGTGTATTGTAACATACGGTTGAACTTCATCATCATTGTGTAGAACATACAATTGTGCCTGCTCCCATTTTGTCCTTGATATAGTCATTAGTCTCTTTCCAATTATCTCTTCTCCTGATATTCCTTCCAAATGACGAGACATGGGAAGCCTTATGGATTCAACATTGGACAGATATTCAGTACAAAATTCAGCAGCTTCTTCGACAATGTATCGTTCAGCAATACAACCTTCTGGTCGACTTCTACGTTTTACGTACCCTTTTAATATTTTCATGTAAGACATAAGTCCATTTTTGATATTATTGACAAACATACATCATGTGATAAATCTAACATTTTACACTGAGAAAAATTTCAGGACCAACAACTCAAGGAATCAACAAAAGTTAGAAGATTCACTAAGCAAATCGATTGGTCAAATCGATTTTGTAATAGGGTTGATTGAAATTGAAAAACTGTGATTAGGAAATCGATTAGGCAAATCGATTTGCACATTTACTGAAAATCAAGTGTGCAAGTCAGGAGCATGCAATTTTGTAGGCTAATCGATTTGGCAAATCGATTGTTCAAATCATAAGACTACTCTGATTGTTTAAATCGATTGACACAATCGATTGTGAAAGTCACATAGCCAAGCTAGTTATTAACCAATCGATTAGGCAAATCGATTTCACAAATTTAGTTTGATAATAAACTTGGTCTGAGACAAACACAATCGATTGACACAATCCATTGAACTATTTCTATTGTAATAAGTTTGGCATCAATCGATTTGGTAAATCGATTGAAGGAACCAACTGATAAACTGTTCTTCAGACATGAATCCATAATCGATTAGGCACATTGATTAACATGATTTAAGCTAACTCTCTGTGATTAGCCAAAATCGATTAGGCAAATCGATTTGTTTAAAACCACTGAGTCTCAGTGACCAGTGAAATCGATTAGCCAAATCGATTGGTACAAAAGTTTTAGCAACAGAGATGACTTAGCATATGGCCAAATCGATTATGTAAATGTTTGAATCGACTGAGTAAATCGATTGTTTTGATCTCGTTGTTGGAACAAAACATCATAAATCGATTATGCAAATCGATTCAAATATGAACTGCTATTCAATTCTGAAGAATGCTTTAAAATAATCGATTAGGTAAATCGATTAGTTTATGTAGTTTCAAGATTCAAGAACAACAAGATTTGCAAAATCGATTTGGTAAATCGATTGTGCAGGCTTTATAACTTTCATGAATCAATTGGGCAAATCGATTCATCTGTTGTTTTTCTGAAACTATATAAACTGTTTTCATTCTCTTCTTCTCTTACAGAACTAACAGAATTGATAGAACATTCTGATATATCTTTCTCACATGGAAATAACATTGAACATTGCTTTTTCAGACATGAACATTCATCTTTCGTGATCAACAAAGACTGAAAAAGATTGCAAAGAGAAAGACAATTAGAGAAGAAGCTTGCTCAAGAAATTTTGTATATTTTTGTTTTAGACTTTCTGTAAACAAATTCTGTAATCAAATAGCATTGAGAAATCCAGTTGTAACTGGTAGTGATCTTCTGTTTTGAGGGATATCATCAAGAAGACACTTGACTGAAATCTTGGAAGAGTTTATGGGAGATAAACTCTGGGATTCAGGGAGATAAGAATAGAATAGGAAGAGTGGTTTAAGATTGATAGGCGAGGAGCTGGAACATCTGTAAATCGACTCTACGAGATTCTATTGAAAAGGCTAACATCGGCTTTGATCTTAGGACTGGACGTAGGTCGTCTAACAGACGGCTGAACCAGTATAAAAATTAATGTGTACTGTTTTCCTTCCCTTATCTCTTTTATTTCTGCATTGCTTATTTGATTGATCTAGATTGCATGCAATAATAAGATTTTGTGATAATTGACATTACATGAATATCTGAGGTCATACTCCCCATCAATTGGCATCAAGAGCCTACTTTTTTTTTAGAGTAACTCTCATAAAAAGATAATGACCTCAGAATTCCTAGGAGAGGGTGCTTCATTGGCTAGGCCCCCTGCCTTTAACGGGGCCGCCTATATGTACTGGAAACATAGGATGTTGATTTTCCTAGAGGATGCTAGCATAGACATATTTGATGTTGTTTTAGAAGGACCTTATGAGCCAAAAATTGCAGGAACTGATAATTCTTTCATTCCTAAGCCCAAAGCTGACTGGTCTGATGATGACAAGAAAAAGGTAGGTTATAATGCTAAGGCTAAGAATATTATAACTTCTGCACTTTCTGCTGATGAGTTTTTCAGGGTCTCCAACTGCAAGACAGCAAAGGAGATGTGGGATACTCTTCAATAGACACATGAAGGAACTACTGATGTGAAAAGGGCTCGGGTAAACACTTTAATGCATGAATACGAGCTATTCAGCATGAAGAAAGACGAATCAATCAATGACATGCAAACCAGATTCACACACATTGTCAACAACCTGAATGCACTTGGAAAGGAAATTGACAATGAACAACAGATTAGCAAAGTCATGCGATGCCTAACTAGAGAATGGCAGCCAAAAATTACTGCCATTGCAGAATCTAAGGATCTTGGAAGTATGGCGATAGCTACACTGTTTGGTAAACTGCGGGAGCATGAAATGGAATTGCACAGACTCAATGAGGCTGAACAAACTGACAGAAAAAGGAAAGGGCTGTCATTGAAAGTTCAAGCACACCAATCAAAAGTTGAACAAGAAAGCTGCTCGGATGAGTCTAGTAGTGAAACTGATGAAGAATTAGAGGTTGGGTTACTTGTCAAAAAGTTCAAAAAGTTTCTGAAAAAGAAAGACAACAAGTTCAGAAAACCATCAAGTTCTAAGACAAATGACACCAAGACAATAACCTGCTATGAGTGTGGAAAGACAGGCCACATAAAGTCTGAGTGTTACAAGTTGCAAAACAAAAATAGAACTGCAAAGAACAAAGGCAAGGAACCAGCTCCAAAATCCAGAAAAGCTTATGTTGCATGGAACGATAATGACAGCGAATCCTCTTCATCTTCCGAAGATGAACAAGCGAATTTATGTCTTATGGCTAAAACAGACTCAGATTCGGAAAGCGAAGTAAGTTCATCTAATCCTTCATATGACGAGTTGCAAAATGCATTTAGTGAATTACATGATGAGTATGTTAGTACCATTAAAAATTTGATTAGCACTAAGAAGTTACTAGATGAGAAATGCATATTGTATGATGAGATTAAACTTGAGCATGATTCCCTTAAGGATACATATGAGAATCTGAAAAAATGAAAATCATGCATTGCATAGTGATCTAGATAAGTTTAATAGCAGTAAAAATCATTTAGACATACTTCTTGCTAATCAAAGGAATTTTAATGAGAAATCTGGACCAGGCTACAAACCAAATATGCATGTTAAGCATAATCACAATAAACATGGAATTGGATATAGGCATGTTAAGCATAACCAGAACCTTGATAGATCTAGTCATATGCATAATGTCTTTATCAAACCAAAACAGTATACATCCTCTACTGTCACATGTCATTTCTGTTGTAGAAAAGGACATTTTGTTTACAGTTGCAAATTTAGAAAACTTGCCAATAGAGGGTGTAAACAAATTTGGAAGATCAAGACACCAGATTTTGATACTAACCCCCCAGGACCCAATTTGTATTGGGTACCTAAAACTAAATTCTAATTTTGTTGTAGGTATGCTTGAGATCCACAAGGCACCAATGGTACCTTGATAGTGGGTGCTCAAAGCATATGACAGGGGACAAGTCAATGTTCCTGTCCCTAAGCCTAAAAGAAGGTGGATTTGTCAAATACGGTGATAACAATAAGGGTAAGATCTGTGGAATTGGTGACATAGGCAACGAATCAACTGGTATCATCAAAAACGTCTTGTACGTAGAAGGGCTGAAACATAACCTTCTAAGTATAAGTCAGCTTTGTGACAATGGTTTTCAAGTAAGCTTTTCACCACTTTCTTGCATAATTGAGAAAAAGGATGACAAAAGTATCAAACTAGTTGGTGATAGGATTAACAATATTTACATGTTAGATTTACATGTTGTGCATGCTAATTCTGTTTGTTGCTTATTATCAAATGCTGATGAGACATGGTTATGGCATAAATGCATTGCACATATTCATATAGGTCATTTGAATAGACTTGTTAGTAAACAGCTAGTTATAGGACTCCCTGACAAGAAGTTTACTAAGGACAGATTATGTGATTCTTGTGAGCAAATTAAACTTGTCAAATCTTCTTTTCCCCCAATAGACATGGTCAAAACCAATAGGGTTTTGCAGCTGATTCACATGGACCTGTTTGGTCCATCCCAAGTGAGAAGCTTTGGAGGTAATTTGTATGGTTTCGTGTTAATTGATGACTATTCTAGATTCACCTGGACTTACTTTCTGACTCATAAAAGTGATGCTTTTTCTGTTTTCAAAAAGTTTGCAAACTTGGTACAAAATGAAACAAGTCAGAAAATAATGTCCATCAAAAGCGATCATGGAGGTGAATTCCAAAATGATTCTTTTGATACTTACTGTGAACAGAATGGTATTCATCATATGTATTCAGCCCCTAGGACACCACAGCAAAATGGTGTAGTGGAGAGGAAAAATAGGTCTTTAGAGGAGTTAGCTAGGACTATGCTTAAAGACTCAAATATTCCCAAGTATTTCTGGGCTGATGCAATTAACACTGCCACACATGTTGTCAACAGGGTGTTGATTAGGCCAATCCTTAGGAAAACTCCTTATGAGTTGTACAAGAGTAGAAAGCCAAATATTTCTTACTTTAGAGTCTTTGGTTGTAAGTGCTTTGTTTTAAACAATGGCAAGGAACACCTAGGTAAGTTTGATCCCAAGGCAGATGAGGGTATCTTTCTAGGTTATTCCCAAACTAGCAAAGCCTATAGAATCTACAACAAAAGAACAAAAACCATTGAAGAGTCAGTTCATGTAAAGTTTGATGAACTTTTTAAAGAAAACTTGAACAACACTCCTTCTATGGTTGATGCTTCTTTGGATGAAGTTGTAGAATCTGAACCTATAGAACCAAAGGAAGCTGCACCTCCAACCAACAGTGATTGTGTTGAACCTATTAGAGTAGATGAGTTACCTAGAGAGTGGAAGTTTAGTAGAAACCATCCCATAGATAACATCATAGGTGACATCTCTAAAGGAGTGGCAACTAGGAGGAACCTTAGACAATTTTGTAACCTTACAGCCTTTGTATCTCAGATTGAACCCAAGAACATTAAGGAAGCCTTACTAGACAGTGAGTGGATACTTGCTATGCAAGAGGAGTTAAACCAATTTGAGAGGAACAATGTCTGGCACCTAGTACCTAAACTAGAAAATAAGCACATCATAGGAACAAGATGGGTGTTTAGGAACAAATTAGATGAGAATGGAGTCATCACTAGAAACAAAGCTAGATTAGTAGCCAAGGGTTACAATCAGGAGGAGGGAATAGATTTTGATGAAACCTATGCCCCTGTAGCTAGGTTAGAAGCCATTAGAATACTATTTGCTTATGCATGTATAATAAACTTTAAGCTTTATCAAATGGATGTGAAAAGTGCCTTTCTCAATGGTGACATCCAAGAGGAAGTTTTTGTTAGCCAAACACCTGGTTTTCAGAATCTAGATTTTCCTAATCATGTCTACAAGCTAACAAAAGACCTTTATGGGTTGAAACAAGCTCCTAGAGCTTGGTATGAGAAGCTCAACAATTTCCTTATTCAACAAAACTTTTTAAGAGGAAATGTTGACAAGACACTTTTCATAAAAACTAATGAAAATGACATCTTGCTGGTCCAAGTTTATGTTGATGACATAATCTTTGGATCTACAAACAATAAGTTGTGCAAATATTTTGAAAACTTAATGAAAGGTAAATTTGCAATGTCAATGATGGGTGAACTATCTTATTTCTTGGGATTTCAAATTAACCAAAGCAAGCAAGGCATTTTCATTAGTCAAACAAAATATTGCAATGATTTGATAAAGAAATTCAGTTTCGATAACTTCAAGTCCATTGATACTCCCATGAGCCAAGGAAACCATTTAGATAGAGATGAGAAAGGTAAACCAGTAGATGTTACAAGGTATAGAGGTATGATAGGATCATTGCTCTATCTCACAGCAAGCAGGCCTGACATCATGTTCAGCGTTTGCATGTGTGCGAGATACCAATCCGATCCAAAAGAGTCTCACCTTAGTGCAGTAAAGAGGATATTTAGATATCTAGATGGAACTAGGAGTCTAGGCTTATGGTATCCCAAAGGATCAACCTGCACTTTAGTAGGTTATTCGGATTCAGACTTTGCTGGTTGCAAACCAGATAGGAAAAGTACCTCAAGTACTTATCACTTGCTACGAAACTCTCTTGTGTCTTGGTTTAGCAAGAAACAAACCAGCATTGCACTTTCTACAGCTGAGGTGGAGTACATTGCAGCTGGAAGTTGTTGTACTCAGATCCTTTGGATGAAACAACAGTTATCGGATTTCGGTGTTGATTTAGGAACCGTGCCTATCATGTGTGATAACACAAGTGCAATTAGTATCACTAAGAACCCAATGATGCATTCTAGAACCAAGCACATTGAGATAAGGCATCATTCCATTCGGGACCAATTTCAAAGCGGGAATATCAAGCTTGAATATGTCAATACAGCTGATCAGTTGGCTGACATATTTACCAAAGCTTTGCCAAAGGAAAGCTTCCTTCACATTAGGATGAAACTAGGTATCATAGATCCTAGTGAGATCTGATTTTTTGTGTCCAATCGATTTGGTAAATCGATTATCCTGTGGATACACAGGAAAATAGGTTTATGAAATCGATTGCTCAAATCGATTTATGCCATACAGTTTTTTTTTAAAGTAGAAACATGAAATCGACTTGGAAAATCGATTTATTGTTCCCAGGAAGCTTCAGATGTTTTAAATTTTCCATTCCAATCAATTAGGGAAATCGATTGATCACTTGGCATTCTGTTTAAAGAATCGATTTGGAAAAACGATTAGGTTGGCCCCAGACTTCAAAGTTGAGGAATTTTTCCAAACTATACCATGAAATCGATTAGGGTAATCGATTGTTTAAATTCGTTTGAAGTCTTCAGTTAAATAAATCAATTTGGTGAATTGATGCTGAGACGTGCATATATCTGAACTGGTATGAAAGTTGCTGGACTGATACGAAATCGATTGTCTCAATCGATTTAGCAACTAAGGGAATCGATTAGGGAAATTGATTGACAATATGACCGTTATGTTATTTTTACTAGCCGTTACGGACTCATAATGACTCTATTGATTGGACTTCCCCAGCAACGATTACCTAATCGATTGGCCCAATCGATTTACACACCAGAAATTATAAAAGGAACAGTGTCAATCGATTATGATCATTCATCACAAACCCCAAATCGATTTTGCTCTCAAATTTTCTGCAAATTCACTCAAATCTTTGCTGTCTTTCACCAACTTCATCTTCCAAACCACCTCTGTTTCATCTTTCTTTTTCAAAATCATACACACCATAATGGCTCGCGTGAAACAAACCCAACCCAGAACTCCTTCACTTTCTCCATCTTCCTCATCTAGTGGGAGAACCCCTTCTCCACCTCCCACCTTGTCTAAACGTGTCTCTGTGCCTACTCATAAAATTCTCGCAAAATACAAGGGCAAGGCAATTGCAGTCGATCAAAGCAAGCCAAAGAAAAGAAAAGAGCCACCCACTGAGAAATTGCTTGCTGACGCTATGAAGGATATCACTAAGAAGAAGAAGAAAAATGTTTCCTCAACTCCACAAAAGAAGAAGAGCGTTTCTTCCACTCCACAACAGTAAGCACCAGTTTCCAAGGACAATCAAGCTGCAGAATTCAAGTTGCCTCCTGCATTTCTCAAGAGAAAGATTCATGAAGCTCGATATATGGATTTCGAGTACTTTGATCACGATGGTTTTACGTTTCAACACCATCTACGCTTTCATGGATTAGAAAGTTTTCTATCCTGCTCTCTCGACACTTATCCAAATCTCATCCGCGCATTCTACTCGACGTTCAAGATGACTAACACCGGATTCAAAGCGACAGTTAAAGGAAAGAAGATTTCCATGACATTTGAGGAGTTCTCGAAGCTGTCGGGACTGCCTTATCATGGAAACTCAGTCGACGGAAGCTCCGAAGCAGACGCTGCTGATAAAGGCTGGGAATCTTCACTAGAGAGGCAAAGTTGTGCAGGACCTGATGGTTGAAGGATTTGTTGAATCGGTTTCATTGTCGATCGGCCAGATGAAGGTTCAGCAAAGAATGCTGATGTATGCGCTCACCCGGATGCTTGTCCCACGCTTCGGAAACCATGTTGCTGTCCAAAGGTTGGACATTGTCCTGCTGTGGGGACTGTGCAAAGAGCTCAAGATGAGCTGGGCATGGATTGTCCTCAGACATATGTTGGAAGCTGCACAGGGTAAGCTAGTGCTTCCATACCCACAGCTGATCACAAAAATCCTGGAAAACTTCAAGGTATCATTCACTAAGGAAGAATCGTACAAGACCATCCTCATTTTTGGTGAATCCATTGTGAACCAAATGCAGCTGCGACGGGTGAATGGCATTTGGAAACTACCTCAGTCTAATGCTGAACAGACTCAGCAAAACTCTGGACCAGCTGCTGAGCCAGTTGCACCAGAGTCTGAAGTCTTAGCAAAATTGTTGGAATTGATGGCAACGCAGGCAGCTCACAACGCCAAAATGGAGGTGTCAATTGCAAGGATTGAAGCAGCACAAGAAAAGTTTCAAGCAGACTTGAACTTGGTTGCACAGGATGTCGCAGTAATCCAGGAACATCTAGGCATTAAATTGCCTTTTGGCGATGTTGCTGAGATTGGTCGACAAGCAATTGAAGAACCCAACCCCGTGACTTTAGATAGTTCTAAACCTCATGTTGAGGAGACACCTGCTGAGGGTAATGCAGCGATCTCTCTTTCAACCTTAGCTAATAGTGAGGAACAGCCCAATCTAGACGTTTAGGATTTTAGGTTCTTTGTTGTTGTGAGATGCTATGCATTATCTGTGTAATGTTCTTGATTCATGTACTACTTTGATTGATATGAACAAAAAATTGGATTTATGATTAATGTTTTTTATCTATTGATATCTTCTATTATGTGCCATAATCTGTTTTAAAACTGCTTTTTGTATTTGATCTAATGCCACCAGTGTTCAGCTTTGTTACTAACATAGGGGGAGAAATTCTTTGCAGACAACTTCTCCTTTCATGATTCTCTCCTTTACCTTTTTTTGGATTAACTGACAAAGGAGGAGAAAATTTATAACTTGACTTGACGTGCACTTATGTTTTGATTTACTGCTTCCAATGCTGCTACACAAATCATATCTGCTCTGACATTAGTGTTGATATTTGCTCTGATATTGTTATACTTGATAAATGTAACCTGCTCTAATACTATTGACTGATCTGATACCAGTGCGCTATTGCAAAATGTCCTGATACAATTTGCTTTGTTTTTTTTAAATGCTCTGATACAATCTGATAATGTTACATAGCATTGATAATACTTGATATATGTCAGATCTGTTTTATTGTATAGCTCTAACCCAATTTCCAAAGTATGAACAGCATGACTGCTCAAATTTAGGGGGAGCTTATATGTTTGGTGTAATTATAATGTCATCTCTTGAAATGTTTCTCAAGTTAAAATTGCATGTTTGTCACTTAATCAAAAAGGGGGAGATTGTAAGACATAAGTCCGTTTTTGATATTATTGACAAACATACATCATGTGATAAATCTAACATTTTACACTGAGAAACATTTCAGGAACAACAACTCAAGGAATCAACAAAAGTTGGAAGATTCACTAAGCAAATTGATTGGTCAAATCGATTTTGTAATAGGGTTGATTGAAATTGAAAAACTGTGATTAGGAAATCGATTAGGCAAATCGATTTGCATATTTACTGAAAATCAAGTGTGCAAGTCAGGAGCATGCAGTTTTGTAGGCTAATCGATTTGGCAAATCGATTGTTCAAATCACAAGACTACTCTGATTGTTTAAATCGATTGACACAATCGATTGTGAAAGTCACAGAGCTAAGCTAGTTATTAACCAATCGATTAGGCAAATCGATTTCACAAATTTAGTTTGAAAATAAACTTGGTCTGAGACAAACACAATCGATTGACACAATCCATTGAACTATTTCTATTGTAATAAGTTTGGCATCAATCGATTTGGTAAATCGATTGAATGAACCAACTGATAAACTGTTCTTCAGACATGAATCCATAATCGATTAGGCACATCGATTAACATGATTTAAGCTAACTCTCTGTGATTAGCCAAAATTGATTAGGCAAATCGATTTGTTGAAAACCACTGAGTCTCAGTGACCAATGAAATCGATTAGCCAAATCGATTGGTACAAAAGTTTTAGCAACAGAGATGACTTAGCATATGGCCAAATCGAGTATGTAAATGTTTGAATCGACTGAGTAAATCGATTTTTTTGATCTCGTTGTTGGAACAAAACATCATAAATTGATTATGCAAATCGATTCAAATATGAACTGCTATTCAATTCTGAAGAATTCTTTAAAATAATCGATTAGGTAAATCGATTGTGCAGGCTTTAAAACTTTAATAAATCGATTGGGCAAATCGATTCATCTGTTGTTTTTCTGAAACTATATAAACTGTTTTCATTCTCTTCTTCTCATACAGAACTAACACAATTGATAGAACATTCTGATATATCTTTCTCACATGGAAATAACATTGAACATTGCTTTTTCAAACATGAACATTCATCTTTCGTGATCAACAAAGACTGAAAAAGATTGCAAAGAGAAAGACAATTAGAGAAGAAGCTTGCTCAAGAAATTTTGTATATTTCTGTTTTAGACTTTCTGTAAACAAATTTTGTAATCAAATAGCATTGAGAAATCAAGTTGTAACTGGTAGTGATCTTCTGTTTTGAGGGATATCATCAAGATGACACTTGACTGAAATCTTGGAAGAGTTTGTGGGAGATAAACTCTGGGATTCAGGGAGATAAGAATAGAATAGGAAGAGCGGTTTAAGATTGATAGGCGAGGAGCTGGAACATCTGTAAATTGACTCTACGAGATTCTATTGAAAAGGCTAAGATCGGCTTTGATCTTAGGACTGGACGTAGGTCGTCTAACAGACGGCTGAACCAGTATAAAAATTACTGTGTACAGTTTTCCTTCCCTTATCTCTTTTATTTTTGTATTGCTTATTTGATTGATCTTGATTGCATGCAATAATAAAATTCTGTGATAATTGACATTACATGAATTGTTATTCTTGGCATGTTTGTATATGAATCAATATGTTCAACATCTATTGTATCTGCTGCACTCTATTACACAATACTTGTTATTGTTAACATTCTTGTAGGATTGATAATTGGGACCTTGGTTAATCTTGCGTTTGAAAAATCTTTGAATTTAGTAAACTGTTTAGCATATTGTTAGAATAGGCATTATTCTGCAATATCTGAGGTCATACTCCCCATCATTTCATATATCGTTCTATCGGATACATCCATCTCATATAAGTTGGCCCACAAAGTTGTGTCTCCTTAACAAGATGAACAGTAAGGTGAACCATTATATCAAAAAACGAGGGTGGGAAATACATTTTCAAGCTCACACAAAGTAACAACAATCTCCCACTACAACATCGGTAATTTCTGAGGATTGATCACTTTACTACAAATTTCCTTGAAGAAGAAACATAATCTAGTTATAGCTCGTCGAACTTTTTCAGGTAAAATAGAACGTATACCTATTGGTAGAAACTGCTCCATTAGAATATGACAATCATGGGTCTTCAAACCTTTTAACTTGAGGTCTTTTATACAAACTAAATTTTTAATGTTTGAAGAGTATCCTTCTGGAACTTTAACTTCGTGTAGAAATTTACATAAAACAATTTTTTCCTTTCTAGATACAGTATGAGTGGCTGGAGGTAGATATGTGCGATTTCCTTTCTTTACGGGACCCAATTCATTTCTTTATTCCCATATCGACCAAGTCCAATCTTGCATTGATGCCATCTTTAGACTTTCCTGGAACATTGAGTAACGTACCAATAACACTATCAAATAGATTCTTTCAATATGCATCACATCGAAGAAATGTCTATTATACAATGACTTCCAATATGGCAATTCAAAGAAAATTGACTTTTTCTTCAACCCAGTTTTGACCAGCTCTCCCGCAAAAGGTTTGCCAAATTTATTGGTCAAACCTTGTACTTTTTCAAGTATTTGATATTCAGCCGATGCTAAAGGAGCTTTATCTTCCTCTGATTTTCCATTGAACGCATTTCTCCACCCACGATACTGATGACTATAAATACATTCTTCTTATAAAGTTTCAACCGCATCCAATTTTTACCCTCTTTACATATAGGACATGCACACTGACCTTTAATGTTATATCCTGATAAATTACCAAATGTTGGAACATCATTAATTGTGTCGAACAACATAGCCCTCAAATTGAAACATTCTTTCTTATACCCATCATAAACTTCCACACTTGTCTCCCGCATATTTTTTAAATCTTCAATTAAAGGAGTCAAGTATAAGTCGATATCATTCCCCGATTGTTTGGGTCCATAAATTAACAAAGATAACATCATAAACTTACGCTTCATACATAACCATGGTTGTAGGTTATAAATCAAAAAAATCACAGGCCACGTGTTGTGTGAGATGCTTTAAAGACCATGTGGATTCATTCCATCAGTAGAAAGTGCAAGTCGTAAATTTCTTGACTCTATCCCGAATTCACGATACTCGTGATCAATTTTTGCCCATTGTGGAGAATCTGCAGAGTGTTGAAACTTTCTATCTCTAATTCTTTCATCTACATGCCATGTAAAGTGTTTTGAATCTTCTTTACTACGATACATGCGCCTAGATCTTGGTATTATAGGAATGTACCACACTACTTTTGCTGGAGTAGATTCTTTCTTCTTATATCGAGAGACATTGCATTTCGGACACGTCTTTAGTAATTTATATTTGTTTCGAAATAAAATGCAATCGTTAGGACACGCATGAATCCTTTTGTAACTCATGCCAATAGAACACAAAATTCGTTTAACCTCGTAGGTTCCACAGGGAAGTTCATTATCATCTGGCAACATATCTTTTAAGAGTGTTAATAATTATGTGAAGCTTTTATCAGACCATCCATTACTCGCTTTTAAGTTGTACAACTTTAATATCACTGACAGTCTTGTGAATTTAGTACAACCATTATATAATAGTTTCTCTGCATCACTCAACAAACTCTCAAACATTTTAGGACAATCCCGAAGATCTTCTTCAACTGCTTTTGCAATCTCCTCAACTGGGTCTGGCTCATATGTATCTGTGTCGAAATCAGTTGAAGCATATGTTGAACCATTCTCAAAATTAATGTTTCCTTTTTTTTTTTCACCATGTCTTATCCAACATGTATAGCTTTGATCAACTCCATGCCATACTAAATTTTCTTCCAATTCATCTTCTCCAATGCGTTTTCCAAAACAACATTTTAAACAAGGACCAACGACTCTATTTGGATCTATCGTATTCTTCACTGCAAACTCAACAAACTCCTTCACCCCATTTTCATACTCTTTTGACAATCGATTGGCAGACATCCATTTCTGGTCCATATTATATGACCTATATAAATGCAGTTACACAAATAATAAGCTACAGATAACATTATACAAATATATAGTACACATATCTAATAATGGAAAATGGAAACCAAGGTCCAAGTCTGATTTCAAACTAGAACAGATCAACAAATTTCAAAAAAATAATAGATTTTATATGATTTATTATGTAAAAATTTATTAGTTTTAGTGACAGCAACAAATTAATAAATACAATACCTTAGACAACGTATCCAATTTTTTTGAAAGGAGGAGCAGTAGATGGGCGCACAATACGTAGAAGAGAGGAGCGTTCCTAGAGTAGAGGAGATAAGGGTTCGTAAATTTGTTTTAAATTCAATTTTATTTATTTAAAGTAAATGATTTTTATAGCACTTGTGTAATAAGTGCTCTAATAGGTCATTTAATTATGTGAAAGCATAAGTCTTTTATAGCGTATGTATAAAAAGCGCTCTAATAGATCATTTAGTTATGTGAAAGCGCAAGTCTTTTACCGCGCTTGTCAAAAAAACGCTTTAAAGGTGGGAGTGCTATATTTTACAACGCTTGTGTTTAAAGTGCTCCAAAAGCGCTGTAAAACCTTATACAACAGCGCTTTTGTAAAAGTCTTGTAAACATTATGTGCAAGCGCTATGTGACCCTATATGACCCTACAACAACGTTTTTCCCACAGCGCTTGTCAAAAAAGCGTTGTTGTATCCTCCATTTTTTTTAAAATATTATACAAAAGCGCTTGTATTTAATAAGCACTATAAAAGGTGCGTTATAAAATGTCATTTTTGGCGTAGTGTTGGAAGTTACAATAATATTAAAATAAATAATAAAAATACATGTTTAATAAAAATAAAATCCTTGAGTAAAAAAAATATAAAAAAAAAAATCTTTATCAAAGAGCTTTTAATTCGAGTTATTACAAAAATAAAAAGAATAAATTTAGATATATTATAATATCAAAGAGTTGTTAGGTAAAAATACAATCACATAACATCTTTAGTTAATAATTTAATCTTATAGATTAATTAGGTCTTATAATTATTATTAATAGTTCTCATTATAATAATAAATATTAAATCGATACGCTCGTTATATATATTAATAGTTCTCATTCTAATAATATATATACATTTAAAAGTGTAATGAAAAAATTGATATCAATATATGTAACATAAAATACATATAGTTTAGGATTTAGGTAACATAAAATATAAAGTTTTCCTATGTAGTCAACAAGGAAGGACTCCAATAATATTTTAAAATGGATACTCTAAAATATATCGTTCATCTTATTAAAAGATCCAACTCCTTTCTACTTAAGTGTTCTCCTTTTATAGTCTTCTCTTTTTGACCTAATGGTCTTCTTTGGGACGTCCAAGTCCATTAGATTTAGTTTCAGAGGTCCATGCTACTTGTCGCGTGGGCTGTAGGGGATGGCGACCTATGTAATTAAACATGGGAATAGGTTAGGTTAGATCGGGCTTTGAAATGTCTGAACCTAGCCTACGATTAATTTTTTATGTCTAAGTCTGGCGTACGGCCTATCATAGGTTTTTTTTCCGGTCTGACCTAATCTTTTATAAAGTCTGGTTTGACAGCCTATTTAAAAGTCATATTAACATTAAAATATTTAAATTTAGGCTTAATTGCAGTTTTGGTCCCCCAATTTTAGCTGAATCGCAAAAGTAGTCCCCCCTATTTTGTTTCTTCCCAGTTTTGGTCCCCAAACAGAATTTTGGTCCAAAATTTGATGAAATTTCATTTTTTTAAAGTCGTAGTACACCATTTATGACCATATATTCCTGGTACAATTGTTGCAAATTAGAACTTGAGGCATGGTGTGACTTAAATAAATGCAAAAAAAAAAATGAAATTTCATGAAGTTTTGGACCAAAATTCTGCTTAGGGGACCAAAACTGGGGAGCAACAAAATGGGAGGACTACTTCCGCGATTCAGCTAAAATAGGGGGACCAAAACTGCAATTAAGCCTTAAGTTTATATTTTACATATCTATATATTTTAAATAAAAAACCATTTTTCTAACAAAATAATTTCAAAAAAATCTAAAAGAAACATCATTTAAACCCTAAAAACTAATTTTTTAATTAAAATAATATATTTTTTCCTAAAACAAATGCACCTCTTATGACCTCTCGTATAAATATGGAACGACCACTGAGTGATTGCCAAATTGAACGGTTATCGCATATAGAATCCCTATGGAATATAGAACAACAACAACAACAACAACAACAACAACAACAACGACGACGACGACGACAACGACGACAACGACAACGACAACGACGACGACAACGACAACGACAACGACAACGACAACGACAACAACAACGACAACAACAACGACAACGACAACGACAACGACAACAACAACAACAACGACAACAACAACGACAACAACAACGACAACAACAACGACAACAACAACGACAACAACAACAACAACAACAACAACAACAACAACAACAACAACAACAACAATAATAATAATAATAATAATAATAATAATAATAGTAATAATAACAATAACAAGTAAGCATAGACATGAAGGAATTGATATGGAATATCTCCCGAAACTAATATGCCAAACTTGGTACTTGAGCACATTAGGTCTTGTACTGTCAACTCTATCAAGCTAGATCAAATCTATTCCCTACTCAAGACTTATCACAAATATGCTAATAAAGACTCTTCTTATTCAGGCTCCATATGAAGTAGGAGGAGTTGTTAAAGATGAGCACTTGGTCCCCCCATCTACACTAGTGTTCAACATCCACAATATCATCAAAATGAAGCTTATTGCTACCAAGGACAACAAAAAGCCAATTCCTGAAGTCAAAAGACTCTCAAGACAATCTAGTGCATCTCACAACATTTCCTTCTTGGTTGGAGATTCATTTGCACCAATCTTTGGCGAAAAGAGATCATTCAGGAGTATCTAAGGATGTACCACTCTTGTTAGGTAATGCCTCCAGTCTCGTTCCCTCTACCAAGAGCATCTCAAGAGTTTGAGAAAAAAAAATGAAAGAGAGAAGTCAAGTTATCAACTATGATATAGGAAAAAGAAGGAGATGGTAAAAATCCCAATGAAGAAAAATCAAACCTCATCTTGAGGAAGAGATAGAAGATAAGTTCCACTTTTGAGCATAGTCAATGATCTACTAATACTATCATCAATAATGGTAATGACATGTCTGAACCTAAACCTACAACAAACCCATCTAAAGCCTCTTATATAGACCATACTCTAATTGCAACCCCTTATGAACCTGAACCAGTTAAACCTCCACCCCCCCTTTGCACCCTCAAACAAAACACTCTCACATATCTTTACTATTTTCTCCAGTTCTGAATCAACTACGACACCTTAGATGAAATGTTTAAGGCCACCATAACAGAAATATATGCTACTCTTAGATATCAACTAAATTCTCATCCCCTTAATACTGAATTACCAACCTCCTCACCATTACCTTCCAACACTAACCCTCAACAAACACCTACCATAACAACCAATCAAACCTCACACATCACTTCCACACCTGCATGTGACTCTCACTCACATATGCTTATGTATCCTATTCACACATCAATTGAAATGACAACTCAGGTTGTAAATAATTTAGTCTCTAAAACATCCTTAGATGAATCACCTGCTTCTAACTCAACCCACCCTAAAACTGAACTTGATACTGCCGTACCATAGACCTAGCCTATCTTATTCCCTCTTTTCCCTTTGGCTTCCCAACCCTTGACTCATTCATTACCTCTTTTACTTGTAAAATAACAAGATTAGAAATATGAATGCTTAGATTTCAGACCATAATGAAGTCTTCAATTAGTGGGACAAAGTTTTCTATTTTGTCATAAACTGTATTAGGGAAAACATGGAGCAAAAAAGGAATGTAGCCACTAAAAATTCTAGTGCTTTCAGACATACTGATGACATCATCTACCTTTGAGTCTTCCATTTTTAGTTATTTTCGATTAACACAACTTTGTTGATTCTACAACAAACCGCTTTGTGCCTTACCAATCAGATATTATTTTAAGCTACTCAACTTGATCATAAACTTACAGATAAGTAATTATTTGTTGAAGCTTAACTTGGTCAGAGCAGTGTTCATAATGTTGAATTAACACCTAATTGGCAGACCTTTTCTTATGTAGATCTTTTAGCTATATTTCGCTTTTCAAGATGCTTATTTAAACTATAAACATGTACAATAACAAGTTTTATTTGGCATTGAAAAGGAAATAACTTTAGAAAAATAACAACTTCCTTCTTTTCCAAATAGTTCATTCATGAGATAATATTTTTTTATGATATAATTGAAATTATATTGTTACATGTATTTAAATCATAGGCTATAAATTGATTGTGTTGATTTACTTGCTATATGTAACACTCTGATTTTTAACAGCGCGAGTGTATTTTGTTTTAAACAAATAACAAATTCATAAAACAAAGAAATTAAGAAAGAAATAGTTTTGGATAAAATATTTATGTCGTAACACAACGACAAAAGTCAACAATATTTACAAACAACAGAAATAGTTTTTGAAATACAAACCCAAAGTATTTACACAACAAAATACACCAGGGCTATGAGACCTATCAGAATAGCTCATACCCCTGGAATATTCTCGGGAGACACCTGTACAAAAGCATTGCCCCAAGAATTTTAACTTCCCCACGTCGCATCAAAAAGTGGTACAAGGACCCATCAAAATAAAAGTCAAGCTGACAATATGAGGTAGAGGTACAGTCTTCCAAATTGAAATAAATACATCCACAAAAGAGAGACAACTAAACCCTATACAACCCTCTAATCTGATCATGCTACAAAAAAAAAAAAAAAAACAATACAGTCCAGGTGATCTCCACGTGCCCCGCAAGATCCTTCTGACACCGCATCAGTCAGGTATGCTTAACTACCTTCCCATCTCCAGGGTACTACCAGTCGGTTGATCATGATTCTCATCTGAGGGCAAAACAAAAATTTCCACAAGAATTGTAAAGGTCACCAACCGAAATTAACAAATATCACATAGCATTTAAATTTTAAATGCACAAAATAAACTTCCAACATAGCATAATCTTTGAAAGGGTTTTCATATGCCAAACATGCATAATCAAAGTTGAAAAATGAAGTTTTTAACAAAACTACACTGTCGTATTTGAATCCAGCATCCTTGTATTCGAATACGGTGCTAATTCATAAGTAAGTAGCAAAATCAACACAACTGTATTCGAATACGAGACATGATGTAATCGGATACGAGACAGGACAAGTTAGTAGCAAAAACAACACAACTGTATTCAAATACAACCTCCTTGTATTCGAATACAACAGCAAAAAAATGCAGAATTCAGCTTTAAAATGGCTTCGAAATCAATCAACAATTACACACAAATCCAAACAATCACACTTACCAGTTAGGGTACAATCACAACCACAACTGAGCATACATATACCATCATCACAGTATATCAAACATGACTCGCGTGCCAAGCACCCTAATGCAATGCGTATATGCCAAAATGCATGAATTCCGAAATTCCAACTAAAACCCTCCTCGAAGGGGCATAAAATAATTGTACCACCTATCACAGACTAGTACTAATTACCGAGGTGCCACCTATCACGGGTCAGCACGATTTACAATAAAGCGTAAATCGTAAACGTACCGCTTATCACAGACCAGTACTGTTTACCAAGGTGCCACCTATCACAGGTCAGCACGATTTACTAAAAAGCATAAATCATAAACGTACCGCCTATCACAGACCATTACTGTTTACCGAGGTGCCACCTATCACGGGTCAACAAGATTTACTAAAAAGCGCAAATCGTAAACGTACCGCATATCACATACCAATATTATTTACCGAGGTGCCACCTATCACGGGTCAGCACGATTTACTAAAAATGTGCAGTCTATCACATGCCTACACGACGCGAAAATCTCCGCAAGGATAAGATGAACCAATATATCACATGGCATCATCTCGTGGCCCATCACGGTCACCACTATCACCATGGCACCATCGCGGTCACCATGTACTATGAAATGCATGAGCATACTTTGACTTTTTCCACAACAATCATAAAGTAAATGCAGATATTAAAAGATTCCCTGTTTTTAATACTCATTTAACAGTAACGATTTTTCAAATTCAACACAGAGAATACTCAACGTATATTTTCCACCACCACATATCAAATTTAATCCACAATTCACATTAAATTCGATCAATTCAAATTCCAAAAACCACACCAAGCTCATTCGTCAATCACCCATAAAGTTCCATAAAATTCAAACATAACTCATGCCAAATTAATTTTCACAAAACCACAACTCAAACACATCAAATTTAATTTCCTCAAAAACACACATAAATGAATTAAATTCCTTTTTCACAAAATCACACATCAATTTCACCAAATTCCAACTCCATAAATACACATATAACATCCTATATGCAAGCTAAAATTTTGGAAGGAGCCCTTACCTTAACGGTGGCTTTAACAGCCGATTACGGCACAGCAATTAATTTCAGTAAAATTTTCGCTCGCGTCGTCGCTTCCAAAGATGGCTCACTAGCACCGTAGCATGGAGGTGAACAAACTTTCTCTTCTATCACTTCTCAAAACGAAGCTCAAACTCACCAAGTCTTGGGCTTCTTTTCTTGATGCAAAAGAAAGCAAAAGAAAAGAAAGAAGAAGGAGAAAGAGGGAAGAAAGGATTCGCGAGCAGGGAGGAAATGTTTCTGGTTTTCTTCCTCTGTTTCTTTTCTTTTCCAAAACACACACACACACACACACACACACACATATATATATATATATATATATATATATATATATATATATATTATACTTAACACCAAACCCAAACAAATATGAAACAACTCTTACACACGTCACTTTACTCACATCTCAAACTATTTTGATAAAAATATCTACTCTCGCCGCAAATTAATTGATAGATAAATTTTCAAGAACGAGTGATATTTTTAACAAAAATGTCTGGTATTAATTTGACAAATAATTTAAATCCAATTTCTAAAAATATATTTTTGGCATTTAACTCACTAAATACCAAAAATTAGGCTAAAAGCCTAAGAAATTCAACATAAAATATCCTAAAATTGTATAATTTAGGATTTAAAAATTAAGGGTCTTACACTATATGATATGAATAAATTTCAAAAGTTTTATGAGTATATTAACATGTTCTTAAATAAATAATTTTTGCCTATAATAGTAATCTAAAATAACTTCACTTAAATTAGTTCCTCCTTTCCTTTTGTTTTAGTTTTCTTTTCTTTTTTTTTTATGTTGTTAACTGCTATGAAATTATCTAAATGAGAGTAAAATATAAAATAAAATAGATGAAGAAGAGAAATAAAGAAGAATATATTTTTTGTATTCTATATTATAGTGTATACTTTACAATGCCATATCAGTTCTATTTACATGGCCTAAGTCTTGTAACTTATAAGTAATGATCACATTAGCTTAAGAGAAGACACTAACAATGAGTATAGTCCACTAGAAAATAGTAAATCACTCACTAATGGATATCATAGATATTAAGGATATGTCTCATTAAAATTTTAGTAGGAAAAATCCTAATGATTGAAAAAGAATTCAACATATTTTCTGTAAGAAATGTCTCGGTAAAAATCTTATCAAAAAAATCCAGCGAGACATAACCATGATGAAGGAAAAAAGAGTGCAATACACATTTATTTCTCTCTCTCATGGAGACAATTATATCTGAGACGATGAAGACTAATTAATCTTTGGTACTAGTTGTTCTAAAGCTTCAATTGACAGTAACTTTGTAGAAAGATTTGTTCTGTTTTACTTATTATACTTTTCTCCAAATTAGTCGTGCATGTGATATTATCTTTACATTGAATGCAATAATTCTGTTTTAGACAAAAAAAAATGTATCTCACCAAAATGTATTCTAGGTTTGCCTAATAATACACAATTTATTTTAATTGAAGAATCTTATGGATCTTCAATATATATATATATATATATATATATATATATATATATATATATATATATATATATATATATATGTGTGTGTGTGTGTGTTGCGCGCTCGCGTGTTATTTATTATAATATATTAAAATAGACTTCAAAACCATTCATTTGACACATAATCACATTTTATGTTACATAACTTTATTTGTGTCACCTCACTTATTTGTTTAGTTGTTATAGCTAGAATTTCTTCTCTTTCTATTCTTCATATAGTACACAATTTCATTTCATCTATTACATTTCATTTCATCAACAAAAAAAATTCAACAATAAACAAATATTAATAATAGCTCATAATGCAATAAATATTTTTCTATTATCTATTTATCATTTATTAAATGTAAATTTATTCTGTAACCTTTTCCGATATAAGTCCAAATATCTATTATTTTTTTGTTTGGCTGAACCAAGATTCAATAAGACACGATACCACAACCTCGAGAAATGAACTATTGTTTACGCTAACTTCTTCTCCAATTTGAGTATAAAAAAATTGTCTTTGTGTTGTTTGATGAAATACAACTGATGTTTGTATTTATTTGAGTAGCTAACTGACTTTGGAATACTTTTCTCCTTCATGACCATCTTCTTCCACATGGAATTTTCTAGCCACTGAAATACGTGTTCTATTTTATGCCTGATATTTAGTTACATAATTTTTATGTTATCTTTCATTTACAATATTAATAATAAAAAATATCTAATTTATGTCGATGCTAATTATTAATGTTCTATTCAACAAACTGTACGTTTTGCCTCATTTCAGTCACTTCAATTGTAAATAAATTCATCTAAATAAAACTATATAATAGATATTCTAAATATTTGATTTATATTATGTATTATCATATGCATATATCAAAGACAATATATTGCATATAAGTAAATGAGAACATAAAATTCCCTTGAACAAAACTCTCTAAATAACACTATAAAATAAATCAAATTGAGATAAATTATTTTTTCTACTTAGAAATTACTTAAAATAAAATTCATATCAAATAAAATAAAGCGTGAGAATTTAAAGATAATAATTTAGCAACTCAAATTATCAATACAATTTATTTCCAAATATATAATGTTAACAATGTATATATAAGATCAAAATTACTCAAATAAGTTTCATAATAAAAATTTGAATATTAAATCATGTCCAAGAAAAATAGAATGATTGTTTAAAATAATTAAATTAAAAAAATTTAAAGAAATTGCTCATATATTATTTCTTTGTTCTCGTATGTAAAATTGATGAG
>JBBPBR010000001.1:16032856-16047761 GCA_037974775.1 Cicer pinnatifidum | reverse complement strand
AGAAAAATATAAAATAAAATAGATGAAGACGAGAAATAAAGAAGGATATAATCTTTGTATTATATCTTATAGTGTTTATAATGTCATTTGAGTCTTATTTATAGGATATAATAAATCTTGTAAGTTCTAAATACATAAATGATCACATTAACATAAGGGAGACCCCTAACAATTACTATAGCCCACTAGTAAATAGTAAATCATCAACGAATGTCATAGAAATTAAGAAATATAGAAGGCTAAAGAAAATATACATCTACTAATATAGATATTCGTTACATTAATTGGTTTTTAATTATTAATAATGATCTTGGTATTGGACCAAAAATTGTACTAAACATAAAATTGAACCTGCATTTGTTTTTTGTTTTTTTATAATAGTGTGGGACAAGTTATTTATATCATCATTAATTTTTTAAAAAATTATTGGGCTCAACGGGCTACCCCTAACTTGCTAGACTTCAGACTTCAATGGGACGGGCTAAAAGTCCAGGTTGATAATCCAGCCCATAATTTCTTATCCAAGACCTAACTTTTGATTCTTGTCTTTTGTACCTCCCATTTAAACTTGTACCCCCAATTTATTAAAAATCCAGTCTTATCCTTAATAAATTCATCCACGTGAGCGGTAAAAAAAATTACTCCAAAATCTGACCCCCTCGTAGAAATTTCCGGTAAGTAATTTTAATAAACGAAATTTCCGGTAGTTATATGTAATACCGGAAATTTGGTCAATGAAATTTTCGGTAGTTGTATTTTCAATGCCGGAAATTTTAAATTTCCGGAAGCTACCGGAAATTTCAAAAAATTTAAAAAATCTGGTAATTAGTTTTTGTTCACCGGAAATTTCGTTTTTTGAAATTTCCGGTAGTTAATCCGGAAATTTCAAAAATCCGGTAGTTAATTTTTTTTTTTTTGAATATTTTTTAATTTGTTTGTTATTTTATTTTATTTATTTTTTTTTTTAAATAGGGATGGAAAATACACAACCAGTATTTATAGATTTAACTGAAGCATTTACAACTGATCAAATTTTTGAGTCACGAGAAGCTGTCATATCATGGGCAAGAGAGATAGGTCGACAAAATCGAGTAGCAGTTATCATTACTCGATCAGACGTAGAGACTGGAAAGTGAGGAAGAAAGTCAAAATTAATTCTTGGTTGTGATAGAGGTGGACAATATAAGTCAATAAAAATGACACAGGTACTTCAACTAAAAGGTGTGGATGTCCGTTTAAACTTAGATCGAGACCACTGAAAAATAATGAAGGATGAATTATTAGTTTAATTTGTGGACTTCACAACCATGAGTTAGTAGCTACTTTTGAGAATAATGCATTTATGGGACGCTTAATAGAAGAAGATAAGAAACATGTTGACGAGTTGACAAAATATCACATTGCACCGAGACACATCGTGTCATATTTGAGAGATCGATATACGGAGAATGTGACTAGTATCTATCAAATTTACAAGTGACGAAGTACATACAGGAAGAATTTGATGGGACCTAGAACTGATATGCAACATTTGTTGAAGTTACTTGAAGCTGAGAAATATACTTGTTGGAGTAGGACTCATGAGGATTCCAACGTTGTAAGGGATATGTTTTGGACACACACAGATTCCATAACTTTGCTGAACATGTTCCCTCTTGTATTGATCATGGATAGCACCTACAAAACCAACAAGTATAGGTTACCGTTGTTTGAAATTGTTGGTGTAACTTCAGCTAGGTTGACATTTAATGTTGCATTTGCTTATATGGATTCTGAACGTCAAGACAACTTTTGGTGGGCATTGGAGAAGTTAAAAGAGTTGTTTGTTTCAAACACGTCATTTCCTCAGGTGATTGTGATTGACAGAGAACTTGCTTTAAGAATGCAATTAAAGTTGTATTTCCATCTTCAACAAAACCAACAAGTATAGGTTACCGTTGTTTGAAATTGTTGGTGTAACTTCAGCTGGGTTGACATTTAATGTTGCATTTGCTTATATGGATTCTGAACGTCAAGACAACTTTTGGTGGGCATTGGAGAAGTTAAAAGAGTTGTTTGTTTCAAACACGTCATTTCCTCAGGTGATTGTGATTGACAGAGAACTTGCTTTAATGAATGCAATTAAAGTTGTATTTCCATCTTCAACAAATTTACTTTGCCAACTTCATATTAACAAAAATGTTGGAGCCAAATGCAAACAATATATATTAAAGAAAGACATGCAAGAACCCATTCTTGAGTTGTGGAGGAAAATTGTTTATTGTTCTAAAGAGAAGGAGTACAAGGAACTTTTGCAAATATTTGAGCAAGCATGTGTCGATAATATTATTTTCTTTGACTACGTCAGAGACACATGGTTCAATCCTCATAAGGAAAGATTTGTTGAAGCATGGACCAATCAAGTATTGCATCTAGGAAATACTACGACTAATAGGTATGTCATTAAAACTTCACATTTTATATTTTTTGTTTAAATATTAGGGTTGAGTCTGCTCATTGGTCATTGAAGAGATTTTTGGAACATAGTAAAGGAGATTTTTGTAAGGCATGGAATGGTATGAATGACATGTTGAAGTTTCAAATTATTAAGATAGAAGGTTCATTTGAGATAAGTAAGGGTCGCAAAGAGCATATACACAACAATCCATTCTTTGAGAAATTGACTTGGGTGGTATCCAAGAAAGCCTTAGGTGATATTGTTGAAGAATACAAGAGAGTCAGTTATGTCGGTAACAATAAAGATGTGTATTGTTGTATACTTAGAAAGACTCATGGATTACCTTGTGCATGTGAGTTAGCACGATACAAGATGGAAGGTGTTCCAATCCCATTAGATGTTGTTCATATACATTGGAGAAAATTAACCTTGAATAGTGATCAAGAGGATGAACAGTTGACAAATGATTCAGAGTTGGACATTACATCGGAGATGAATATAATTTGGAAAACATGGAAAACACTTAATGTTGTTGGAAGAAGGGCATTAAAGAGCAAGTTGAGTGAAATAGCATATCCGGAGACAACATCAATGTGTGCACCAATGGATAAAATTAAAACAAAAGGTGGTGTTAAGAAAAAAGACAATAAGCTGAAGAGATATGATGTATATCGCGACCCATCATACTCTGTGCATGTTGATACTCAAGTCTCCCAACAAGCATCCAAACAAGTCTCTCATCAGGTTAAAAAATATTTCCACGAGTTTCCTTCTTTAATTCATCCATATATTGAAGACATAGTTAATTTTAAAGCATATGGAAACTGTGGATATCGTGCTATTGCTGCTTTACTTGGTCATGGTGAAGAATACTGGAGCATTATACGTCGACAGTTGTATACAGAGATTAAGTCCAAACCTAATTTATATGCTGCATTATTCAAGGAACGTTTGCAAGAAGTGACAGAGTCTTTACATGTAACAGAGTTGGAAAACCAAGCTAACGAGAAGTGGATGACCATTCCTGATATGGGTTACGTGATAGCAACAAAATATAATCTCGTTCTTGTTATATTAGCAAAAACTTTTTGTTTGACTTTTTTCCCATTGAGGGGTGCACATAATGGAGATTTGTCACGTGATCGTGTTATCAGCATTGGTTTTGTTAACGAAAATCATTGGGTTCAAGTTAAATTAAAATATGCATGTCCGTTACCTCCACTTGCATGGCATTGGAAGAAGCATCGTAGCGATGAGTCTACATCCTGGGCTATCGCTTATGCAGGACGTCTACCACATTGGGGTTCTTTAGATTTAGAAAATAATTCAAATTATATGTCTTTGGCAAATGATTAACACTTTTGAGTTGAATGTTGTTTTAAATGATATGATTGACACTTTAAATGTTGTATTCAATTTAGATGATTGCCACTTTTAAATGATAGGAATGCCACTTTAAATGTTGTTTGAAATTTAGTTGTGAATAATAACTCTGAATAATAAATAAGTCGCGAATAATAACTCTGAATAATAAATAAGTCGCTAATAATAACTCTGAATAATAAATAAGTCGCGAATGATAACTCTGAATAATAAATAAGTCACTAATTAATTAAGTCTGAATAATAAATAACTAACTAAATAAGTCGCTAATAAAATAAGTCTGAATAGCAAATAACTCGCGAATAATAAAATAAGTCTGAATAATACAACTATAATACTACTGATAATCTCCTCATCTAGAAATGTGTAAAGCTCTCTCTAATAAGACACACATCTGATCTTCAGGACCACCCATATGCTAATCTAAACTCTGTTGTATAAGACCACCAACTGTGTGACACCGTGTACACCTAGTATCGGGACCAGCATCATGACTAGGACCAGCATCATGACTATGACCAGCATCAGGACCAGGACCAGGACCAGCATCAGCATCATAACTAGGACCATCATATGCAGCAACATAAGGGATCATCCGAGGATGAGATATCCTATAATACCACTGGATGTATCCCTCAACACACTCATGTGGATATACAGCTGGGTGCAATTTAGCTCGAAGTGATCGTACAGAATTCCGGTACATGCTCCATTCAACGTCGACATCACGTGCAACAAGCATCGGTGGTGTAGGAGGAATGTGTTGAGTATACCCAAACTGTCGTATGCACCTCTCTGATAAATACGGAACCATCGTGAAACACCAACGAATATATCCTGTAAATAATGACACAGACTGAAATCGTGTCATAGCATTCTCATCGTAATTTGGTGCCCAGATAATATCAGTATCCCTCAAAGCATCCAACTTTGCCTTGTAATATGCAACATTCCCAGATGTTTGTTTTGCAGTCCAACGAAACATCCGTGGCATCGAGGAAACATGTTCATCCATATCCCGTTTACAAATATCATGAAAATGTTCATAAATCCAAGTCTGTAAATAATTCAAATGTAGTAAAATTATTAAGGTGATGAAATAATTAAAAAAATAAGGATAACTATAATAATTATAATAAATATAATAGTACCTGAAATAAAAATAAATATCCTCCAATCTGTTTGGTTGCAGGCAATGTACTATCTCTAAGATTGTCATATAACACAACAAGTGCAGCTGGTCCCCATGCCCATTTACCACAACTATCAAGATCTTGAAACAGAAAGAGATGTTTTGAAGATACAAGTGTAAAACTTTTATCAGCCAGAATGGTACACCCTACCAAATGAAGTAGATATGCCCTCGCTGCACAGTCATATCTTCGTTCATGAAGTTTCTTAAAAAATATCTCTTTCAACCACTCAAAACTATACGAGGCCCCTCTATTGGTCCTAGTCTCAGTGACAGCTTCATCATATGCAACTCCCAACAACACAACAGCAGTAGCAATTGCCAAATCTTCATTGACATTTGCGGGAGGTGTGAAAAACTCTCCAATACATTGGATGCTCAAAAGACCCCTGACGTCTGTAACACCCCAAATTTTATAATAAACTATTTTATTAATTAAATAGAATTTTAAATAATTAATTTGATGACTAATATTATTTTAGAATATATGTTGATAAATTTTGTGGCTAATTTTTGTTATAAGGATGCTTTCTATGATGTGTTGGTTTGATATATGTTATATTTAATGAGCAATATAAATAATAAATATTTATTTTATTATTCTATATATTTTTCTAAAAATAATAGTATTTTAGTGTAATATTTAAAAATAAAAATAAAATATTTTATGCGATTTTACGTGTATATACGTGTACTCAATTAATGTAATATTTTTATGTGCATTAGATTGATGTTAAGTATGTACATAGTTATATTTCAATTATTTATAACTATTTTCTATTTTAAATTATTTAATTTATAAATAACTATCTTGAGATGTTAGAAATATTGTGATTGATTTCCTTTACTTGTATGTATAACATATGACATGATAATTTTATACATCTTTATTGTGATTTAGTAATTAATATAAATTTTGGTGTTATATTTAATTATTTTATCGTTTTGACTATTATATAAAGATGATAGTATTTTTATGGGTTGATTTTGAGAAATATTATAGTAATAATTACAGTTATTATAAAAATGTGTTTTATGGGTTAGATCCATATAGAAGAATAAAACCTAATTAAACATATTATTAAAAAAATAAATAAATATCTATATAATTAATTCTTTAAAATAAATAGATAAATAAATAATAATGATACATTAAAATATATAGGACAAGCTAAATTGTAGAATCCGATTGATATATGTAAGGTAGGCATGGGCTGTTAACTAATTTTACAAATATTTAGATGAGTTTGTTAGGTTTTGCTGCTTGTTTTCTATCCGCCGCTTTCCAAAACAAAAACATAAATAAAGAGACCTTGTGAACCAACAAAACAAAGAAAAGAGAAGGGAGTTGAATGGGAAGCCGTAGAACCAAAGAGTAAACACAACAACAACCTATCGTTTTTGATCGATAATTGTTCCGTAAAAGCTTCTCCGTTTTCATCCAAATTTGAGTATGTTATTTCATTCATTTAACATGTCTATTAAACATAATTTTCCAGATTTTTAACAACCCCAATTTCTCTCTAAAATACCCGACTTATTCGTTTGTAGAATTCGTTATTTTGCACTTTTCTCCTTCACCGTAAGTCCGATTTGAATGAAACCAACGCCAAAAAGACCGTGTGAAAAGTGGCTATATTATCCATTTATTGGGTTTCTGATTTATGGTAATTTTCCTTGACCGAATTTTGAATTTTATTTTTCGAGTATCTTCTCATAATTTATTTTTAAAGTTTACCCATAAACTGTCGAGTTAGATCGATTGAAGGTCAAAGAGTCAATGAACAAATGTTGTTTGCTTGTGGAATCATATTCGTGTGTGAAAGCTTCAAAGTAAGGTAAGGGGTGAAAGAGCGTTTGAATTCATGAGTATAATATATTGTGAGATGAACGGGAAAACCGTATTTCCCAACGATTCATCTAGGGCTCGCTACGTACGGCAGTAGCCCTTTGAGTGATAAATTAATTAATGTTAAAATATGAGAATTGTGAGATTAAAATATGGAATAGAAATATTTATAAGGTGTTGTTTGATTTAACTTCGTTAAATGTGTGGTATTAGATATTATTGTGATGTTTGATTTATTTTTATTAAATGTGTGATATTTGATATTATTGTGATATTAGATGTTGAATAAATTTTATGTATATGTTTGATTAAACATGTTTATGTGATGTGATAATAAAAAGTGAATTTAGTTTGATACGTTTATGTGATTGTGATGATGTATGCTTGATGATTGTGATGCTATAAATTTGTGATGAGTTTATGTGATGAGATATAATTAATGATAGTGATGTTGTGAATTTGTGATGAGAATATTGAAGTAACCCCATAGTTGGTGAAATAATTGTGATTTCAATGTGTTTGAGATGACGGTCTTAATAGAGTATCATAGGCCAACGAGGGGAGAAAATAGATATTGAGAAATTGTGAAATGGAGATTATTTTGTCATCATATAGGTAGGGCCTGACAAGCCTAGTGATTTCGGGGAAGTACAACTGAATGAGCCTGATCGTGGCTGTCTGCTGTCGAGTCTTAAGGCAAGATTGTTAGACCTTGGAGGTATTCGGGTGGGGAATTCCTAGGTGACTTAGAGGTAGCACTCCAAATGTCGGGAGCTACCACGCAACACACGTTTACCTCGACTGTCACGTATATGTGTCTCGGGTTGAGTTGAGGGGATCTATGAGGACAGGGCCAATTTGAATTGTTCGTCCACCGGGATGGTGGCATAGTATCAAGCCTCCTAACCAAGTACTTCAGAGTTAGAATGGTACCACATTGTGAAGTAGAGTTTAAGCTCATGCATAACATTGTATTTTATTGTAATTGTTTTGTTGTTATTAATATGTATCGTGTGTGGTGATAATTTCTCTTAGACAATTGGATGTTATAGTAAAATCTATTGATTTTCCATGAGTGATTTTGACCTTTGAATGTGATATTTTCTTGATGGAATATTTTTGTAATGATACAGTTCTATTATGATTGTTTGCGTGTTCTTCTTACTTGTATTATATTGTCATTATGATTTCGAAACTCACCTCCTTCGTTGTTTGTGTTTGACTGGCTGGGCCCTGCGTTTGCGAAATCGCAGTTATTACAGGTTAATGAGTCTTGAAGTTCAAGTTTGGGAGGAACCCCACTATGATAGGTGATACCGGGAATAAGGATTTTTATTTTTATTTTTGGGAAATGTGATATCCTTAATTAAATATAAAGTTTTTATTTTCTTGGAAATATATTTTTTATTTATCCGCTGTAAATTTTATAGGAATATGATATAAATTATAATATATATTATTTTGGGATTTAGGGTGTCACAACGTCGTCAAGAGTAATAGTCATTTCACCGAATGGCAGGTGAAATGAACTAGTCTCTGTGTGCCATCTCTCAGCAAAAGCAGATATCATATTACCATCAATCATATGCAAACTACATCTTCTCAGAGGACGTAATCCAGATATATTAATCCAATGATCTATTTGAGCAGATAATTGATATCTAATATCAATGAATTTGTCTTGTTTTTTGCAATTCGAAACAACTTTCAAGGCACGTCTATCCTGTTTAATTAAAAATAACACACAATTACAAATAAATTATAATGTGTAATAAAATAACCTATACTACAAATATATTATAATATGTAATAAAATAAATTATTTACTAATCTGTCCATTCCACTTATTAATTGCAATATGATGCTCATAATCTTTAAGGACAGAAAGATCATAAGGACCTCCAGGAAACATGGGTTCTTCAGGCTGGTGCTGCTGACCATGTTCATCATCAAGCTGTTGCTGCTGCTGATCATGTTCATCATCAAACACATGATCTTGCTGGGGCTGGTCATCCTGTTCTGCATCAAACATAGGATTTTGCTGGGGATGCTCATCCTGGGGCGTCTGCCTTTCCTCATTTCTCTTTCTCCTTTTTTCAACAGCAGCTCTCCCATTTGATTGTGTAGGTGGCCAAACTCGAGAATGATCACCGTCAGTTTTTGCTCCTCTGGTCCTCACTAACAAAATTCAACAAAAAAAATTAAAAAATTTATTAAAAAAAAAAACTACACAGTGTACCAGAAATTTTAAAAAGGAATGAAATTTCCGGTAAACAAACCGAAAAATTGAAAATTCCGGTAGTTAAAAATGGATACCAGAAATTTCAAAAAATAAAATTTCCGGGAAGGCATCTGGAAATTTCAAATTTCCGGTATTGATATTGAACTACCGGATTTTTCAATTTTCCGGTAAACCTTCCCGAAAATTTCATTTTTGAAATTTCCGGTAAAAACTTTTTTTTCAGCAAAATTCACTTTTCCGGATTTTTCAAGTGTGGGGGTACAACTGTTTTGATTTTTTCTTATTTTGACTTTTACTGATTTTTTTTAAGGTTATTTTGGATATTTCACTCAAAAAACATTAAATTGGGGAGGTACAAATTTAAATAGGAGTACAAAAGACAATTGTCCTAACTTTTTTATGGCATTTCGGGCTTGTCTGGTATTGCCTAACCCATTTTACCAGCTCAAGAAGCATATACAACATTTGGATTAAGTGATGTATCAAGATTCATATAATTTTCACACCGTCCATATTATGTATTTAATCATGCTTTGATGCCAAGGAATTTGAACTAGGATGGCAAAACGAGAGAAACATTTGAATTTGTTTACTTGAGTTGTCTCACCTCATTTATCTACTGAAAAAATAGAACTATTAAACGGCAAGATGGAACGGGTTGGTCCCGTTAATTATTGATAGTTTATTACATAATGTAAATTTTATTATTTTTAATTTAAATTACATAATGTAAATTTATTTATTCAGAGTTTAATTATTATTAGTAAATTTAATTATTGATAAGTTTTATTATAAATTAATTAAGTAGACTGTAATAGTAAATTTATTTATGCTTTTTTTATAAGTATACTGTAACTAGCGGTAAGTAAATTTATCTTTATTTTGAGACTTTTAATTTCGAAAGTAGCTACCGATATTTATTTTGGTGCCCTAATTGAATTCTTCTTAGCTAATGGTACTTATCATTATTCTTAATGTTGTAGCTTTGTTGATATTCATGGCCTAATTGAGTCCTTTTTTTCATGGTTTGTCATGAGTTCTTATTTTGATGACCTTTGTGTACGTATCTAACATTAGCTTTATTTTGTGACTTTGTTTTATTTTGATGTTAGCTTTGTTTTGATATTTGAGATTTGAGATTTTTTAATATCGGTGAAGTTAATTATTTAAGATTTTATTTTAATGTCATAGGTGATTTTATTTTGAAATTTGACTTTTTTTTTTTTATTGGTGATGAGTCGCCATTATTATTTTTGTGAGATATTAAAATAAAAGAAAAAAAAAATTGGTGGACCGATCAACTAGCACTCCATGGGATGTGAAGTAGGGTGATACATTTGACTCAATTACCTAAGTTAGCCGACCTTACTTTTTGGTGGATTAGATATGACCCTCTTTGACAACCCTAATTTAAACAAGATAATCATAAATACATATCATGACATTTATGTAACATAAGAAAGTACGACGAATGAAGTACCTTTATATCAATAAAAATATTATTCGTACAATATGAATGGTGAACTACCTTATTATTGTTTAGGATTTTCAACATTAAATTAACTGTCTAATGATCAACAATAAATTAATAGCTAAAAGACTTAGAGAAGAACCTTTCATTTAGCATAATAGAAGGAACCAACTCATCATAATTCGATTAAAAACAACATCCAACATATATTCGTCAATTAATTAATACTTAATAGTAGACTATAATTTATAATAATGACAATGATGAAAGAAACCTTATGTTTAGACTCACTTCTCAATATGCACGAATCTAGTGGGTGGCAAGGAGTGGCTCCAGCCCCTCCCTCCCCCCAATTTATACCTATATATATTATATATAAATTAATTTATATCATATACTACATATTAACAATAAAATTTTATTTAATTTATTTATACAGTCGACTTAAAGTAATTGTACAAAAGTGTTTAATTTATTTTTAAAATGCATATATAAAAATCTAAATGGTGATATATAATTCTTTTTTTTGAAAAACGATATATGATTAAATATATGTAAAATTATTTAAACTGTCGATACATACAAATTAATTTTTTTTAAATTCATTACAACAGAAATTTATACAAGATTTAATAATAATTTTTGTTCGCCCCCGTCTGATTGATTTCTAAATTTGTCCTTACATCCCAATCGAATGAATTCATATGTTACAATAGTAACCATAGTCCATATAGCATGCTCTTCTAGTAATTTACAACATAACTCTTTGGAGGTGATGAAACGTAAATACTTTATTTATCTTATCATTGAAAGTTTCATATTTAAGATAGTCAAAAAATGACACATGTTTATGTGAGTTCCTTAATTTAATATTTGAAAGTGTTGTGGGAGAATGACATTGATATTTACGATGTGTTCTATGTTTTTTTCGCATCATCAATTACATTCCAACATATACCATTTTATGTGAGTGTGTAGAGCTAAGGACCATAAAACATTTCATATATGAAGAAGACACATGCTACCATCAACTCTTAACATAGAATGTTAACCTTGAGTTCGTAATTCCTCATGTTAATTTATTTATAGATCACATTCTCATACATTTGTTTTGCACCCGTTCATCTAAATTCTAATTCTCAAACGTAACATCCCTTTATAAAATCCACTTGCTTTTTAGTTGACTTGTTTATAGTAAGCTATTGCCTTATCAATTTTGCTTTTATAGTCAACCTATGTATGCCACTTTATTTATTTAGTTTTATTATCAAATAATTAACATAATTTAAAAACAAAAAAAGCTGTGTATCTGGAGTTCTGTTTACTTATTGGTAAATGCAATAACTAGTTTTTCTATTGGCACCAAATTAGAAAACGACAAGTTATACTTTATTTTGAATTGTTATTTTATTTAAAGTCAGCTTAAAAATTGTAATAATATGAATGAAAACAACTTCAAAGGATGAAAGTTGGCACGATGAATTTGTCCCAATTCTTCATTAAAGTCAAATAATATAAAATTTTAGAAAAGTAAACATCAAGCTATAATACCATTAGTAATTAAATTCTTTTTTGTTGTCTCAAATGCCAGTAACATTTAATTAGCAAAGTATTTTTATGGCTTTTTGTAATAGATTATTTCATGTTCGGGGGATTAATAAGCATCTAAGTAACATTGATGTATATCTCTATAGCTTTTTTTGTTATCACTTCTTTGTCATACCCAAAATATTTACAAACTCTTTTTATTATTGACCAAAAATTTACAAACTCGTTGTTTCGATCAATATCATAGCAACATGACAAAAAGTTAAGATTAACTGCAAGTCTGCAACAACATAATTAAGAGACATAGAAAGAGAGGTGAAAAGACTTAAGAAGTTGATTGATAAAGAGGTTATTTTCACCCTAGCTTAATACTATCTCTTATGTTATTTATAAGAGAAAATGACAAAAATATTAAAATTAATGTTATTATTAATTGTTTTAATTTTTTTATTAATTATATATTTTATTTATATATTGAAAATTTGAGATATTAAATATTCTGTAATAATATCAAAACTACACACATATTAAATAAGAATATATAAATAAATTAATTTGATAAATTAATCAAAGTAATTTCTTATATATTTATCACTTTCTTTCGATTTTTTTTTTATAAGAGACAACTAAAGTATAATTTGATCAATAAAAATTAATTTATCTAATTTATATTTTATTATTTATACTATATATATTGATAATTCATAGTTAATAAAGTTGATTTGATAAAAATTATATTCTCTTTCTTAATATGTGTGAGAATATCAAATGACTTCATTATTTTAAACAGACAAATAATATTTATAGACTTTATTGATGACAAATAATTTTTAGTAAGGTCTTCCTTCTCAATTACATTTTCTGTCAAAAAGATTTAAACTAAGTCCTTACATAGCACGTACAAGTTCAGTGTCATTTGGACAAAAGTAATTTCTACTCTTTTAAAAAACATTTTTCTTTTAAAAACTACAGCATATATAAAACAATATCATATAATTTATTTATGAAAAGAACTTCAATTAGAGCTCGAAAGACACCTAATAATAGAGAGAAAAAAAAATTAAGGTAGACAAATTAAACAACGGTTCACAATTCTCACCCACCAAAGTCCAAAAACCAAAAAGCACAACTATCGTTTTGGCCACTTTCTTTTTCTTAATTAGATGCTTATTACCATTTTACCCTTCTCCCTACCTTTTTATATACCAACCAAAACCGAACCTTCCCCTCACTTTCTCACACACACACATCCATTATCCTCTTTGTTTCTTCAAAGCTCTCAAATATCTTTACAACATGGCAAAAGTTGCGAAATTAATAAAGCTTAAGTCAGTGCTCAAGAAATGGAATTCCTTTGGCTATTACAATAACAAACACAACCGCTCTAACATAAGAGCGGTTACAAACAATGATGAGTCATCTATGTTATCAGAACAAAATCTTTGTCCTGTCTTTGTTGGTAAGACACGACGAAGATATCTTGTGAACTCCGATGTTGTTGGACATCCGCTTTTTCGGGAACTTGTGGATAGGTCACGCCACTCGACCGAGGTAAATGGTGACGAAGACACGGTTAATGTGGCATGTGAGGTTGTTTTGTTCGAACATATGTTGTGGATGCTTGAAAACGCTGATCCTCAACCCGACTCATTAGATGAACTCGTTGAATTTTATGCATGCTCATGAATCATGATGAGCATGACTCGTTAGATGAACCCGTTGAATTCTATGCATGCTCATGAATCATGATGAGCATGTGCCATAACTTACAATGTTTTTTTAATTTTTATGTATTTTGTTATTTTTAGTAGGTGTGTTGTGGTTAATTACCTTTGTAACATCAACATCAACATCCCATGTATGCATATATACAGCATGTGTGATCCTTGATAGTTGTAACTTAGAATAAACAAATATAAGAAGAATCATTTGGTCATTTATGGACGCTTCCCTAAGTTCTATATCATGGTGTATGTTGTAAGCTAGTCTTAAAACATGTAGATATGTTTTTTTAGATAAAATAATAAAGAAATTAATTTGCACATTGCAATTGTGATATGGTATTCACTCTATCAATATTGCAAAAACAGAAACTCGTAAATGGTAAAAACAGAAACTCCTATAGAAATAAGTACAATGACAAATAAAGACATAATCTAATTAATTTAAGTCACCTCAAACTTGGTCACTTATGCACAAATATAAATATATATATATGAGATTAACATTTTTGCAGATTGACAAATGCATTTATCAAATTGAAAATACTTGTTGTAATAATCATTATATTAATTTTTACATTTAGAATCTATTATGTGGTCTTCGTGATGTTATCTCTTTTGTAATTTGCCTATTAAATTTAAGTTGTCTCAATTACTTATTTGCTTGTAATTAGACTTTACATAGTTGCAATTTCAGTTAATAACAATTTTATCCCCGATTAGATGGCTAAGATATCGTAGACAAATTAATCCATAAAAAGATGACATTGATTGCTAAGGTATTAACTTGAAATGTGACATTGTTACACTTGGTTACAGCCTCTAACCGTATGCGTTAATAGAAATATTATTTTGAATGACATTTTATACTTTTTAATATATACATAGATGTTAATTTGTAATAATTAAGAACTATTTTAATTAATGTTTAGAATTTAGATGGTCAATTATCTATTTACTCAAATGTGGTTCTTCTCATAAGAATTTACATTTAGTTTTTCATCATATATATATATATATATATATATTTATCTTGTGAATTTATATTTTCATCATTAATTT
>JBBPBR010000001.1:16005828-16030404 GCA_037974775.1 Cicer pinnatifidum | reverse complement strand
AAAGAATTGAAAAAATATAAAATAATAAATAGTAAAAAACACAATAAAGAAATAAATATTAATAATTCATTGATATTATAAAATGATATATAATTTGAGTCACATATATTTTAATATAATGATATATAATTTTAGACAAAGGGAGTATATATATGAAGAGCAAATGAAAACATTTTGTCCAACTGGTATAATACTTTAAAATTTGAAAATTAAGTAGATCACACCAAGTTCATAATAGAAATTATTTAGAGTGTACAAATGATTGATAAGATATCTGTCTTTTAGTTGACACTAATATTAAAGAGCATCAATTTTTTTGACTTGAACTCGATCCTTAATTAATTAAGGGACAACTAAAATTCGATCCCTACTTCAATATGATCTTTGGATTATTTTACATTTTTATCTCTATTTTTGTAAGTTTAAATAAATCGAACTCAATCCAAATCTTATTGGTTGAGACACGATGAACCAAACCCTACATTCATATAATATTATCTATAAGTTGTATGCTAGACCTATAGACCTATGTCTCTTCTTTTTCATCCATTATATATGAGTGATTTAGGATTCTTTTCTAGTACAAAATCTCTCCTTCAAATTTTTTTTCCTTCATTTTATTTAAATTTGTATATTTCACACATATTTAATTTTTCTTTACTTTCTTTTTGTGATTTTGTCATCGTCCAAATGTGGTATTTTATGGTGTTTTTGTCTTAGTGCAACGCATTTTAGTATTTTCGCTCGTCTTCATGTAATATTCATTTGATTTATATTAATAGAGTGATTTTTTGATCTACTACAGATTTAGTCAATGATATTACAAACCTAAAAATATAAGTATTACAAACGCTTATTTTTTATTTTTTTAATATTTATAAATATATTACTCCTTTATACAATTAAGTAACGCCGCTAACGCGTCCGCAAGATGCCATAATATGGCGGTGCTGAATTGCATTTAAACCCACAACACAATAACGGTGTGGTGTTATTAAGCCATATTATCCAATAAAAATTGAAATTTGAGAGGATTTAATTTGAACCAAGATATTGCATGCTGCTCTAAATTTTGTAATTAATTCCTTCTCTATTTTATTATGCTATAAATACTACTAAAAAATATGATTATTTTAATGGCAAATTTTTAGTGGGGTGCACGATGCTTAATTTATGTGCAACAATATATGACAAAGTCTTTGTTTTTTCTTGAACATGGAATTAAATTTTGAACATATAAAAAAAGTTTAGCAGCCTGTCAACTTATATTTTAATTTGAGAAGTTAGAAGAAACAGCACCAACCTTCAATCATTAGAATACCGAAGAAAAAAGGGACAACAAAGGCAGATAATATATATCACCCACATTTTGTACTGGTTTCCTTTTATGTGTTTATTTTTTTTAATAGGCACGAAAAAGTATAGGTGCCGGTACTCATGAGTAAAATTATCAAAAGAAGAATTTATCATTCACCTACCACTTATATTTTTTATCTTCTAAAAACACATGAAAAAGGATATTATTTTGTCTTCTTTTACCTTCACTATATGATAAATTTAAAATTTTGAACATTTTAACAATTTCAAATAATTAACATTTTTCAAATTGAAAAAGGTTGTATGTCGAAACTTTGTTATTCAACACAAATTTTTGAATTTTAAAAAATTTTATATTTTAAAAGTTTCGTGTTCAATAAAAATTTTAATTTTTTTTTTTAAGTTTTGAAAAAATTGATAATTCAAAAGTTTTGTGTTCAACAAAAGTTTTAAAATTGTTTTTATATTTTTAAAAACTTTGCATTTCAAATTATTCATGTTCAACAAAAATTTTAAATTTTATTCATATTTTAAAAAAAAATACATTTAAAAATTTTCACATTCATCAAAAGTTTCAAAACTTTTTAAAAGAACTGAGAATTTACATCTCAAAACTTTCCAATTCAAAAAGTATTTCAAAATTTATTCATATCCTAGAAAATTTTATAGAACGAACAACACACAAGAAAAAGGGGTTTGAATTATATATTTTTTTAAAATCTTTTGCGCCGCTATACACAAAGTAAAAAAGATAATGCATGAATGTGAAACATAGAGCAAAAAGGAACAACAATTTATCATGGTTCACCACTAACACGGTAACTACGTTTAGTCTCTTCAACTAGAAGGATTTATCTGCGGAATCAAATTTACACTGAAACACCTACTAGTCACACAAACTATGTTCAATCTTCTCAACCTTCTAGCTTGGTACAATCAAGCTTTTGAGGAAGACAACAACTATTGGGCAAGGTTACAACAAAAAGATTTTTGGGTTTATCTGAATCAACACTTGCAAAGAATGTTCACAATTTTTGCTGCAAAAAAATTTTCTTAGCACTAACAGAATGATAACAATAGTACATGTGTGATTATCGTTTGTTGCTTGTATGCAGTGTATTGTTTGTTGTTGTGTCTTTCTTCATTGAGGGATGCATGTCCTTTATAGAGTACAATTAAGATTTATGATCGTTCCACTGATTGACAGAGAGGCCTTCTAGAAAAGACTGATTAGAGAGTGTCATGAGATCCTTAAACAAGTAAATGATACATTATACATATTTGAGGATGCGCAAAGTATTTTGTCTTCATAGCGTTGATTTTTTTAGAGGATGGAAGTTTAGAGTCAAAATGATCAGAAGCTTGATGTGATTGTCAGAGACAGAGGCAAAAGAGCTACAATAATGTTATGCACTATTTGAGGCACTGCAATGCAATACTAATTCGTGTATCGACTTAGAAAAGAGAGGGCAATACGTGTTGTATCTTTGCCTTATTTTATTTATTAGAGGATACATTGAGAGTGCATTGACCAAACTTTTGAATTTGATCATGCACACTTAAATTCAACGTTAGAGAATCAAATTGTTTCCACAAATGATGTTGTTATCATAAAAACAAGTGAGAGACTTGTTTCTTCAAATCGACTTGGTTCCAACAAATTTACATTTCGAAACTTACAAAAAGGTAATATGGATTATGGCATTATGTTGACTAGCAAAGGAAAAACTTGTAAGGTAATAATAATTGGTTATTTTGTCTCTAATTGGTATGGTGACAAAGATGGTAGGAAAAACATTATTGGGTATATGTTTATGTTTGGGAATGCTCCAATTTCATGAACCAATCACATTATTTATTGATAATCAATCGACTTGAAAAAGTGTCCAATTGAACGTGGTAAAAACAAACACATTGAACGCGATTTTGTTTCATAATGGAACAAGTGAACAAAGGTAGAAATGTACTCAAACATTTTAGGTAAGAATTTTTTTTTCTAGACATCATGACAAAGGTTTCAAAGGGATAAAATTTTAAAATTCCAAAAGATGATTTATTGTAGTGTGTGTTAGCAATTTGAAACAAAAGTGAATGTTAATTGTAGTAATTCAATTTGTTAGTTAAAGTATTTAGAATAGTTAATTAGTTATTTAAGTGGTTAGTATTTTTTAGTTTTCAATATGCCTAATGTGGGACTTATTTTGATGTATAATTACTATAGTTTTAATTTATCTCAACCATAAGATAATACATAAGTTTTTAGTCATGGTATGTTGTGGAGTTCGAGGGTACGAGAACAACAACACATCAGATGCTCCAAAAATACAAGAGACTTTGACACCATATCTCAACCTAAAATATTAAGCCAATAGGTATATGGGTTACCACTCTTATATATTCAATATTTAACTCATTCATAGTCGATGTAAGATTTAATCACTCACACTTTAACTCATATTTGTTTTTGAGTGTTTTAGATTCATTGATTAAGTGCAAGTGAGATTTTTCTTTCTTCTTGTTCCTACAGGGGCATCGATAGTTTTTGTCCCGTTCACTAGGGAGAACTATTGAAATTGGTCAACATGTGTCAAGACTGGTTTACGAGAAAAGACCAAATCATGCTTTGTGGATGGAATGATCGAGAAGCCAATTGAATCGTTGCCATAATTTTATGATTGGGAGAAAGGAGAATCCTTAGTAACTGCATGGATCATCAAATCCATATATTCATCACTACTTAAAAGTATATCACATATTGCAACATTTGAGATGTTTAACTAGACTTAGAAGAAGGATTCACTCAAACCAACACAAATGCACATCCACCAATCGTGGATAACTCTGAGCTTGATTAGAGAAGAATAAAAGAAGATGGTAATAGAGTATTACAACAAGTTTACTAGTTTTATATATGAGCTTAGTGAACAAAAACTTACCCAATGAAAATGTAGAGCTACAAAACAACTTGTGCAAAGAGAAGAAGAAAATTGAAGTAATAATGTTGATTTACAAGGAATGGGGATTTGAATTGTAAATGTTCCTATTTAAAAATTCCTGAAAAACTTAAGGATTTAACTCAAGAATGATATTGGTTAAGAAAGCACAAAACGGAGAACGTTCTCGGTTTTTACCAGAAAACGAAGAACGTTCTTAGTTAGCTTTAAAAAATAGAAATTCAATTTATATTTTAATTAATGTAATTAAGCAGGCTTAATAAATAAGGAGATAAGAGAAAGAATATCACACAAGGATGTCTCTTGGTTCACCCAACTTGGGCTACGTCCAATCCTCACAGATCTGAGTTTTTTCCACTAAGTGTTTAAAACGAAGAACCTTTTTGGTTTTATAGCACCTAATTCAGACCAGCCTTTATCTATTACAAGCTCTATTTCTTTCTACCCAGAAAGAGAGTTAATCAATTCACCTATCAGCCTTGCTAGGATTTACAACAATCTTTTCAAACTATACTAAACTCTTATAGTTTGAGTTTTACAATAATAATGAGATTGTTTTGAAAGAATCTGATATGTCTCCACTCTTGTTTGAGAGTCAATTCTTTACAAAGGATTTAATACAATAATTACAAAGTAATATGTATAATCATAACTGAATCTTTCTTTGGGAAAATGAGAACTTCAAGTATATGAATGCAAATGATTTGTAAGACTTAATAGCAATTGAACTTCTGTTGTTTTCCTGAGCATTAGCCTTTCTTTTATAGGCGTTTTAGAGCATTTAATGATGGCCAAAAGAGTTGTTGGTAATGCTCTGTCTTTTTGACCAAAACTAATATATGTGAATAAAAATATTCAGCTTTTGAATACATTTTTGAAATCTGTTTGACTGGACTGGTTTATTCGTTCTTGGGTTGTTTCATGATCCTTCATGCTTCTCATAAGTTTGTTGATGTCATATATTTAGTCTGGAGATTCGATTATGTTGAAAACAGTTTGAATAATGATGATGAACTTCTGCAGATGTATAGAGATCGATATTGAATCTTCTGTAGAAACGAAGATTGATAATCAATCTGGACTGTCAGTTATTGAACTTCTAGAGATTGATGATCAATCTTGAGGATCAATGTTTGATCATTCTGGACGACTTCTTGATCAATTTGGATGACTTTGTATAAACCAAGATTGATTAGCTTTCTTGACAGTTAAGATGAAAAAGGTTCATACTTGTTTTAACTTGCTTAATTCATGAGCTTTTATCTTCGTGATTCAAATGCCTTATTTGACTATAATGGATCATACTTGTTCCTTGTCAAGTATTGATAATATTAGCATGAAATTCATAGGCGTAATCTTTCTTGAACCAGTGGAAATTGATTGATCTTTAGACTGTACTGATTAGTCTTGATCTTGGAGAACATTCTCCTTTTCATCCATAATTTTCTTATTTATTTATATGTTCAGTTTTTATCTGATTTCTTTGTTTTGCTTGATTCATATCTTTAAATTAATTCACTCAAAAGCACAGGTTAAATTAACATAACATTTTAGAATCATAATTAACATTCTTAATTAACCTTTGTTTATTTTCATTAAAACTTTAGTTTGAGAGTTTTTCTTAACAACAGCCGTGTCCATTTATTTTTTGGTGCCCTTGATGAAACCTTCATGCGCACATAAAAGGAACCATCCTAAATACTGACTCACTACTTTCCCTTAGAAAATCATTTAATCACACATTAAGGGAAGATGCAAGACCCAATGCGAATGAATGATCAAGAAGTAGGCTATGCTTTTCATTGATTCAAATTGAAAAGTAATGATAATGCAAGGAAGAAACATGACCATTGTGGGATAATGGACATGAAAAGTCAATATGTTTTGAGATAATTGATTATCCTTATCATTGGATTACCAAAAAAATCAAGAAGGATGGAAACAAATTTGGAGGAAATTCAACATAAAGCTCAATAAAGTGCACAAATTCACATGGACATAAGGAAATCAAAGCAGCATCACATGTCAAGAACAAGTCCATCATGTCTCACAAAGAAATAAATGCAATGAACATGTAAGTGGTATCAATAGTTCTGGTAATTGCAAACGGATCTTAGATATTGGAGAATCACATCACATGAATCCATCATATTCAATTCTTGAAAATGTGCACAAAATAGATCAACTCATGCAAATTGCATTGTCCATTGGAAAATTTGCCAATGTTTATGAAATCAGGACTATATTTCTTAGTGAAAAGATAAAATTACTTAATGTTCTATTTATTCCCCATTTTGATCACAAATTCACTTAATACTCGAATTAGATTGTTACTTATTATAGACATATACTTGAACTAGCATAAACCTTAAGATTTCAATCAAGTTTACCATTACCTTTCTGGGGGAACATGTTCTTACTACAACTTTTTTTAATCAATAGACCAACAACCATAGAAAATGGAGGTGCACCTTATGAGATATATGAAAAGAAACAACGCTATAAACATTTATGAGTTTTTTTATTGTCTTTTGCTTAGCCAAAATTATCAAGCTTGAAGACAAATTTGCAGATAAATTCAACAAATTTATTTTAGTAGGTTATCCCCAAGGTCAAGACTCAGAAGAGTTGGTGTTTATATCATTTAAAAGACAAGTGAACTCTCAGTATAAAGAGATATAATATTTTATGAGGATATTTTTCTTTAGGAAACACATGTTTAACATGTCCCGATCAATGTGCCCAAAATGGAATATAAGAAAATCCCTTAGGTAGATAATGGAGAGAATGACCAAGAAGAGTCAAATACTAATGAACAAGCACAAGAAATAATCAAGAGATATGACCACTTGGACCACGAGTAAGATACCCTTCCAAAACCATAAGGACTATGTTAGTCATGCTATAGAGAGAGGACACTCGTGCACATCTCAAGAGCAATCAACCTCTTCAAGTAAGTCTTATCACATTTCCCATTACATTAACAATGATAGTTTTTCTTCCAAACGAGCTTTTTCTCCATCTATTATGTCTGATACTTAACCCAAGAATTATATGGAAGCCTCACAAAATATTGAATGGTGCATGACAATAGAACAAGAGATACAAGCTTTAGAAGAAAATAACACATGGACCTCAAGAACCATTACCAAGAAATTATTGGCTTGATGATGGGTCTCTAAGATCAAACTTAAGGAAAATGAAGAGATAGAAAAATATAAATATTGTCCACTAACATGGTTATTCATACAGAATATGTTGTCTCACAAACTAATATGGTTTGTCTCTTACGAAGATACTTATATGTCCTTCGTCAGCTTCTCACAATTGGTATGCCAAACTCTTATAAATGTTTCTCAAGTATGGTTTTCAACAATCTATTGTGAATCACAATCTATTTACAATCTACATACTGTAAGATTTATAGGTCACATATGTAATCAATTAATAAAGTGTGTTAGGGTCATTATATAATTAGCCAATAAACTAGGGGTCAAATAATATATAATAGTTTATGGCTAAAGAGCATAATAGTTATGAACATTAATAGTGTAGATACCAGACAGTTTCTAATTTAATGAGGGGCTGAATTGGAAATACTGCAATTTGGGATATAACTAATAATAGTTATATATAGGGGTAATGGTCCCTAAGGCAAACACAACAAGACTATTCAGTTTCACAAACCTAAAGGAGAAAACTCTATGGTTCTCTCTATCCCTATCAAGAGAGCAAGGTCTTCAGGGTGTTTTGCTGAGGAAGATCACCCAACCCATTGGCTCTATCATCATCATCCCAGGATTTCATCAATGGCAATTCCCATAGGTACGCTTCTGCCTTTGGTTATTCATCATGTAATTGGCATGGATTGTTGAGCATAACGTTATAGGGTTTTTTCAACAATTGGTATCAGAGCCTACCATGTTTAATTCTTGATGAAATTCGGTTATTGTCTTTGTTTTAGGATTCAATTTAGGAATTTTGACATGATTGAAAAATTAGGGTTTGCAATTTGGGAATTTTGACATGATTGAAAAAAAAATTAGGGTTTGTAATTTGGGAAATAATGGAAAATAAAAAATCATCACAATTCCAAAGCAATATCATGCTATCTTAATGCATATAACAGTGTAAATGAATAAGATATAATCTACTGTTAAGAAACTGCCAAAATTTTGAGAATGCTCGCTAGATTGGATTAAATATTTGGAATAAAAAAAGTAGCAGTCTCCACTAACGTACTTCAGTACAGTCGCTTCTTTCCAAGAGCCAGCATTGTAAACCTCAACAATATCGTTAACTTTCCAATTCCCAATATTTGTAATAGCAGGAGGGCATGGTCTGATGGCTTTCCTTGAAACTTTATTACTTTTTTTCTTTTCCTATATCGTTGTACTGAACCTTGTAATTATTTTTAAGATTTCAATAATGAATGTTTGCCACTTGCCACTTTTCATATTTCCTACTGTCCCCTCATTTTTGATAATTACAAATTTTTTTTATAAAACAATAATTATCAAATACCAATGAAACACAGTTTATATTAGTGGACAATATTTTTTTTTTGAAATATTGTTTTATTTGGATATAATAAATATATGTTCAAGTCAAGTTTGACATTTTGAATGACTTAATTGAAACTTGACGTCGCCAAAGTGACCTCTCTTGTCTAAATTTCTCGTGAAGAGTGTCAAATGGCTGAGTATATGTTTATTCATGCGGGTATTGACCGGCCCAAATGAAGGTTAATATTTGGCAGAATTACATGTACACCTGTAATGATAAACGTGTGACAATTATTTGGTATACATGTGAGCAGTAAATCAGCCCAAAGGAAGGTTTATTGTTTGACATGTCTTATTGTCAATAGTTGATCGTTGCAACAAGAGTACCACTAGCAGTTGGTGTTATTGTCCAAAGACTTGACACCAATGGTGCACTGGGTATCTTGAGATGAGTTAAATTCCATGATTTGAACATATGTATTTATTTATTGATTTATTTTCTTATAATGTGAGTTTCTAAGTTTCGTTCTTTATTTAATTCACATCATCTATTGCTTCCATATCTGCAAATTTGAGTTCTATTCCTGTCCTTAATGGAACAAATTTTAAGGAATGGGAAGAGAACATTCTGATTGTTCTTGGCTGCATGGATCTAGACCTTGCATTAAGAATTGATCGACCCCCTACTCCTAAGGACTCTAGTTCTTCTGCAGAAAAATTAGAGTATGAGAAATGGGATCGCTCAAATCGCATAAGTCTTATGATCATAAAGCGTGGCATTCCTGAGGTCTTTAGAGGTGCTGTCTCGGATGAGATAGTTACAGCTAAAAATTTTCTTGCTGTGATGGAAAAACGCTTTGAAAAAAGTGATAAGGCTGAAACAAGTTCTTTGCTTCAGAATTTAATTTCCATGAAGTATCAAGGCAAGGGAAATATAAGAGAGCATATTATGATGATGTCCAACATTTCTTCTAAGCTTAAAGGACTAAAGCTTGAGTTGTCAGATGACTTACTCATTCGTTTAGTATTGCTGTCTCTTCCTTCGCAATTCAGTCAGTTTAAGGTGACTTATAATTGTCAAAAGGAGAAATGGACTCTTAATGAGCTCATTTCATTATATGTGCAAGAAGAGGACATGTTGAAGCAAGATAGGACTGAAAGCGCTCACTCTACTAGCATCTCTAAAAACAAGGGCAAAAGGAAAAGAATTGAGGAGCCCAAGAACAAAGCTGCTGCTAAGAGTCTAGAACAAAAGAAGCAGACTAAGGATAACAAATGCTTCTTCTGCAGGAGTCCTGGACACGTGAAGAAGGATTGTGCCAAATATCACGCTTGGCGTGTTAAGAAAGGTACGATTCTGTCTTTGGTGTGTTCTGAGGTTAATTTAGCTTCAGTACCTGGAAACACTTGGTGGTTAGACTCTGGTGCAACTACTAACATCAGTGTTTCAATGCAGGGTTGCCTGAACTTCCGAAAGCCTAGTGATGCTGAAAGATGCATCTATGTAGGAGATGGGAAGAAGGTAGAAGTTGAAGCCATAGGAAAATTTAGATTATTATTAAGTTCCGGTCATTATTTGGATTTAGAAGACACTTTTGTTGTACCGTCATTTAGATGGAATTTGGTCTCTATTTCTTATTTGGACAAATCAGGATATTATTGTTCATTCGGGAATAAAGAATTTACTTTGTCTTTAAATTCGAATGTTGTTGGAACATGTTTACTTTCTGGTTATGATAATCTTTATTTGTTGGAAACTGTGGCTAACTATAATGAAACCTTGAGTGTGGAATCATGTGGTACTAAGCGAAAAATTGACAATTTCAATTCAGGAGTGCTTTGGCACAAGCGTCTAGGTCACATCTCTAGAAACAGAGTTGAACGACTTGTGTCAGATGGAATTTTAGATTCCATTGACTTCACAGACTTTAACGTTTGTGTAGCATGCATTAAAGGAAAACAGACTAAAGATAAGAAATTAGGCGCATATAGAGCTACAGACGTCTTAGAATTGATACATACGGACATCTGTGGGCCATTTCCAACTCCTTCTTGGAATGGTCAACAGTATTTTATATCATTCATAGACGATTATTCTAGATATGCCTACCTTTACCTAATTCACGAAAAGTCCCAATCAATAGACGTGTTCAAATCCTTTAAGGCAGAAGTTGAGAATCAACTTAATAAAAGAATTAAAAAAGGTCAAATCTGATCGTGGTGGTGAATACTACGGCAGATATGACGGTTCAGGTGAACAACGTCCGAGACTATTTGCCAAATACCTAGAGGAATGTGGAATCGTCCCACAATACACTATGCCGGGGTCACCCAGCATGAATGGTGTAGGTGAAAGACGAAACGGACTCTTAAGGATATGGTAAGGAGTATGATTTGTCATTCCACCTTGCCAGAGTCACTCTGGGGAGAGGCATTAAAAACATCAGCATACATTCTTAATAGAGTACCAACTAAGGCAGCGGCTAAAACACCTTATGAGCTTTGGATTGGGCGTAATCCTAGTCTGAAGCACCTTCATGTTTGGGGATGCCCAGCTGAGGCAAGGCCTTATAGGCCGAATGAAAAGAAATTTGAACCCCGAACAATTAGCAGCTATTTTATAGGGTACTCAGAAAAATCAAGGGGATATAAATTTTATGATCCTAATTTGAGAACAATTTTTGAGACGGGAACGACAACGTTCTTTCAGGATATTGAGTTTGGGGGGAAGATTAAGGTTAAAGATTTTGTCTTTGAGGAAGAATTGGTAACAATTCCAGAACTGATTCTTCCACCAATTGACTTTCCCATTATTGAACAAACTCAAGATAATCTGGTTGTTCAGGAAGAACAAAATCCAGATCAAATTCAAGATCCTCGAGAACAAGTGCCTCAAGAGCCAGCTCCATTGCGGAGATCCACTAGAGAAAGGAAAAATGCTATTTCAGATGATTATGTAGTATTTATCAATGAGGTAGAGGAAAATGTTGGCATGACGGAAGACGACCCGGTCAACTTTCATCAAGCCATGCAAGATTCTCGTTCAGATAAGTGGATCAAAGCAATGAATGAGGAGTATAAGTCTATGCAAGACAATTCAGTTTGGGAACTTATCCCATTACCTGAAGGAGTGAAACCCATTGGTTGCAAATGGATTTTTAAAACCAAGCGGGATTCCAATGGTAATGTGGAGAGATATAAGGCACGTCTTGTAGCTAAGGGTTATACTCAAAAGGAAGGGATTGATTATAAAGAGACTTTCTCTCCGGTTTCATTGAAGGACTCTTTAAGAATAATCATGGCTCTTGTTGCTCACTTTAATTTGGAGCTTCATCAAATGGATGTAAAAACAGCTTTTCTCAATGGCGACATTGATGAGACGATCTATATGGTGCAGCCAGAAAACTTTGTGTTGGGAGACCCAAAGAATATGGTGTGCAAACTAAGAAAATCCATTTATGGGCTAAAATAAGCTTCTCGTCAATGGTACCATAAATTTCATCAAGTAAATCTCTCATTTGGTTTTGAGATGAATACAGTTGATGATTGTGTGTATCATAAGTTCAGTGGGTGCAGACATATTTTCCTGGTCTTGTATGTTGATGACATACTGCTTGCCACTAACGATATAGGCATGTTGCACGAAACTAAGAAATTTCTATCAAAGCATTTTGAGATGAAAGATCTTGGTGATGCCTCTTTTGTATTAGGAATTCAGATACACCGAGATAGATCTCGAGGTATTCTTGGATTGTCACAAAAGAGCTATATCGATAAGGTTCTCAAAAGGTTTGGGTTACAGGATTGCAAACCAGGGGACACCCCAGTTGCTAAGGGAGACAAGTTTAGTCTCAAACAGTGCCCTAAGGGAAGTTTGGAAATTCAAGAAATGCAAAAGATCCCTTATGCTTCAGCTGTAGGGAGTCTTATGTATGCCCAAGTATGTACGCGTCCAGACATAGCATTCATAGTAGGGATTTTAGGCAGATATTTAAGCAATCCAGGTCTTGACCATTGGAAAGCAGCCAAGAGGGTCATGAGATATTTGAAGAGAACAAGAAACTACATGCTCACATATAGGAGGTCAGACCAGTTAGAGATCACTGGGTACTCTGACTCGGATTTTGCGGGATGCCAAGACAGCTTAAGATCAACTTCAGGCTATGTCTTTCTGTTAGCTGGTGGAGCAGTTTCTTGGCGTAGTGCCAAGCAAGGTCTTACTGCTTCATCAACCATGGCAGCAGAATTCGTAGCAATTCATGAGGCATCTGACCAGGGCATTTAGCTGAGAAATTTTTTCACGGGACTGCAAATAGTTGAAGGGATTGAAAGACCACTCAAGTTGTATTGTGACAATAGATCAGCAGTCCTGTATTCTAACAATAATAGGAGCTCAACCAAGTCAAAGCACATTGACATTAAGTTCCTAGTTGTTAAAGAGAAGGTACAAAGTGGACAGATATCCATAGAACACTTAAGGACAAACTCCATGATTGCGGATCCACTCACTAAAGGTCTACCACCCAAGGTCTTTCATGAGCATACTACTCACATGGGTTTGCTACAGTTTGAGGAATCTTGATTTTAGTGGGAGTTTCGTCCATTATGTAGTTCATGTTCTATGTTTAATTGTAAAGTACAAATACATTGTATTTGGACTTTCTGATCAGAAATAAAGTTTAAAGTATTCAGTTTTGGTTACTTTGTACATTTAAGTTATGGTATGATCTCATTCGGTAAAGAAGGACCAGTTGAAAATTGACATGCATTGACCAACTTCATGTAATTTTCATGCTACACTTTTCATAATGGGTCTATGTATTTAGTTGTGTCAGTACGGGTGATCATTGATTGGTTTAGTTATGCTTATTATGACGAAAGCCTCTTTGGTTCCATGTGCTGATATGATTAATGGACGGGACAATTTGGATTATACTCAAGGTAATTATAATGACATTTTTTGACGTCATAAAGTCTAACACACTCTTAAGGATACATGTGTGACCAGTGGGAGATTGTAAGATTTATAGGTCATATATGTAATTAATTAATAAAGTGTGTTAGGGTCATTATATAATTAGCCAATAAACTAGGGGTCAAATAATATATAATAGTTTATGGCTAAATAGCATAATAGTTATGAACATTAATAGTGTAGGTACCAGGCAGTTTCTAATTTAATGAAGGGCTGAATTGGAAATACTGCAATTTGGGATATAACTAATAATAGTTATATATAGGGGTAATGGTCCCCAAGGCAAACACAACAAGACTATTCAGTTTCACAAACCTAAAGGAGAAAACTCTATGGCTCTCTCTATCCCCATCAAGAGAGCAAGGTCTTCAGGGTGTTTTACTGAGGAAGATCACCCAACCCATTGGCTCTATCATCATCATCCCAGGATTTCATCAATGGCAATTGCCACAGGTACGCTTCCGCCTTTGGTTATTCATCATGTAATTGGCATGGATTGTTGAGCATAACGTTATAGGGTTTTTCCAACACATACCTCCAAATAAATATTCATATAAATTTTATAATATAAATGTATCAAATATTTAAAATGATTGATTTAATAATTTTATTTTATTTAATTAATTAAGGCATTTCATAAATTTCCATAATTCTTCCTATTTATGGAAGCATTTTTCACCAAAAAATATAGGAAACATGAGCTTTAATTATGCAAAAATAGTATCTGTTAGGGAAACAAATCATACATTGTAAATAGGCTAAATTTCCATATGTTATCTTAAATTTCAAACATGTTTTGGGCTGAACTGAAAAACTCTAAAGGTTTGGGCTGGAAATTTTAGATTTAAGTCCTATGTTGTATTGGGGAATTGTACCTTGCACCCCCTCACTTTTACCTCCCACCTCCCATTTTTTCATAAAGACTATTTTGTCCTTTTTCAAAAAACCTAGACCCATAATTTTCCAAAAAACATCAAAACTTTCGAAAGTTTTGATGAATTTGAAACTTCCGAAACGTGATGCTCGAAAATTTCAAATTTTCGAAATACATTTCGAAACTTTCAAATTTTCGAAGTAATTCAATTTCAAAAATTTCAAAAAAATCGAAACTTTTGAAAGTTTTAATTTATAATTAAAATTTTATTTTAAAAAATAAATTTATAATCTTATTATTAATTAAATTTATTACTATTTTTGAAATTAAGTAGGAAATTTATTACTATTTATTAGTATTAATTATTACTATTTATTACTATATATTTATTATTATTTATTACTATTAATTTATTATTATTTATTATTAAAAAAAATGCATTTCAGAACTTTCGTTTCCTAAATTTCCGAAATTTGATGTTTCCATATATACCAAACATTCGAAATCTCATGTTTCAAAATTTTCAAAATGTTCGAATAAGTTCCATATAACGATGATTTCATAACTTTCGAAATGCATTTCGAATCTTTCAACCTCAATTTCGAAACTTTAATACTTTCAAACTCCATTTCGAAAGTTTCATTTCCTTCAACCTCACTATTTCGAAACTTTCTAAATCAAAGAAACTTTCGAAAGTTTCATTGTTTCGAAGCTTTCAAAAATTTCGAGGCATGCATTTCGAACATTTCACATTGATGCAAAGTTTTGAATGTTCTGGTTTCGAAGCTTCCAAAAATTTCGAGGCATGCATTTCGAAGATTTCACACACATGCAAAGTTTCGAATTTTACTTACTTCTGATATTCGAAACTTTCAAATTTTCGAGGGATGGGTTGGATCAGATTCGAATAAGGGTAAAATAGTCTTTTACTCATGACTGGGGGGTGACAGGTAAAATTGGGGGGTACGTGGTACAAAATCCGTTGTATTGAGTGTGGCGAATCAGCCCATATGGACTAACACATTTTTTATAGCTTTAGTCATAAAGCAAAATAATCTTAAATTTAAATTACTTTTAAATAATTAAATATCAAAAATATTGTAATTTCAAGTGATTGATTGTTCAATACTATACTCAACAAAACTTCTAAATATGATAAAAGTTGTCTCGTATTTTAGTTTATTCAACTGACTAGTTCTTGTTTATTTTGTTATAGTCTTTGGAATCCAGTTTTTCTTTAGAAAAAAAAAAAAAAAACTTAAAAATGGTATTAAAGTGGGAGTTTGTTATGAGAATATCCCATTTTTATTTTTTTAATTCCTCAAATGCTACACATTGAAACAATATTCTCTTATTGTTCTACTTTTTAGATTCAATAGGAAGTGACTTTTTGAAGAGGAAAATTTGTTAATTCAATACGAAGTCGCATTCTGGAGAAGCGACCTCCAACTACCTTTTTTTTTTTTGTTATTTTAAAAATTATTTATTGTTAGAATTATTAATTTAATTATTTAAAAAATAAAATACTAATATTAAATTAAAATAAAATATAATAATAAATTATGAATAAAATTTATTATTTAATTATTAGTATTATAATAATAAATAATTATTATACGTATAATTAAAAATTATTATTATTAAAATGATTAAATATATATATATATATATTATATTAAAATTTTCAAAAAAATAAATAAATTAAATGATAATAAAAATTAAATAATAATAACAATTAAATGAAAATGAAACGAAATACATTAAATTATTAATTTAATTATTTAAAAAATAAAAATACTAATAATAAATTAAAAACAAATACATTAATAAATTATAAATAAATGTTATATTTTATTATTGTTATTATTATAATATATAATTATTATACTTATAATTAAAAATTATTATAATTAACATGATTAAATAAAAATATATATATTATATTATAAATTTAAAAAAAAACTAAATGATAATAAAAATTAAATAATAATAACAATTAAATGAAAAGAAATTTATATTGCTAACATGAAAATGAAATGAAATACATTAAATTAATAATAAAAATGCATCAAATTTGAGTAGATGTGTCAGCAGCATTTGGACAATGTTTTCTAGTATGACCAGAGTCCCGACATAATCCGCATTTTCTTGGTACTCTTTCTGTTCTAATGCGTTTGCTCTTTGGGCGATCTTTCGTGACTCTTCGCATTAGTGGATTGTGACACACCTTAACACCTTTATATTGTGGCCAATATCCTTGGTTTGGTATGGGTTGGAACACTTCATCATAGAATTTTAGTATCGTTTCCACCTTATACACTTCAGGTATAAGGCTCCAATAATTATATTTAATGCTAGAAAATGTTGCTATGACATGTGAATAAGGCATATGTTTAGCTTGATATATTCCACAATCGCACCACTTGTTAGAAAGGTTTACACTGAAATGACCAATTGGTTGCCTTTCTATTGGAACCAGTGTCTCGTGCACCATGAAAGTATGGTTGCTCCGATCAAAACTATCCACCCTATGACTATTAGATTTACTTATTTCCAATTTCATAAAATTTATGCAAGTTTCTGTGTATACCTGATCAGAAGCTAAAATTGATGCGTGTTGTTTTCCCATGGTTGGAAACAGTGTCCCGGTTTTAAAATAAGTTGATTGGACCAAAGCAATTATGGGAAGGTTGTGCGGGCCTTTTAATACTGCGTTCATTGACTCCACAAAGTTGGTTGTTATCTGACCCCAACGACTACCTCCATCGAATGCTTAAATCCAATTCTATCGAGGTATATTGTCTAACCATTTCAAAGCCTCCAGATTTAGTATGCCGATTTCTCTACGGTAGTATCGATATGTAGACTCATTGATCGAGTAACCTGTATTGCAACAGTAGACAATTATATAAAAATTACACTAATTATAAAAATTATTAAAAATTACACTAATTATAAAAATTAAGAATGAAACTATTACCCATAGAAATAACTTTTTTCTTCAAAGCATTGTCTTTAAATTCCCTTGTAAAATTTTGTGAAATATGTCGGACGCAGAACATATGCTTTGACGGAGGATCTTGCCACCCATTATTCGAATTATTATAAGCACTCTTAATGGATTCATGTCTATCTGAAATCAAACAAATGTTCGCTTGTGGAGTGACAAATTTTCTCAAATTTCTCAAAAAGAAACTCCAACCTTTTTTTGTCTCACTTTCCACAATAGCATAAGCAATAGGAATTATGTTGTCATTTCCATCTTGTGCAACTGCTACCAATACAGTTCCTTTGTACTTGTCGTACAACCAAGTCCTATCAACTTGTACTATTGGTTTGCAGAACTTAAATGCAGATATACATGGATCGAAATCCCAAAATAGTCTATTAAAAATCCTTATCCCACCTATCAAACTATTCTCATGATAAGCTGGGATGGTTTTTATTTCTATTTTAGTTCCTAGAGCAAAAAATTTCTTAACCAACAACTATTGTGGGAGTTGATTGTAAGACTCTTCCTAGTTACCATAAATTTGTTCGATTGCTTTATTTTTTTCCCATCGAAGCCTTTTTATAACTAACTGTGTAGTTATGTAAAGCCTGAATTTGAGCAACAATGACCTTCACTTTGATTGAAGGATCTACTTTCACAACTTGCATTATGCTTTGACATATCAAGTTAGAATCGAGTTTCGTATGATCTTGTGACATGCAAGATTTGTGCATGTATGAGGCACATTCAATTTACCAATAACCCATAATTTACTTTTTTTGCGTTTTGAAGCTCTACATGTTAATAAACAATTTGGATTTGAACAATAAATGACATACCTTTCTAAATCTAATTTTTGTACCACAAAATTCAATGATTGTTTTAAATGGTAACACTTGATTACATGTACGCATTCATCTTTGTTATGAAACTTCATTCCAACTGCAAGAGTTCCATCTACTATTGGGTCTTCGTTAATGAACAAATGATCAAATTCACTTGATTTGTGTTGAGTATCTAAATTGATGCTCTTCAAGTGACATGGTGGATCGAAATCAGGTAGAATAGGTTGATCTTCTGCTTCCATATCTTCCATATCAATGTCATCACCAGAATTATCAGATGATTCATCGAAGTATGTTTCATCCTCTTCACTATAATCACTTAAATCTTCCTCGTTGATACTATGTAAGACACTAAGAGAAAGATCACATTGTGGACTTATTGGAGGAGATTGATAATGTAGTTGAAAACTTTCTGGATGAGTTTGTTCTAATTGGGTAGAGTATGGTTTGTAGTGTTGTGATGGTTCATAGTGTTGTGATAGTTCATAGTGTTGTGATGGAAAATAGTGTTATGATGGTTCATAGTGTTGTGATGAAGAATATAAGTCGGGTTGATAAGGTATGTTTGGTGTCGATGGTTGATCAATGTTTATTAATGGAGGACCAGACTCAAAGGTAACATATAACTCGATGGTGCCGAGTTGTGACCACTGTGCATAAACATCAAACATCAACTCAACATCTTCGTCGTCGCAAATCTTCATGAGTTCAAACCTTGTTGTACTTTCACCAAAGAACACAAGGTGACGATAAACTATATCACTTATCGTGACGTTGTCACCAAGCTGTAATTTTTTTCTAATGACATTCTTTTGACGAGCATGGTTGCTTCCTGAATGTACTTTGAACGCCTTTTTATAGTCACTTATGAATGTTTTACCTTCAACTCCATCGACAATTGAACCATTGTGATAAACAATACAAATTACTTGTTGAGCAGCCATGACTAAATGATCGACTGAGTATGAAATGGTATAAGGTATGGTGAGATAGTGTATGTTTGCCTTCTATTTATAGAACATTTTCAAGATTAAATATTGAATACATTAATCTAATTGGTTAAAAATGTATGACAAGGATTGCCTTCCATAGATCATTTAGATCTGTTGATAACTTTTATTCAATGGTCAAGATTAAATATTGAATACATTAATCTAATTGGTTGAAAATGTATGACAAGGATTGTCTTCCATAGATCATTTAGATCCGTTGATAACCTTTATTCAATGGTCAAGATTAAATATTGAATACATTAATCTGATTGGTTGAAAATGTATGACAAGGATTGCCTTCCATAGATCATTTAGATCTGTTTATAACTTTTATTCAATGGTCAAGATTAAATATTGAATACATTAATCTGATTGGTTGAAAATGTATGACAAGGATTGCCTTCCATAGATCGTTTAAATTCGTTGATAACTTTTATTCAACGAACAAGATTAACTGAAACTGCGTAGCACTGGTCTTGGCCTGGGGAAGCGACCTCTTTAAGAAGTCTCTTCTTGGGGAAGCAACTTCCTGAAGAAGTCTCTGCCTGGGAAAGCGACTTCCTAATGAAGTCTTTTGCGGAGGAAGCGACTTCCTGATGAAGTCTTTGGTTGGGGAAGCGACTTCCTGATGAAGTCCTGATCCCATGTGAAATCGTTCCCCGAGGAAGCGACCTATAAATACATCCTTCCCAAACCTTCTACTCACAACTCCTTCCCCAACCGTTTACGCTCAAGTTCTTCAGTTTTTTTGCATCATTCAGTCATACATTTAAAGTTATCATGGAGTTATCTACAAATCACAGAGCGGAAATCAAATATATTCAAGCATTTGTAAGTATTTTATTAATTGTTTTATTAATTCTAATTTTTAAATTTTTTTTATTTTTATTTATTTATTTAGTCTCATTAATTAATTTTTTTATTTTATTTATTCTGATTTTTTAATTTCTTTAAGTTTTTTTGTTTTTATTTATTTAGTTAGTCTCATTAATTAATTGTTTTATTTTATTTATTCTGATTTTTTTATTTATTTTATTTTATTTTATTTTATTTATTTCACTATTCTCATTCATTGATTCTTTTATTTTATTTGTTATGGTATTTTTATTTACTTTATTTTTATTTATTTAATGAGTCTCATTAATTGATTATTTGATTTTATTTATTATGATTTATTTATTTGTTTTATTTTATATAGTTTATTTTATTAATTGATTATTTATTTATTTAGCCTCATTAATTATTCTGATTTATTTATTTATTTTGTTTTTATTTTATTTTGTTTATTTATTTAGTCTCATTAATTGATTGGTTTATTTTTATTACTTCTGATTATTTTATTTATTTAGTCTCCCTTAAAGGATAAACTTAAATGTCAAGGTCATGTAAGCAAAAAACCAAATGATGTCATATTATCATATTTGCAAGCCGTTGGCTTCGGTGAAGTGATCAAACTAGGAAATTATAAAATAGATGTCGACCTCATTGCTGCTATGGTTGAGAGATGGAGACCTAAAACTCACACATTTCATCTTCTGGTAGGTGAGTGCACAATAACTTTGGAAGATGTATATTACATTTTAGGATTAAATGTTGTTGGTTTACCTGCTAGCTGTTCCAATTTTGTGCATGTACAACAAATTTGTCAAGATTACTTAGGAGTTATCCCACCTAAGGGAGCAACAAAAGGTAATTCTATTAAATTAAAATGGCTTAAGGATACGTTCGACGATGTTGGTGAAAATGCATCTGAATTAGAAAAATAAGCAGCATGTCGAGCATACATCCTACGTATGATCGGAGGGTTATTGATAGGGGTGTTCAAAAAAACCAAAAACTGAACCAAACTGTCGAACCGACCCGAACTGGTTTTGAACTGAACTGGTTTAAGAGCCGAACTGTTTTCGAACTAATTTTTTAAAACTAGAATTGAACCGAATCGGTTTTCAGTTCGAAAAAACTGAACCGAACCGGTTTTTATTTCAAAAAACTTGAATCAAATTTGTTTTTTTAGAAGTAATTAGGGGTAATTATGTAAATTTTGGCCTATATGAACAAAAAAAACTAAGTTAAACCAGTTCGGTTTGGTTCAAAATAATAAACCGGTTCACCACTTTTATAAACAGGTTCGGTTCGGTTTTTTGAACTGAAAGTCGGTTCGGTTTTTCCAAACTGAAAACCAGTTCGGTTCAATTTTCAAACGGTTCTAGTTCAGAAATGAACTTTGTCCACCCCTAGTTATTGATGCCTGACAAATCCAACAATCGTGTACATCTAAAATATCTTTCACTGTTAGGAGATTTAAATAAAGTATCCCAATATAGTTGGGGTTCAGCAGTTTTAGCTACACTATATAAAGAACTATGCCTTGCAACAAAACCTGGTGTAATATCTATGGGAGGATGTGCATTATTGTTGCAAAATTGGACATGGTATCGTTTGTCTTGTGTCGCTCCTTAATCTCCCAAACCATGGATATTTCCACTTGCACAAAGGTATCTATATTATTTTTCTATTATTTTTTATTTTTTATTTTTTATTTTTTTTTAAAACCAGTTGCTTACCATATTAATAACTTTATTATATTTTTTATTTTTATTATATTCGACAGGTTTAATTCTAGTGTTCTAAATTTTGCTAAAGTTCCTCATAACGACGTAGAAGGATATCGAAAAACAATTGATCACATGATGGTTGATGAAGTAATATATTAAATCACATTTATTTGAATTTTTTAAATATTTTATTTTTTATACTTGTTATAATTAATTTAGCTTATTTTTTACATGTCAGTTTTATTGGAGACCTTATCTCGGGTTCCAACATGAAGTTTTAGAAAAAGATAGGGTCACTTGGACTACATGTACTTATCTACTCTATTATCATATTGTTGAAAAACATCATATAGATAGAGTCGCACTCCAATTCAGTTTCCATCAACAAATACCACAACCACCAGAGAACATGAAATTGTATCATGAGGTCGACATGAGGCGTGGGATTGATGATAATTGGAACTGGGTTTAGAGAGAAGAAATTAACAATTGGAACGAGCGCCATAATTACTTGTGAGGTAACATCGTACAAGGTGTTTTATGTCATAGCACAGAATATATGATTTGGTTTAGACAACACATCAAATTGTTTATATATGGAGAACAATATCTCCGTGATCCCCGTTTACAACCTCCATCATATCATCGTGTGCAATCGACCTCCCAATCAACCCCACAACAACAACACACAGCAGGACCGTCTTCATCATCACCTCACATACATGTCGCTACTGAAGTTCAATTTTGTGATTCACCACCATCTCAGTATTACGTTCCATCGGTGCCAGAAAAACCAACACCCGGTTATCCGACCGAACATGGGCTTATCTATAATTTGTTTGGAACTCAGTGCACAACTCCTGAATCGGCTTATTCTGTATTTGATTCGATGTATAATCAACAATCTCAAAATTTAATAGAAGCAGGTGTCAGTGGTTCTAACCCATCTACAACTTACATTGAAGAAAATGATCAAAATGAGGATCAACCGGAAGAACCGCAACTTGCTCAGAGAGCTAGACGAGTTCGACGACACCCTACATGTGGGACTAGGGATCATTTAGGTGGACATCATTGATATAAATTTGATGTATTTTTTTTTTCCAAATATGATGTATTTTTATTATTAATTTAATGTTTTTCATTTCATTTTCATGTTAGCAATATAAATTTCTTTTCATTTAATTGTTAATATTATTTAATTTTTATTATCATTTAGTTTTTTTTTAAATTTATAATATAATATATATATATTTTTATTTAATCATTTTAATTATAATAATTTTTAATTATAAGTATAATAATTAATTATTATAATAATAACAATAATAAAAATATAATATTTATTTATAATTTATTAATGTATTATTTTAAATTTATTGTTAGTATTTTTATTTTTTAAATAATTAAATTAATAATTTAATATATTTCATTTCATTTTCATTTAATTATTATTATTATTTAATTTTTATTCTCATTTATTTTTTTTTGAAAATTTTAATATAATATATATATATATATTTAATCATTTTAATAATAATAATTTTTAATTATACATATAATAATTATTTATTATGATAATAATAATTAAATTATAAATTTTATTTATAATTTATTATTGTGTTTTATTTTAATTTAATATTAGTATTTTATTTTTTAAATAATTAAATTAATAATTATAACAATAAACAATTTTTAAAATAACAAAAAAAAACAAAAAGGTAGTTGGAGGTCGCTTCCCTAGGAACTGACTTCCTATTGAATTAACAAATTTTTCTCTTCAAGAGGTCGCTTCCCCAGAGAAAGACTTGCTGTTGAATCTAAAAAGTAGGACAATCAAGGAATATTGTTTCAATGTGTGGCATTTGAGGAATTAAAAAATAAAAATGGGATATTCCTATAAAAAACTCTTAAAGTGGTGTTAATTAAAAAAAATTCTCACCTCAAATCTTCTCAAAAACCCTTAAATTTTATTCGGATTGGTTAATTCAAATGTGTATTTTTTTTATAGTTCGTTGGTCTTTTCTTTTGGTACATATGAAAAAATTATTTCATTTGAACATAATGAAAGTCGTCTTTTGTACCCCTCAATTAACTTTATACCCTCCATTTAAAATGTCCAAAATATCCTTATTAAATCTGTAAAAATTAAAAAGTTCCCTCATACCTCCACAAGTTGTGTTTTCTGAAAAAGTGAATGTTGTTGAATTTTTTTTTACCGGAAAGTTTAGGATGAATGTAATTTCTGGTAGTTATAAATGAATATTTGAAATTTTCGGTAGTTATAAATAAATACTTGAAATTTCTGAGAGTACCACCCGAAAATATGAATTTTTGATTTATAACTACCTGAAATTTGAAATTTCTGGATGTTGATAGTAAATATCATTCACTCTGAAAAACAAAATACTATTAATAAATATTAATTATTATTATTATTATTATTATTATTTTTTAATAACATTAATAATATTTTATTATTATTATTTAATTTTTTATTAGATCGGAATAAAAATAGAAGTGAGTTGTTAAGAAAATAAGTTGTTATTTTATAAAATATTTGCAAT
>JBBPBR010000001.1:15984663-15996593 GCA_037974775.1 Cicer pinnatifidum | reverse complement strand
TAATATTTTAAAATAATTTATAATAATATTAATTAAAATATTTAAATAATATTTTAAATTGTAATAAAATTAAATATAAATAAAATATTAATGTATGAAAGTTGTAGAACTTAATATCGCTTTTAAAAATTAAATAGTTGAAATAAAAAAATAAAAAAATTATTTCAAGATAACATGACATAATAATCTTATTTAATAAATAAATATTGAGTTTTTCTGTTGGAGTCTGGAAATTTAATTTATTTTACAACAAGTGTTCCTAATGAATTTACTACTTTTTAGTGTCGTTGTTTATCTCAAACAATAGATGAAGGATAATTCTTAAACATCATACAAAATAGGCAAATTTTATACACTATATAATTTTCGTAATATGTAAAAATTTGTCAAAAACCTTGACCAATTTTTATTTTTTTGTAAATAACGGTTAATAACGAAACAGAGGTAGTAGTTATTAATAAAAGAAAATGATTTGGTAGAGAACACAACACATTTGGAAATCATACACTTTAAAGACATAGACACACACTAAGAATTATCATTTTCACATATTCGTAAGTAAAGAGAATGAGTAACTCAAAATTCAAAGCATGTGTGTGACAAATGAATAATGCTTTAAGTTAGAAAAGCATGTGTGTGACTTTAGGGTCTTATACATGGATGTCTAATAATAACAGCTATACCAGCAAATTGTTGCCATGGCACTTAACTAGGATATTCTATGATTCTTGACATAAGAAACCAAAAGAAAACAAAAAATGGAAGCAGAGAGAACAACTTTTAGACCTGAAAGCCATCCTACAGAGATGATCATAACTACTATTACTCTTCCAAGGTTTCTGATTTGTCAGCTGCAGTTTCATTTTGAATTGAATGTTAGTAAAAAATCTCAGAAAATAACTTGATCCATTAAAAGGCTAAAAATGAGTATGCAGATAACTTACATAAGTTGTCATGATGGTGTTCTTTCTCCTCCTGATTCTCCATGCATTTGAGAAGGTATTTAAAAGTCTCAATCTCGCACGGTATCGTGAGCCCGCCGCTCTGATCAAATCCGAATTCCTCAGCAGCCTTTTCCAGCAACATTTTGAACAAAGAATGGCTAAGGTAGGTAGTCGGGATTATGAACCGTCTAAGCTCCGGTCCAACATAGACTGCCAAGTAACCTTTTGGCACATCAGGTGGTGGTTCTGGACTTTGACAGCTTTCTTCATCGGAGTCACAACTTACGATACGCGCTATCCTTTTGTTGATTATTGGCGATCTGGTATCGTCAGTAGTTTCATCTTCGGGTTTATGGTTTGGAGTTTTTGAGCCTATTGTCACACTTTGCCACTTTTGAAGTATTTCTTTTAGTCTCACAATTTGCCTAATCCCTGTTACTTTTGAGCCTCCACCGTATTCCATTGCTCAAACTTTTTACCAACTTCAGTGGAATGGATTCTAGACTAAAATTGTCACTGCATTTAAATTTATACTTAAGTTATCATGTGCATATATCAAACAATCAATATCATTCCATATTGAAGCACTGACAGACAATTGAGTCACTAATAATAATTCATTCAAATGTTATGAATGACAGACAAATGGATTTTCTGCAAGCAAATCAATTGACAACATAACCTTAGGCTTTGTGTTATCAAAGGCAAAATGAATGAGATGAGTTCTGCATAATTGCATGAAGGAGGTTACTAACAGAATCAATAAAAATTTGTATAATACAAATGATGGGTGGAAAAAGTGAAAGGGAATCATAATCTATGGGGATTTTGTTCCACATTGCCTGAATTTTAACTAACCAGGCTAATTCATTTTCATGAACATTGAATTGGACCATAAGCTTCACACAGATCTGTAGGCTGAGTAATGGAGCCATAACATCAAGATTTTTTATATATTTGCAATATTGTCAAAATTTGATTACACGAATCTTCGCATTGGACATTAAAAATCTTGATTGCAATCACCAAAGATTTGAGTTGCAACATCAAGATTTTTTATGCTAGCTCAATGCAACCTTATCAGTGTTGTCAATGGCAGATCGCAAAATATGAAGAAGGCCAAAAGCCTGCCATTGCAGCCAATGGCGCCGCCATGGCAAACATCTCTTCACAAATTGCCTATGACAATAATAAATAAATAAATAAAACATGGCCAGCTTTTAACAACAATTGACCACATGCATTTGACAACAACAATTTTTCACAATATCAAATATCATGATGAATTGAAAATTTTGACCCCTAATAACACAAAGCCAAATATGATCAATTTAACAACAACATCAATCAATCAATCATGAAAATGGTAACAATTGAATTGCAATTCCAAATCTAAACAAGAAAACAAAACCATATTTCCACATCAATGTAACCGCAATTGCAAAAATCATGAACAGAACATACCCCAACACAACCAAATTTACAAGATTCACACACACAAAAAAAAAAGCATATAAAAAAATAGGGAGAAACCTGATACAGAAGATAGCATCAGCCGTGAAGCGGCTGAAAAACGGCCATGCAGCTTCTTCGGAAGTGGAAGCAGAGCTAGCGAGCTCTCCTGAGAGATAAAGATAACAACTAAATAATGTTGTTGTGTTTTAAGCCTATATTACAATCCAAAAATCCAAAAAAACAACTTTAATTTGTGTTCTTACTTTATATTAAGCAAAATTATCGGCTACAAAATAGGACTTTCTTTTATCTTTTCTATTTCGTTTTTACATTTGTTGTTTCATACACCATTGGCTATAGCGTCGCTCTCGGGAACCGTTTATGTTTTTTTAATACAACCAACAAAAGCAACGGTTTTTGTAGATTGTTGAAGGGGTGAGTCGTTTTGCATTTCTTATTATACTAATATGGAATCTGTGCGAATCACATAATTGTTTATATAAGTTTAAATAAATTATTTTTTTAAATGATTTTAATTAAAGTTGAAATCATTTTAATTTTTTATACGTATAATTAAATAGTCATTTATATCATATTTTAATGTTTATATAAATAACATAGACAATATTGACCGATTTGTTTTTTTTAGTCAATGATATTTATTAATTTAATTTATAAATAAATAGCATATATATTGTAATATATTATACAATTTATTTTGGAAAATATTAATTTTATGTCACATAAAAACATAAATGATAATAAGTTTTTTTGATTGTTTCTCAAAAACAATGAAGTTTTTTTTATTGACCAAATATATAGGCAATTGAGTCTAATGCAAATTCTTAAATAAAATTATCCAACAATTCATTCTATAAAATAAACGATAGACATTATTTAATAACATATTTCAATAGATTTTGGATCTTTAATTACTTGTCAACACTATTATATCTTCATTTCAAATTATACTCATTTGATTCAATGGTGAACTAAAACCAATTGTTGAAAATTTAATCTATTATTATAAACATTAATAACAATAATTATAATTAATATTTCATTTTACAAAAGAAGTTTTTCTAATTTGAGATATCAATATGCCATATCTAATACATTCAATTGAACTATAAAAATCGGCAATGGAGGATTAATTTGTGAGATAAAATACTTAGACTTGGAATAAATAACTCAACGTCTTCATTCTCACAGCTTGTTTTTATTCTTTTTCTTTTTTTCTTCTTTCTCCATTGAAGAGATATGATTTATGACAATTTTTATTTTTTTGGCTAAAATCACCCATCAATTTTTTTTTTTTTATGTTTTTTTATTTAAATATAAGTGGTTACCACACAAGTTTAAGTTTTTTTTTTCACCCATGATTTATTTGTTTGAGTAGGACGTTATTTTATTTGTCATTTTAATGTGTTGTTATTTGATTTTTCATCTTGTTGCGGTATTCATTTGATTCATGTTGACAAATCAATTTCAATACGGTGCATTTAATCAATGCCTTTGGCGTCAAAATCACTATGACTTTACAAACATTTGTATTTTGGACACCTCGATTTTAGTGACTTTGAATTATATTTTTCTCGATTGATGTAATTTTTATCAATTTAAATGAATAAATATTTTTTTTAGTTATGGGCCATATTGCTTGACCCAAAAAAAAAGTGTAAATATGTAATAACTTTAAAATCTCATGAAACCATTGTAGTTTTCATTAACTCGCGGGACTTAGTTTGGTTGAACAACTATGTTAGATCAACAAAACATCAAAATCAATTACTGATTACCTATTATCTACTTGGATTAGTTTTTAACTGATATGGGCAAAAACGATAGCGAAAACATGCAGTTTTTACGGGGGAAAAAATATATTCTATCTATTTTATTATTTTAAATTTGAATGATATTGAAAAAATATGAAGAGAAGTTGAGATATTAAAAAAATATATTAATATCATATTTTATATATTATACACTACCATAAGATAGTTGAATATAAACAAATACACTATCTTAAATGAGTATAGCTAAATTAAATTTCTGAATAAATTTGAATTGTCAAAAACATATGTTATATTTTCTGCATAAATGTTGTGGGAATTTTTTTAAAATGTGATTTTTGATAAATTTAGCATTTTTGTAATCATATTGTAACATAGTCATTGACATTATATATTTAATATTACATGTATAGTGTGATTAGATGATATATATATATATATAATAATAATAATATTTTATTAAATATCATAGTATTTGTAATTTTATATACAAAGAGAGAGTGATTCATAATTTTATCCAAATAAGGAAAATAATGAATACAAAATTATAACCAAAATTTAGAAGTTTAGTTTATGATTATAATCATGCATACAGTTTTCTAGTGTATTTTACAATTGGATTAAAAATAGTCTCCTAATAAGCATAACCTATAATCTATTTGATGATTGTCAAGTTTGAAAAACTAATAGGCTCAAAATAAAATATCAAAGTAATCAAGGTCCAGCATAAAATATGATATCTCTTTTTTTACATGGAAAACACTACAACATTTTGGTCCTACGGCAACGCCTAATTTTTTATGGTAAAAAAACCGTTCTCGTAGAGGTAAATAGGCAACAGTTTTATAATTTCGTTGCAGTAGAACATGAAATTTTATAATTTTTACAACAACACTAAAAAACCGTTCTCATTGTTTATTGATATCTTTAGGCAACATTTATTCACCGTTGTTCTTTAGTTTTTAAATAAACTGTTCTTGTAGGTACTCATGAAACAAAAAAACACTTTTTTTTGCGTTAATTTTTTATAGAGCGCCAAATATGTTTCCTAAAAAAATCCTTTTCATTTTCCCTCTCATGAAACCCTATTCAGATTTTCAACTATTCACATTTTTCCTCTCTTGAAACCCTATCTCAGTAAGCCTTGTCACTTTCCCTCTCTTGAAACCTATCTCAGAAATTCAGCAACCTAGCAACCTAGCCTTCTCTCATTCGCGTAACCCATCTCCGGCGTAACCCATCTCCGGCGTAACCCATCTCCGTCGTAACCCATACATGTTTCGCGTACGCCATTCATCTCCGGCGTAACTCATATCTTTCGCGAACGCCATTCATCTCTGGCGTAACCCATCTCTGTGTCGCTTACGCTATTCATTCATACGGTGTTTATGGTTTGAGGATTCTGTGTCGCGTAAACCAACTTCATTCAAGGTATGTATTTTGTATTTTCTCATCTTCCCTCTCTTGAAACCCTATTTTGCTTTGCTATTTAGGTTTAATTTTGCTACGAAATGGTTGATTAATTTCACCCAATTTTTGTCATACTTCTTGCTGTAATTGTGAGTGTTACTTGTAATTGTCATACTTCTTGTTAATTGGTTGCTTGTAATTGTCATACTTCTCTCTCTCTCTCTCTCTCTAATGAGATCTTATTTATGTTTAATGATCTTTTCATAGCTTGGACGTCAATGTTAATGCCCTGACAAATTTTGAGGTCCTTGATTTCTTAAGAGTTAAAGGAGCTTCAAAAGATCCAACAAGAGTTATTGCCAAAGTAGCTCCATCCTAATACAAGGTTTGTTATTCTGTGGAGATAATAGAATCATTAATAACCCTTTTTTTGTGATGTTAATTTTTTCATTCCAGAGTACTAATACTATTAGTTTTCTTACACAATTAGGATTAGTAGTTTTGTTGCTGTAATAAGTTATTTGTTGGTTATTTTGATACTTGCAATTACTGAACTGTTAGTTAAGCTAATTAGAGTTCAAACTGCAGTATATGAACACAATTTTGCATGAACTGCAGTATATGATAATTTGATACTGCTAATTAGAGCTGATCTGCAATATATGATAATTTGCTAATGCTATGAAGTGCTATGAACTGCGATAGTATGATACATTTGCATGATAATTTGCTCTAAACTATGAATTGGCAGCATCATGATTTTGCATTGATAATTGGTTGCTTGTAATTGTGAGTGTTACTTGTAATTGTCATGCTTCTTGCTATAATAAGTTATTTGTTGGTTATTTCGATACATGCAATTACTGAACCGTTAGTTAAGCTAATTAGAGTTCAAACTGCAGTATATGAACACAATTTTGCATGAACTGCAGTATATGATAATTTGCTACTGCTAATTAGAGTTGAACTGCAATATATGATAATTTGCTACTGCTATGAAGTGCTATGAACTGCGATAGTATGATACATTTGCATGATAATTTGCTCTAAACTATGAATTGGCAGCATCATGGTTTTGCATTGATAATTGGTTGCTTGTAATTGTGAGTGTTACTTGTAATTGTCATACTTCTGCTATATTTTGCATTGATAATTTATTGATTTTGCATTGATAATTGGCTGCATTATGAGTGTTACTTGTATTTGTCCTATATGGTAGTCTCCTCACAAACTCGATGGACAAGGAATGGACAAAATTGGCTAGAGAGAGTAAAGAGTATCAAAACGGTGTAGATTTTTTCCTAGATTATGCATACACCAAAGGAAAACCTCGTGGAAAAGAGATTCCGTGTCCATGTGCTGAATGTTACAACACCAATTGGTTCACAAGGAAGGTAGTACGAAATCATTTAATAGCATTAGGATTTCAAAAAGGATATGATTTTTGGGTTCGTCATGGTGAAGAGATAACAAAACCCAATGATCTTAATGATGATCATGTGAATGATGAAGAGGATCAAATTGATCAACTACTTTTTGAAAGATTTAGAGATGTTATACAAGAAGAATGTGAATTTAATGAAGGCCTCAACGAAGATGCAAAAAAGTTTTATAATCTAGTCGAAGAAGCCAAACAAGAGTTATATCCGGGTTGCAAAAACTTCTCAAAATTGTCGTTCACAATTCGGCTATATTTATTGAAGTGTTTGTATGGTTGGAGCAATGAATCATTTAATGCTCTGTTAGAATTGTTGAAAGAAGCTATGCCTTCACTGAACATCCCCGATACGTTCAATAAAACTAAAGGCATGATAAAGGACTTAGGGCTGGATTATAAAAAGATCGATGCTTGCCCTAATGATTGCATGATCTATTGGAAAAATTATGAGAATGAAACATCTTGCCATGTTTGCGGTGCTCCACGTTGGAAGGAAATTGCCGAAGGAAACCATCAAGTTGGAAAAAATCATGAATCTTCAAAAGTTTCAGCTAAAATATTAAGACATTTTCCCTTGATTCCTAGACTTCAAAGGTTGTTTATGTGTTCAAAGACGGCTAGCTCATTAAGGTGGCATGAAGAAGAGCGTTCGAAAGATGGGAAGTTGAGGCATCCTGCAGATGGGGAAGCATGGAAAGAATTTGATAAACGCCATCCAGACTTTGCTTTAGACTCACGTAATATCAGACTTGGATTATCCAGCGACGGATTTAATCCCTTCAGAACTATGAATGTGTCTCATAGTACCTGGCCTGTGTTATTAATACCATATAACTTTCCACCTTGGTGTTGCATGAAGGCTGAGTATTCTATGTTGTCTTTATTAATACCTGGACCACAATCGCCAGGGAATAATATTGATGTGTACCTTCAACCATTGATTGAAGAGCTAAAGGTGTTATGGGATTTGGGAGTAGAAACATATGATGCATCACTAAAGCAAACATTCCAAATGCGAGCAAGTCTGTTGTGGACTATTAGTGACTTTCCTGGGTATGCTATGTTAAGTGGGTGGAGTACAAAAGGGAAACATGCATGTCCTGGTTGTAATTATAACACTAATTCGACATATTTGAAGCATAGTCGAAAGATGTGTTACATGGGTCATCGTGCTTTTTTGCCTATGGATCATAAATATAGATCAAATGCAAGGGATTTCAATGGAAGAACAGAAAATAGGCCACCACCAGAATTGTTAAAAGGGGAAGATATCTTTGATTTGTTAGAAGGCTTTAACAATGCATTTGGTAAGATGCAAAAGAAATGTAATGATGGTCCATGGAAGAAAAAATCTATTTTTTTTGAGTTGCCATATTGGAAGCACAATATTTTACCCCATAATCTTGATGTTATGCACATAGAGAAAAACATATTTGATAATATAATTGGAACATTGTTGGATATCCCAGGAAAGACAAAAGATCATGAAAAAGCTCGTTTAGATTTACAAGACATGGGCATTAGAAAGAAACTTCACCCTAAAGAGTTAGATCAAGGTAAAAAGATAATATTTGCAAAAGCATGTTTTTCCATGACTGCAAAGGAAAAGACTACTTTTTGTTCTGTATTAAAAAAAGCAAAAATACCTGATGGATGTGCTTCAAACATTTCAAAATGTGTTCAACTTGCTGAAAGAAAAGTTAGTGGATATAAGAGTCATGATGCACATTTCATGTTGCATTACTTGCTTCAAGTAGCTGTGAGAAGTGCAATGTCTAACCAGGTTGCTCACCCTTTAATTCGTCTTTGTTCCTTTTTTCGATGTTTATGTCAGAAGGTGATTGAGGTGGCTGATTTGGACATTTTGCAAACTGAGATTGTAGAAACACTTTGCCAATTGGAGACAATTTTCCCCCCGAGTTTCTTTGATATAATGGTTCATTTGCCAATACATTTGGTGAATGAGGTAAGATTGGGAGGGCGTGTTCAATTTCGGTGGATGTACTTTACAGAAATATATTTAGGAAAGTTGAAGAGTTATGTTCGTAATAAAAGTCGTCCTGAGGGTTCTATTGCTGAGGGTTACTTGGTTGAAGAGTGCTTGACATTTTGCTCACGATACTTGCATAGTGGTGTGGAGACAAGGTTTAATAGAATGACAAGGAATAGTGATACATGTGATTTTGATTAAGTGCGGTGTTCCATTAAACATCTATCTATTTGTTTGAATCATTTGGTTTAAACAATTACATATAATTCATCGCAAATTGTGGTGATGACGGATACATATTTCCTAGCTTATGTCAAGATGACTAAGAGATCGTCACAAACATCAATTAATTGATAGGTATTGATTATATAATTCTTAGTTTGATTAGGTTTTAATTGATATATATGAAATATTGATTTTCTATAAAAATAAATATTTTAAATTTTAACCTCCAATTTATAAAGTAACAAATTATTGTAATACAATAATTCAAAGAAGTGCATTGTAAAATCAAAACATATCATTTTGAAAATTATTATTTCATAATTTTAAAGGATTGTACATATGGTTGAGTATAAGTATAGAATAATGTGTAGATAAATTTAACATATCTAATTAAAAGGATGAGATGGCGATTCATTGAATTTGGATATATATGGTTAGACGGACGAATCTTTTTAACTCTCTCTATCAATAATGGGTTGATCCGAGTGATAAGAGACTTGAGATTTGGCAAATGAATATGGTTCAATCTATGATTCGTATATGGAGATAATCTATTTGGGAGAAGAGATTAACCACTGTTAAATAACGGTGTATATTTTATATCTAAAGGTGTATATTTTATATCTAAAATATGATTATATAATAAAAACTCTTAGAAACTAACGTAAGGTAATGATGGTGAAAAAAAAAAAAACACATCAATTGTAGTTTGTCTCACATCTGCAATGACTTAGATTCATATCATCTATCCTCCCCTATTCTGACTTTTGTTTTACATAAAAAAATAATGATAAGAAAATATATTTTTATGGCTGCTCTATCTAGTACATATATCATTATATGTTTTCAATACTTTTTTTCTTTACAACATAGTTTTTCATTTAACACCTCCCGTCTTAGGTAGACTTAGCATAATTCACTTCATTGAAAAATAACGTTAATATGTCATACCAAAAAAGAAAATAGTAAGAAATTTTAGTAGTACCATGATATTTTATTTATATTATTGTAATATCTAATTCGAATATAATAGATACACATTAACAAATCTAATATTAACTGATGGAGCATAATAATTGAATTATAATAAAACCAATAAAATAAACCTTATGATATCTACCAAATATGCATTAAACTTTTGTAATATATTTATATTGAGCAAGACAATATATACCAAAATATTTTTGTTAATATGCTATGAAGACTCGTCAACACTCCTTACATGTCCCGTTCACTTATCACTTTATAAAATTGCTAGCAGTCATTATACATAACAAAATAATATATTCTAAATTTATTTCCTATCAATCTTAATGAACACAAATACAAAATAAAATTACTATTAAAATTATTAAATTGCTAAAATATTATGGGTGTTTGTGAAGCTTCTCCTCTTTTTTTATGTCACATATCCATCTGTTTTGATGTAGTAGTGCCTTATGAATTCCACATTAAATTAATTTCAATTCCATTCCATAAAAGCTTTTAGATCTACAAATGCCTTTCCAAATAATCACGTACACCAACTCCTTTTTTTATGACCAACTATCATGTCAGTTTTTATTTTTAACACTGCTCCAAATATTCATGTAAAATAGCATGTGACCAAACACAAGATTTTTAAAATTTAAATTCAAATAAAGAATAAATAAAATTGACATAAAAATATTAATACAATCAATCAATATTTAATGTGATTAATGTAATGTATAATTTTTTACATTAAAAATTATATGTTAAATATTTAATATACCCTATAAGATGTTTGTGTTTGATTTTTTTTAATATTTTTTAAATAAAAAAGTGTATAATCATTAAGAGGATGCAAATTTGAAAACAAACAATGAATAAAGTATTATAATCAAGGACTATGAAATAATCTTTCAAAAATTATAAAGATGTACATAAGTTGACTTAAAATAAGGGGCTAAATATAGTCCTTAAGTCCTAACTCAACTGACAAATAAAGATATTGTTAGGTTGAACATCTTGTCTCAGATTCAAACTTGAACCTCAAATTTGTGAGTTAATTAAGGTAAAATTTACTGTATCTTCTAAGACAACAAAAAAGGGCCAAATATACTAACGATAATTATTTGTCGATCATGGTTTGAAGATAAAATTTAGAGAAACTAAAAATAAAAATGATATATTTAAAAAAGATCAAAAATATATTTAATCCCAAAATTTATGATGAAATAATGATACTTTTAGTCCAAATTGTAGAGAGACTATTAGAGTAAAAATATTTGTGATCAAAATAATGGTCTTGAAGAATGACTCTTTGGCATCCATGAGTTGCAATTGGAGCAATTACATTGAAAAATTACATTTTTTGTACCGAATATTTTTTCTACAATGCATATAAAAATAGAATAATTAATATGCTACTAGTTTAAAATATCACAATGTTTGGTATTCAAGAAAGAAGATGCAAAATTTGTCCAGAAAAGGTAGGGAGAGGCAAAACAGAATATTCAAAATGGTAATTTGTAATTGATCAATGCTAATAGTACTATATAGAAATTCTAATACATATAAAAGATATATATGAATTCTTATTTTTTTGGTTGATTTGAAAAGTCTAATGTAATCATTATTCTATTCTATATTCTATAAAGAAAGACAATTGACTGAGATATGCTACTAAAAGGAATATTTGACTATAGGTGATT
>JBBPBR010000001.1:15951036-15971781 GCA_037974775.1 Cicer pinnatifidum | reverse complement strand
TCAAATAAAAATTCTTTGAGGTTCTTCCTCATTTTTTCATCATCTTACTCGTAAAAAAGAAATTGGCAAAAATCTCAAATTGAAGAATAACTGTAAACATTATATTTTGTAAAAATATTCATTAAAAATAAGAGACCCTAAATTGAAATTATTTAAGAATCTTGAAATCTATTCAAATTTTACTATAATTAAAAAATATTTATTAGAGTAGAACAAAAAAAAAATTATGATATGTTGGTTTGATTGGAGTTTTGTTAAAATAATTTTTTTTTAACAAATCAAAATAGCCATTTCACCGCTAGACAAAAACAATGAAATGTCACAATTAGAATTTATCGTTAAATAAATTATCAAAGTAAAATATATTGTGCAAGCAATTCAAAAAGCAATATAACATAATAATATAAGTTATTCGAGTTTATGTTCCTAACAAAAGACTCACGGGAGTTTATAGAACTAAATCAAAGAATATGTCGAATCTAAATTGTTTTTCTGCTAAATCATTGAGCAAAGCAAGAAGCATCGTCATACCACAATCAATTTTATCTTCATGATACCTCAAAAAATAATACAAAAGTTGTGGAAATAACTTTTAGTACTATATATAAATATTAATAAAAACAATCGACTTTTAAACATTTCTATTATGAATTTATCTGGTGTAGAATATATTTAGATTATATTTCATATAGATGTTTAATATTTACATGAAGTCAAATGTTTATGATTTTCAATGATTTTGCTAATTAATATGCATTAAATAATAATTCGAAATGTTTTCAAATAATTAACACACAATTAATAGTCTATAATTTATAATGATGCCACATGTATTATATGTTTTGATGCAAAGTATTTGCTGAAAGTTTCTGAGAAAATACACCGGGATTTTAGATCTCACCTCTCAAATTGCTATCTAAAAGATCGTGAAGCAAATATGAATATTAAAGCTCCAAAAATATATAAACATTATATATCAAAGGAAACTCGTGTAAATAAAGATGGAGTGGTTGATAACGAAAATGTTTAAAAAGTAATAGAACTTTGTGTAAGTATATTATCACTTTAATATTGTTTAATATTGTATTTTAAAAATGATATTGAACTTATCTTTTTAATCCTGTGTGTATTTTAGGAGAATCTCGAATAAAGTTCGGAAAATCAATAGGACAACAAAGCTAGTTGTAGGGACATTCTCGGTAAAGTGTTTAATATTCCAGAATATTTCGGTCGCGTGAGGGGGAAAGGATTTGGCGTAACTCCTAAAATCTATTTTTTCACAAGAGAAGCGCCAAAATCCATCTAATGAGGAGGTATCAGAGAAGCTCAAATTTCTATCAGAGCAAGTGGCACTCTTGGTTAAGACGAATAAAGACATGCAACTTCTGGATCAGCTCCAACGTGAAATACAAATGGAGAGTGAAAACGCGAGTTGCAACATTGGTCTCAAAAGTCTTCCTGAGTTAATTAATTACTTAATAAAATAAGAAATTCATTTAACCTAATTGTTTCACAAACTTATGTATTAACCATTGATTTAGGGTATCACTCCTTGCGTGTTGTACTTATCCTCCCCTACTCATCGCAAGGTCGAAAAAGGAACATTGTACAATACTTTGGGAGAAGTATTGCACAACACACTGATCCCTGCGGGCCATGTCAAAGTATCACCAGTTATTGCTTTGGAACCAAATGCATCGTTGCCTATACCGGACAACAATGCAGATATTAAGCATTTGGGCAAAGCAGTTGGTAGTTACGTGAAATGGCCCACACAACTTGTTGCCCTTGATAAGGTATGTTTAATTGATATTTATATGTAATTGCACGATATATGATTATGATTGATTATATTTAATTGCTAATGATAAGAAGATTCCCATAAATGAGTCAGTTACATCGTCGGAAAAGGTTTTTCACATTTATTCTGTAAAGTTTGTCATTTTTTTCAGATTCAATAAACTAACAAACTAATTAACCTCATTTTTTCAGATTCAATTGAATAAACCACCCGCACAGCAAACCAGATGCCAGAATAAACCAGTTGTCGCACCACAATTGGATGTTCGTGGTAAAAATAAAGGTGGCAAACTTCAAAAATTGGAGGGGAATAAAGCTGGCAAGCTTCAAAAGCTGGAGGGTAATAAAGTTGGCAGACTTCAAAAGCTGGAGGGTAATAAAGCTGCCAAAGTTGCTGCTCAAAAACTGGATCAGGGAAAATCAGTTGCTACTCCTGCTCCTAAAATAAGTCAGCCATGCCTTGCTCAATATGGGTCGTGTCTTGACATAAAAAGAATATGGGCAGCAACAAGGATTCATGCATCATAAGCATGGATAAAGCTATATTTGGAGAAGAGTATGAAGAACTACTTGAAAAAGAGCACATATATGAACTTCTCAACCATAAGGAGCTGAGTGCTAATGTCATTAGCCTATACATTATGTAAAAATTACTTTTAATTTCATTTATTGGTAATTAATTTAATTTATTGGTAATTAATCTAAATTGAAATTTTCATTGAAGGTTTTTGTATGAGAAGTTGGTGTGCACGCGCAGATTGTCAAATAGATTTTCATTCTTGTCTCCGCATAAGATTTCGATGTTTAAACTCGATCCAGTGAATGTAATGAAATACGTTGTAGATATCTAATTAGGAAATAGAGAGAAGGATAAGTTGTTCCTTACACCATATAATGCAGGGTACGTCATTATAAATTCTTTATTTATATCTTTTTTAATTTATGAAATATAAATTTATTAGTTGTATAAAAAATATTGCCGACCAAATTTTGGTTGTTGTAGGGCACATTGGGTGCTATTTGCAATCAATGCGACCTCTGAAGTTATATACTATTTAGATCCCTTGCACGATAATTACAACAATCACTCCGATATAAAGATTATGTTCGACATGTAAGTAACATTCATTTATTTCTTACATATACATATATATATATATATATATATATATATATATATATATATATAATGTATTTGTTAATGCTATAATAATCACATTTATTTATTCGATAGTGCTTTACAAGTTTTTCGAGCTCAAAGAGGTGCTACAGTGTTGAAGCAAAAGTCAAATAATATCATATAGATTCCAATAAAGATTTGAAATTATTTCATAATTATTTTAAAATTTATATCGATAAAAACTTGTATGATAGTTTACTCTTATAACAACAACTTGTCAAATGTTGTGTGTGTTATTTTGAGATTTTTGTTGGTAAAATTTGGTGATTGTCAAAAGAAGATAATGAAAGTTTTAAATTTGGAAAAAGAGGAAAAATTAGTGATGAAATTTGATTAAAATATGTGGAGAAAGAATTAAAGATAAACGAAATTCATAGAAGAAATAAAATAAAATATGAAAGTTGAAACAAGACAATTTTTGTTGCCGATGAGATTTTTGGTGAGTGTTTAAGTTGAGAAATATGAAATGAAAGCGGATTTGCATAGTGTTGATGTAAAACATTTTCATCTTTAATGTTTTGTCAATCTGTCATTTAAAATCAAACACCTCATGTGCGACAAAAAAACTCAAACACTTTATATTGACATAAAATCAAACACCTTGTGTGCGACAAAAAAACTCAAACATTTTATATTGACATAAAATCAAACACCTTATGTGCAACACAAAAACTTTAAACAAAAATCAACACTAACGTCAAATTAAAACTCCAAATCAGAATTCCAAACTCCAAATCAAAGCTCCAAACTCAACAATAACAATATAAGCTATAAATTTCTTGCTAACAAAAATCAAACCTAACAAAAATCAACATTAACCAACAAAAATTAGCAATAACAAAATAGAAATTCAAACATTTTGAACAAAGCAGCAATGCGATCTAGAGACAGATGACTGATGAGGTTGCGGCAAGTAGAGAGGCAGCGACGAACGGCCACGGACGGAGGCAGTCAGGCAGAGCAATCGCAGGGCCGCCGCGAGCAGAGACCGATTCGTAACTTGGCAGATGAACGGAGTGGCGGCCGTACGTTTATCGTGAATCTGATTATGGAGGAGGGCGAGAGGAAGGCCCTGACTGCAAGAAAACTAAATTAGGTTTAGGTATTTTTGTAATTGTTTAGTTTCAATATGGGTATGTTAGTCATTGTACCTATAATTTTTTTTTTTTGGGTGGCTGTGGTCCCCCTTTGTCCCAAAGAAACTCCGCCCCTGCAGCATCAATATCATTATGTAGACCCAATTTCTAGTTTTAGTAGGATATTTTTCTACTCCACTTGCAACCAAATATGGGAACAAGAAATATTGTGTAGTCTAACTCCTATATAAGTAAAATACCTATATTTGGATTTTTTTTCCAAATAATTAGTTAAATACCTAAATATATATATATATATATATATATAAATATTTATCAATGTTAAATTACATGATCAGCTTATATTGGGATGATCAGTTCAAGATACCTAAATTCTAATATTACTTTCATAATTCCACTACACACTTCTCTTTAAACTTAATTTATCGCATCTCCTCTCCACACCCACCATGTGATCGTGACAGCAGCCTACCAGGCGCCAAAAAATCGCGTTTCCCTTCTCTTAATCGGGTTTTATGCATATATATATTTTTTGTTCAAATCGCGTTTCAATCCTCCACACAACAGAGAAGATTCATTGTTCAACAACGGTTAGAATCTTAAATATTTCTAAATTGGGACTTTAGGGTTTTGTGGGTTTTTTCTTTCTAATTTAGTAGTTTTTGAATCCAATTTTGTTGGTGTTGTTAATTGTTGAAACTGATTTTGAATCCAATTGTAGTTGGATTTGATTCTAACATTTGAATTCAATTTTGCATTTTTGAATCCAATTGTATTCTGATTTGCTTCTGAGTTTTGAATTCAATTATGCATTTTTGAATCCAATTCTAATTCTGATTTGATTAGATTATGTTTCTAATTTGATTTTGTTATTCTAGTTTGATTCTAATCAGTAGTTAGATTATGTACATTAACACTTTGTGTCAGTAATTATGAAACTTACCTTAATTGGTTTTCCAAGATATTAATTTACTCTAGAAATACAATGGTACTGATAGATTGCTTATTATTGGTAAACATCGCAGTGTTGATCATTAGCTGACACAATTGGGAGAGATTTTAAATTTTTTACTATGCCTCCAAAGATAGGAAAATATGAATCTGGATATGAGAAGTGTAATTAAATGAAAAAACTTGAACAATTAACTGAATCTTTGGTAGGAGTTCTTGATATTTTTTTTTTTTAAAAACAAAATAAAAGAATCACTAATTTCAGTTGAAAATCATAATGTTGATGTTGAAATTTTTTATAATGAGCCTATTGAAAATGAAGATGTTTCTAATGTTGATGGTGATGATTTTAATTTGAATAATTCACTTGATAATAAAGAGGATAGTGTTAATGACAATGTACAACAAGCAAAACCATTTGAAAATTTGTTTGATATATTTTATCCAAAAAATTTGAATGCTCTTAATTTTAAAATGATTGATTTATTAGGTATGAAAGACATTAAAAAAGAATTTTCCATTGCAAAGGATCCTAAGGATAATTCAAAGAGAGAATTTAAGGCTAATTTATATATTAGATTTTTATCAAATGGGGAGAAGCGTACTAGAAATTGGCTAGGTTATTTGAAAAAACATGATAGAGTATTTTGTTTTTGTTGTAAAGTTTTTAAATATGAGATTCTTAAAGGCCAATTAAGAAATGAGGATTTTTGTGATTGGGCACATATTGATGAAAAACTTAGAGAGAATGAAATATGCATGTATCATGTTAAGAATATGACAATTTGCTATGAGTTATGTCAAAGGCTGAAAAATGGTCAAACCTATCGATAAAACAGCTCAAAGGCTAATCGGCAAAAAAAAAACGTTGGAAATTTTTTTTAAAAATAATTAATTCAATAATAAAATTTATTGTTGAACATAGTTTGCATTTTGTAGTTTTAATAGGAGATTGTACCAAAATAGAAATGATAATTTTTTGGGCTCAATTGAAATGTTGGCTGAGTTTGACTAAATTGTCCAAACACATGTTACAAAATGAGTTAATAATTTTATTTGCTTTTGCAATTAAAACTAAAATCATACGAAAAATCAAACAAGTAAAGTATTTCTCAGTGATACTTGATTGTACTACTGATATTCTCCAAGAACTAAAGTCTTTGATAATAAGATATGTGGATGTTTCTTCAAATTTTGATACTACTGAGGAATATTTTTAACATTTTTTATTGGGAATCATACAATTGGCCAAGGGATTTTTGATATTTAACAAAATACATAGAAAAATCTTGATTTTGACCTATTTGATGCGCGAGGACAAAGTTATGATAACGAGTCAAATATGGAAGAAAAATATCAAGGTGTACAAAAGAAACTTTAAGACATAAATCCGAGAGCCTTTTAAACATAATGTGGTTGTCATAGTCTTAATTTGGAATTATGTGATCTCGCTAAGTCTTGTATTAAAGCTAAAGATTTTTTTGGAGTTGTTCAATGCATTTATATAATTTTTGCCAATTCTACTAAGAGATGGAAAATTTTGAAAGATAATGTAAAAGCATTAACCCCAAAATCCTTGCCATCCACTTGTTGGGAGAGTCGTGTAAATCATGTCAAAGCTGTAAGAGATCAAATATCAGCTTTTAGTGATGATTTACTTGAAGTGTCGAAAAATGATATTGATACTAAAATAAGAAGTGTTGCTAAATCCTTAGCAACAAATAAACTTGGTGATTTCGAGTTTTTATTGCTATAATTATTTGGCTCGAAATATTATCCTTATTGATGTCGCTATGGAAAAAATAAATGGGTTGATTTCATTTTTTTTAGAGATATAGAGAAACTGATTTTTATAATACCTTAGAATTGCTAAGAAAAATGCTATTGAATTGAATATCGACCCAGAATTTCCACAAAGGTATATAATTAAAAAAAAAAAGAGACAATTTGATGAGAATTTGAATATCCCATAACATGAGTTATCTAAACAGGAATCTTTTAGGGGAATTATTTTATTTACATTGTTGATCTTAGAAGAATGACTTTTTTTAAATAGCTAGAAAATTAAAATTAGCTTAAAGTTGTATTTAGATGTTATTTATAATTTTCTTATTTTGATGAATTTAAATAAAATAATTTGAGTTTTGGATATTTCTTTCAGTAATTATGTAATATTTTGAAATAACTTATAATTATTAAAATTACATTTTTTTTATTAGGTGCTCAATTTTTGATCGAATGTATGAATCCTAGTTTTGATGAATCGTATGAACTATTTTTATTACAGTGACAACTTACTTTTATATTCCATTTCATTATTATCTGGTCAAGTGTATAGTGAATATAAATATTATAACCAAGTTGGTTTGAAGAATTATGATTCTACTTGTTTTGATGATAACAAAATAAGTTTGTGGAAACGCTTTAAAACACTAACGTTTTGATTATGTGTGGAGTTTCCATATCAAGTGAATTTTGTAGGAGCTTATGTCATATCCATGGTGATTGGACTAAGACAAAGGAACAACAAAACTTTGCTTCATTTCATATTTCTATGTCTGGTGAACACACTCTAACACGCACCTCTTGTGACTCTAAATATACATGGTATTTTTTTCAGTCGCCTCTATTGAAAACATCTATGCTCTATTCCCACCTCTGATAATCACATCATCACATCAAGTATCTGATCATCCGACTTTAATTTATGATGTATGTTCAGAAAGACGTTAACATTCTGATGAATGTCAACGCTCTAAAGAAGACAAAACATTTGTGCGTCCTCTTGAACATCATGAGTATGTTGCTTATGTTAAGGTCTATAAGACATGCTGTAATCATCGTATCTGAATGTGCAAACACGAGAAGGGGGTTGAATGCCAAAGTTGATAAGTTTTTGCTAATTTGGTGAAGGTTGATTAGTTTTACAAATTACTTAGATAAGAAGCAATTCAGATTCAGAGGTAGAGCAATGAAAATATTAATAATTTGACACGTAGATTTATCCTAGTTCACCACTAACTTGGCTACATCCAGTCTCCTCATGCAAAAGGCTTTAATCCACTAATTCAAATATCTTGAATTACAAAAAACCCGACCCTCTGAGCCATTCTTCCCAAATAGCGTGATAACACCATACTTTTAATGAACTAACAACATCGACCTTACAAGCCAAGTCTTCTCCTAACAATCTAACAACCCCAGATTGAAGAAGGAACTAAACCACTATCGGGTTGGATACAAAAGATTGCAACTTTAAGTGTTTCCTTCTAAAAAAACTGATAATAATAACTCTCACACTGTAAGAAAAAACAATTAAAGAATATTTCTCATTCAAATAAGTGTTTCTCTATTTAAACTCTAAGATAAATTTAAAATTTTAAGCTTGAATTCTTCTACTCTTTATTGCTTTTTGATGACATTCTTCTTCAGATTAATTTTGTTCCTATTTCGTTTAGATTTAGTTTGTAAATTTTTCATATTGATTATGTTCATATTTTGTTCAGATTGCATTTGTAAATTCTTCAAATTGATTATGTTCATATTTTGTTGTAGATAAATCTTGATCAAATCTTCTTCAAATCTTGACCATATCTTCTTTTCAATTTGGTCAAAGATTTTCTTCAATTAAAAATATGAATATATTATTTTAGATTTCATCAATTATAAATTTAAATCAAATATTTTTTAGATTTTCTTCAATTATAAATCTAAATCAAATCTAATTTTATATTTTCTTCAATTATATATCTAAATCAAATCTTATTTTAGATTTTCTTTAATTATAAATTTGAATCAAATATTATTTTAGATTTTTTTCAATTAAAAATTTGAATCAAATCTTATTTTAGATTTTCTTCGAAAACATGAATCTTTTTTCATACTATTTAAAGTTAAATATTTTATTCTCATAAAATACTTTTTTTATCATCAAAAATCTAAGTATAAAATCAACTTGGTTACAATAGTATCCTCTACTTCCATGTCTTTCATAACAAGATATGCTGAATCAATTATAATGATCTATTTTGAAAGGTTTTCTATGACGTATCAATCTCAAAAGATATGATACGAAATTTCACGACTTATGTTGATTTCTTGTAATCAGGACAACAACCAAAAATTCTAAATGATCCCTATAAAATGATTACATTCCTCACTTGAAGAACAAGAAACACACAACCTATAAGCACCTTAATCAGAGGATTCATCATAATCATCCCATGAAGTCATAAGACTCTTCTTCACGGGCATGTAATATTTCCTCTGATGTTTCCTTTTTTCCAGATTTAGACATTCTAACTTGATATATCCAGGTTCATTGCATCTATAACAGATTGTACTTTTCTTGTCAGATTTATCATATTTTTCTTCGTTGGGTTGCTTGGAATATCTTTGAAGATGTTTCTTCTTTCTGTTATGCAACATCTTCTGAATTTTTTTAGAAGTGAAAACCAATTCCTCTTCCTCTAAGTCTCCATTATGATCCTTTGAATCATCATCCTTTGATTTAGTTATTTCCTTCAACATTTTCTTCAACTTGGATTTCAAAGCCAAGGTTGGTTGCTTCTTATTGGGTTCATCCTCTGCAAGTTCCATTTCATGTGATTTGAGAGAGTTGATTGACTCTTCCAACTTAAGAGTATTCAGTTCATTTGCTTCCTAAATGACAATAACCTTATGTCTCCACTTGCTTGGCAAAATTTTTAGTATCTTCTTCACAAGATCAACAGTAGTATAAATCTTATCAAGCATCTTTAATCATGAGACCAGAGTCTGGAAAATATTGTTTCAATATTTTCATCTCCTTCCATCTTAAACAACTTATACTTTTTTATGAGGAGGTTGGTCTTTGCTTCTTGAACTTGATTGCTTCCTTCATGAGTCAGAATCAGACTATCATAAATACTTTTTGATGTTTCCTTGTTTGTGCACTTGTCAAACTCCATGATGCATAAAACTATCATGAATGTTTTGGACTTATGATGCATTTTGTAAATCTTCTTCTCATTAACATCCATCTATTTCTTGGTAATCTCAATACCATCAGTTTTCTTTGGAGTAGTATAACCATCTTCCACCAATTCCTAAAGTTAAGGATCTTGTGAAATAAAGAAACTTCTCAGCCTATCCTTCTAGTACTCAAAACATTCTCCATCAAACATAGGTGGTCTATTGTTGTTTCCTCAAACACTATGTAAAGTGCTCAACCTTGAGATGGAGATCTTATGCCAATTGAAGGTGCAAACACAAGAAGGGGGTTGAATTGTATTTTACTAAGTTGATAACTTTTTCGTTATTTGATTAAATTGGTTCAAACTCGATGATTTATTTGAAGTAGAAACAACAACAAAACTAAAGAGTGTAAGAATAAAGTGACACAAGTAATATATTTTGGTTTACCACTAACTTGAGGAACACACACATCTTACAATTCAATACTTTTGAGGAACACACACATCTTGACTCTACCAGCATTTGTCTTCTCCACACAATCTAACAACTCCAGAATGTTGAAGGCACACTAACACCACTATCGAGTTTGAATACAAAGGTTTGGAACTTGAATCGTTGCTTCTAACAAGCTGATTATAACAATGACTATCACACTCTAAGAAAATGACTCATAAAATATTTCTCATTCAAACAAGTGTTTCTCTTCTTTGAACTCTAAGATGAATTTGGAATTTTGGGCTTGAGTTCCTCTTCTACTCCTTTCTGATTTTTCAATGATCTTCTTCTTCAGTCTTGAGTATCTATTTATAGATAAAATTAGAACTTCAATTTAGCCCTTGTTTAATTTTGTATTGTATCTTCATTCCTAGCTTGATCAACAATGACTTTATTCAAAAATAATTCAGAATAAAATACTTTTTGATAATATATTCTTTAGCCAATTCTTTATTTGTAAACAAATCTAAGCAGTTATTCTAGATTGATTATGTTTGTATTCTGTTCAGATTGAGTTTATAAAGTCTTCATGTTGATTATGTTTGTATTTTGATCAGATTGGGTGTGTAAATTCTTCAGATTTATTATGTTCGTATTTGTTGTAGATAAATATTGATCAAATCTTCTTGCAAAAATAATTCATATCTTCTTGTGATAAATGTTGATCAAATCTTCTTCAAATCTTGACTATATCTTTTTTTCAACCTGATCAAAAAATTTCTTCAATCATAAATCAGAATTAAATCTTATTTTAGATTTTCTTCAAAAACATTTGACCATATCTTCTTTTCAACTTGGTCAAAGATTTTCTTCAATCAAAAATCTAAATCAAATCTTATTTTATATTTTCTTCAAAAACATTTGACTATATCTTCTTTTCAACTTGGCCAAATATTTTCTTTAATCATAAATCTGAATCAAATCATATTTTTTATTTTCTTCAAAAATATTTGACCATCTCTTCTTTTCAACTTGGTCAAATATTTGCTTCAATGATAAATTCGAATCAAAACTTATTTTAGATTTTCTTCAAAAAAATGAATCTTCTTTCATACTCTGTAAAGTCAAATATATTGTTCTCATAAGATACTTTTGTTAACAGCAAAACTCTAAGTATAAAACCAACTTAGTTCCAATAGAGCCTACATCTGAACTTTGTCTCTCTAATTAGGCTATCTGATCTTCTTCTTTTTCTTTTTGAATATGAAATGTTTTATAGATACGTAAGGTTCAATGAGAAGCATGAACTCGTATTTTTCAATATCTTATTTTTCGTGAATTTATGTTGAAGATTTTTTCAAATTTTGTTAAACTGTTTTTAATTTTGTGAATTTAAGTTTTTACGGGTTTGGAGTGTGCTGAGTTTTTCATAAATTTAAGGGGTTTGTTAAAAGGTTTTTTTTGTTTTGTTTGAGTTTCTTGTTTTCTTGTTGATCTCACTTGTTGGAGTTCTGGAATTGAGTTTGAATGTGAGAAGTATGGATTTATTGTTGTTGTTTTTTTCTTTTGTTAAAGTTTGGTTGTTTGTTTGGGTTGGAATTCAAGGAGAAGGAGGTGACTCAAACAACCCGGCATGAGTCTAAGTTGACATGTAGGCTTACACGAGTAATTTAGCCTATTTAATTTTCTGATAAATTTAGTATATTTTCTAGAATCTTTTGACACCAATACATGATTTTAATTAATTGATTTGTGATTAAATTGTTAAAATACAAATACTAATATCAGAGTTTTTGGCGTAAGAATTTTGTGGTAATTTCATGCTGTTTATTTTGAAATTTATGATTAAAAAATTTATGCTCATAAATTAATCTTTGATGTGAAATAATTTTTTGGCTTTATATATTGGTGTATATTCTATAATTATGCATGATACATGGTTATCATATTCTTTTTTGCATGAATATTCTAGTATTCTATTAGTAATTGCAAGTGATCGATATTATATTAGTGATAATTATACCCTATTGTTATTTATTATTATTATTATTATTATTATCATTATTATTATTATTATTATTATTATTATTATTATTATTATTATTATTATTATTATTATTATTTTGTTATAATGCAATATATTATTTATTCTTTATGTTTATGTTTATCATTTTTCAATATCCTATCTATATTAGAAATAGGTGATGTAAGTTTTGTTGTTGTGTGTGATATAACACTACGCCAAAAATGACATTTAACAGCGCCCCTTTTACAGCGCTTGCTAAACACAAGCGCTGTTGTAAATGTATTTGAAAAATAACGGAGCCTTTTACAACGCTTTTATTGACAAGCGCTGTAAAACAAGCGCTGTTGTAGGTCATATAATGTTTGCGCATAATGTTATAAGGCTTTTACAGCGCTTTTTTGTAAAACGCTGTAAAATGAAGCGCTTTCGCGTATGATTTTACAGCGCTTTTTTCACAAGCGCTGTAAAATACCTGCGCTTTAAAATAATTGAACCACCTATAACAGCGCTTTTTCACAAGCGCTGTAAAATACAAGCGCTTTCATTGAATTTAACTACCTATTACAGCGCTTTTACTACAAGCGCTGTAAAATACATAAATTTCAAATAATTATATACGTTGGGAACCCTCATATCCTCTACATCTTTCATCACCTCTACTCTAGAAACCCTCATACCCTCATATCCATTATGTACTGTGCCGCCATCTACGTTGTCTCAGGTATTTTTTTTTTAACTAGATTTGTGTTCTATTATGAATTTTTTTTTATCAAATTAAAAATTCATACCACATGATCTGTGTTCTGTTTTGAAATTGTTATATAAATATATATATATATATATATATTAAATCTCATACCACATGATCTGTTCTGTGTTCTGTTTTTGAAATTGTTAGTTGATATAGGTTTCTTTTTGAAACTTGTTGATATGTTTTGAAAGCTTATTATTTTTGTAACTGCATTTATATAGGTGGTATAATATGGATAGGAAATGGATGTCAGCCAATCGATTGTCAAAAGAGTCTGAAATTGGAGTGAAGGAGTTTGTTGAGTTTGCAGTGAAGAATGAAAAAGATCCAAATAGAGTAATTTGTCCTTGTTTAAAATGTTGTTTTGGAAAACGTGTTAGAGAAGATGAATTAGAAGGACATCTAGTATGTAATGGAATTGATCAAAGCTACACATGTTGGATAAGACATGGTGAGAAAAAAAAAAGGAAACATTAATTTTGAGAATAGTTCGACATATGCTTCAACTGACATCGATACATATACATATGAGCCGGACCGAGTTGATGAGATCGCAAATGCAGTTGAAGAAGATCTTCGAGATTGTCCTAAAATGTTTGAAAGTTTGTTGAGTGATGCAGAGAAAGAATTATATAATGGTTGTACTAAATTCACAAGACTGTCGGCGATATTAAAGTTGTACAACTTAAAAGCGAGTAATGGATGGTCTGATAAAAGCTTTACAGAATTATTAACACTCATAAAAGATATGTTGCCAGATGATAATGAACTTCCCAGTCGAACCTACGAGGCTAAACGGATTTTGTGTTCTATTGGCATGAGTTACGAAAGGATTCATGCGTGTCCTAACGATTGCATTTTATTTTGAAATGAATATGAACTACTTAAGGTGTGTCCGAAATGCAATGTCTCTCGATATAAGAAGAAAGAATCTACTCCAGCAAAAGTCGTGTGGTATTTTCCTATAATACCAAGATTTAGGCGCATGTATCGCAGTGAAGAAGATTCAAAACACTTGACATGGCATGCAGATGAAAGAATTAGAGATGGAATGTTTCGACACCCTGCAGATTCCCCACAATGGGCAAACATTGATCACGAGTATCCTAAATTCGGGATAGAGTCAAGAAATCTAAGACTTGCACTTTCTACTGATGGAATGAATCCACATGGTCTTCAAAGCATCTCACACAGCACGTGGCCTGTGATTTTGGTAATATATAACCTACCTCCATGGTTATGTATGAAGCGTAAGTTTATGATGTTGTCTCTGTTAATTTCTGGACCCAAACAACCGGGGAATGATATCGACGTATACTTGACTCCTCTAATCGAAGATTTAAAATGTATGTCGGAGACAGGTGTGGAAGTTTATGATGGGTATAAGAAAGAATATTTCAATTTGAGGGCTATGTTGTTCGGCACAATTAATGATTTTCCAGCATATGGTAATTTATCAAGATATAGCATTAAAGGTCAGTGTGCATGTCTTGTATGTGAAGAGAGTACAAATTGGATGCGGTTGAAACATTGTAAGAAGAATGTGTTTCTTGGACATCGTAGATTTTTACCTTATAGTCATCAATATCGTTGGTGGAGAAATGCATTTAATGGAAAATCAGAGGAAGGTAAAGCTCCTTTACCACCGACTGGATATCAAATACTTGAAAAAGTACAAGGTTTGACTAATAAATTTGGCAAACCTTTTGCGGGAGAGCTGGTCAAAACTGGGTGGAAGAAAAAGTCAATTTTCTTTGAATTGCCATATTGGAAGTCATTGTATATAAGACATTTCCTCGATGTGATGCATATTGAAAAAAATGTATTTGATAGTGTTATTGGTACGTTACTCAATGTTCCAGGAAAGTCTAAAGATGGCATCAACGCAAGATTGGACTTGGTCGATATGGGAATAAGAAATGAATTGGCTCTAGTAAAGAAAGGAAATGGCACATATCTACCTCCAGCCGCTCATACTCTATCTAGAAAGGAAAAAATTGTTTTATGTAAATTTCTACACGAAGTTAAAGTTCCAGAAGGATACTCTGCGAACAATAGAAATTTGGTTTGTATGAAAGACCTCAAGTTAAAAGGTTTGAAGACCCATGATTGTCATATTCTAATGGAGCATTTGCTACCAATAGGTATACGTTCCATTTTACCTGAAAAAGTTCGACTAGCATTAACTAGATTATGTTTCTTCTTCAGAGAAATTTGTAGTAAAGTGATCGACCCTTAGAAATTACCGACATTGTAGAGGGAAATTGTTGTTACTTTGTGTGAGCTTGAAATGTATTTCCCACCATCGTTTTGTGATATAATGGTTCACCTTACTGTTCATCTGGTTAAGGATACACAACTTTGTGGGCCAGCTTATATGAGATGGATGTATCCGATAGAACGATATATGAAAATATTAAAAGGGTACGTAAAAAGTAGAAGTCGACCAGAAGGTTGTATTGTTGAACGATACATTGTTGAAGAGGCTGCTGAATTTTGTACTGAATATCTATCCAATGTTGAATCCATAGGGATTCCTATGTCTCGTCATTCGGGAAGGCTATCAGGAGAAGGGATAATTGGAAGGAGACTACTGACTATATCAAGGACAGAATTGGAGCAGGCACAATTGTATGTTCTGCACAATGATGATGAGGTTCAACCGTATGTTACAATACACATGGATCAGTTATCTAGTTTGAACATGAATAGGAATCAAAATTGGATAACTCGAGAGCACAATCGAAGTTTTATAACATGGTTAAAAAATCACATAAAGTCTAAATTTGATTTAGACCCCGGATCAATTTCACAGAGATTGAGGTGGCTAGCAAATGGTCCGAGCTTACATGTCTTTTCTTACACTGGTTATGTTATTAACGGCTACACATTTTATACCAAAGAACAAGATGATCAGACCACTATGCAAAATAGTGGAGTCACTCTCGTAGCTGAAGCGATGCATGTCTCAAGTGCAAAAGACAAAAACCCAATATATGCAAATCTATCATATTTTGGGGTTATCGAGCGCATATGGGAGTTAGACTACACAATGTTTCGTGTTCCCATATTTGGTTGCAAGTGGGTCGATAATAATAATGGCATTCGGATTGACGAGTCAGGATTCTTGCTTGTTGATTTTAATAGGGTGGGATACAAAGACTAGCCTTTTATTTTAGCGTCGCAAGCTCAACAAGTGTTTTATGTCACTGATCCTTCTGATGATAAATGGTCTGTTGTCCTATCGACCAATAAAATAAGTCATGATAACAATAATGATGAAGATGTTGGTAATGATCTTTTATTTGCAACATCACAACAACCACATGAAATTGATTCAACTGATGATGGTTTATATCTTAGAGATGATCATGATGAGGGAATTTGGATTAATCCATCGTTTCGTATTGTAAATGGACAAACAAATGTGAATCCCACCAGGAAAAGAAGAAGGGCATCTTAATGTACATGCATGTAATCTGAATTATTGTGATAAATATGCATGTAATCAGAATTGAGTGTTTTATAATAAGTTCTGATTAATATATTTTCTGATTAATTTATTTTTTGCTTATATTTAGCTTGATATTTTCTGCTACTGGTTATGATAATGCCACTTATATAATGTAAATTAAGTGTCATCAAAAGGAACATATCTGAGTTACTGGGTTACAGTCATCCAATATTGTATTGAACCCAAATAAAACAAACACAAAAATAACATAATGAGGCCTTTTACAGCGGTTTATTTAAAAAGCGCTGTAAAAGGCCCTTTTAAAAACAAAATAAAGGGCCTTTTACAGCGTTTACATTAAAAAGCGCTGTAAAAGGCCCTTTTAAAAATAAAACAGAGATATATTTTACAGCGCTTATATTAAAAAGCGCTGTAAAAGACTCTTGTAAAAGAACCATTTAAAAGCGCTTACATTTACGAAGTTCACTTAATTCAGATTCGAACCAAGGCCTTCCAAGTGTGGACATTTTAAAAATAAAATAAAGAGACATTTTAAAAATAACATTCATCAGACACCTAACAGGACCTTATCTAACAGGATTTTCTTCAAACACCTTGTACGCATTTTTCGCAAAAACACATTGTTAACAAAAACATCATACTCAAATCAAAAGAAATAAAAAGGGTGTTAAACCTGAAGACCAAGTTTCGATTTAAGAATGAAAGGGAATGTAAAGAGATAAAAAGGGCGATTGATAAAAAGGGAATGTAAAGGGAGTAAGCTTTGATGTTTGTGAAGAAGATGCATAAAAGGAGAAGAGTTTGGTGAAGAGGAAGAGTTTAAAAAATAACATAACAAAACACAAAAGGAAAAGGAAAATTGTACAATACTTCGGGAGAAGTATTGCACAATACTCCGATCCCTGCGGGCCATGTCAAAGTATCGCCTACCGTTGCTTTCGAACCAACTGCACCGTTGCCCATACCGGACAACGACGGAGATATGCAGACATTGGGCGAAGCTATTGGTAGTTACGTGGCATGGCCCACAAACCTTGTTGCCCTCGTTAAAAGCCCTCCCAGAAACAAATCAGTTACGTCTCCCGAAAAGGTTTGTCACATTTATTGCACAAGCTTTCTCAATTTTTTCAGATTCAATAAACTAACATTTAACCTCATTTTTGTAGGTCCAAATAAATAAACCACCCGCACATCCAAAAAAAGGCAGCAAACCTCCAAAATTGGAGGTTAATAGACCTGCCAAATTACAAAGGCTGGAGGGTAATAAAGCTGCCAAAATTACAGCTAGAAAAAAACTGGATCGGGGGAAATCAGTCGTTGTTGCTGTTGCTCCTAAAATAAGTCAGCCACGCCTTGGTAAATACGGGACGTGTCTTGACATCGAAGTAAAAAAGAACATGGGCAGCAGCGACGATTCACGCATGGTACACATGAATAAAGATATATTCGGAGATGATTATGAGGAATTTCTCGGGAAGGAGCATGTATACGAACTTCTCGAACATAAGGAGCTCAGTGCTACTGTAATGAGCCTGTACATAAGGTAAAAATACTTTTAATTACATTTATTGGTAATTAATTAAATGTATTGGTAATAATCTAATTTAAAATTTTCATTGAAGGTTTTTGTATGAGAAGGTCGTGTGCCCGAGGAAATTGTCAAATAAATACTCATTCTTGTCTCCGCATAAGACGTCCATGTGGAAACTCGATCTAGATAATGTAAAGAAATACATTGTAAATATGTTTTTAGGAAATAAAGAAAAGGATAAATTGTTCTTCGCACCATATAATTCAGGGTACGTAATTTTATCTTTTTTAATTGATGAGAATTTAATTTATTAGTTGTGTATAAACAAAATTGCTTAACCAATTTTTTGTTGTTGTAGGGCACATTGGGTGCTATTTGCAATCAATGCGGTCTCTGAAGTTATATACTATTTGGATCCCATGCATGACGATTACAACAACCACTCCGAAATAAAGACTATGTTCGACACGTAAGTAATATTCATTTATTTTTGGTACACATATATATAAATAAGTGTTTGTTCATGCTAAAATAATCACATTTATTCATTTGATAATGCATTAAAAGTTTTTCGAGCTCAAAGAGGTGCGGTAGTGTCGAAGCAAAAGTCTAATAATATTACATGGATCCCAATAAAGTGCCCTCGTCAAACAAACAACATCGACTGTGGGTACTACGTATTGAGATTCATGAAGGAGATTGTTGACAAGAATAAAACTATTATCCCAGAAACGGTACGGTATTTTGATTATATGATTTTCATATATAAATTATCTATATATTTGATACTAACTTAATATAATATGTTCAATTTTTATATTGCAGTACTTTGAAAATTCCAGTCCATCATATTCTGAGCAAGATCTGATGGAATTAAAGGAGGAATGGTGTGAGTATGTGCTTGAAATGAACATTATTTGATTTTCTGGGAAATAGCATGCTGCTGTGCAAGGGATCTGAATATTATATGGTGCATCGTTATTATATGTATATGATCATAGGACAATATATAAACATGCATATGAATATGTTGTAAATTAGGTTCAATGTATATTTAGTTACTTATGTTGTAAATTACTGTGTTATAGGGTAATATATATGTATCATATTGTGTCAACTGCTTATTGTAAATTACTGTTACAGGGTAATATATATGTATCATGTTGTAAATTACTGATTCTGGTTGTGTTGTGTGAACTGGTTCAAACTAATTTTGGATAAAAAGATAAAAGACAACGCTTAATAAAAAAAATGCCATAAAAAGCTAAAAAGCGCTTTTCAAATATATACAAGGCTTTAAAAAAAAATAAATAAAAAAAAACCTTTTACAGCGCTTTTTATAAAAAGTGCTGTAAAAGGTACACCAAAATATGAATTATGGGTATGCCTTTTACAGCGCTTTTTATAAAAAACGCTGTAAAAGGTACACCAAAATATGAATTATGGGTATGCCTTTTACAGCGCTTTTTTAAAAAAACGCTATAAAAGGTACACCAAATATATGAAATATGGGTATGCCTTTTACAGCGCTTATTTTAAAAAAGCGCTGTAAAAGGTGCATAACAAGCGCGCATTATATTTACATGATTTATAGCGCTCGATTCCACAGCGTTTTTTTTTTTTGAAAAAAAGCTGTAAAAGGCTTAAAAAAAGCGCTGTAAAAGACAAATTTTGGCGTAGTGTAAGATCATAATGAGTTAGCGTTTTATTATTAGAGTTTTATTAGAGACAAGTTTGGCTGAATTTATGTGCAATCATCTCGTTTTAGTATTGCATAATGATTCATTATTCTGTCACAAACATGAGGTAACCAAGTGATGGTAAGGCAAAGGTTATCGTGGGAGATGCAACTAGAATACCATATAGGAATTGTTTCTTTGCTTTTACCGTTTGAACACGCTTAGATTTTGAAAGATGAAGTTTATTTACCTTCAATTAGAACGAATTAGATTTATGTTTCAACGTTAGACAAATGGAAAACTTGTTGTTCGTTGGGGAAGATATTCTTCCTCATCTGGAAAGTTTTAGCTTTGGCACTTGCGTGGATTGCCTCAAAGGGATGCAAAGCAAACAAATGTGATGTTGTGTTGATCTATTTCATACACACTTTATCACTTTCATATATGACTTCTCCATATTCTACTTGAGTTATTGAATCTTATCTAGTGCTTTTCTTTGAAGCTGACTTGGATAATGGGAGTTCTACATCACGACACGTTCTTCTAAAAGCATATCTTGTGTTATATTACCACAACATTGATGTCGTGCATTAATCTCACAACACTAAGATCTATACTCTCCCAAAGCATTTTGAAAATTAAATATTTATTTGTCAGTGAGAAAATTCTTGAATTTCATGCTTGAATTGAACATCCTGCTACAAAGTATATGTTAGCAGGACATGTAATCAATATAGATCTATTAGATAAAAAATTTGATATTATGGATTAGTGGGAGATTGAATTATTATATTAAACTACTTAATTTTTAATATTCTTATGAGATATATATATATATATATATATATATATATATATATATAT
>JBBPBR010000001.1:15929848-15950751 GCA_037974775.1 Cicer pinnatifidum | reverse complement strand
CAATTTTATAATCATATATCTCTTAATTATAGCATTTTAGATGCTTGGACTATTTTTATATTACATATTTCTTAATTATATTATGTCGATCCATATTTATTATCCTTGAGGGAAATATGAGTGTTTGGTATGTATGGTTTTGTTTTCCCTATCAAATTCATTTTCTGCACTACTAATGTTTGCGTTACTTATACTAGTTTGGTGACAAAAGCTTTTATAAATGATTGATTTTATAGATGTTATCATTCTTATATTTTAATAATTAACTAAAGACATTCAAGTGGGAGAATTGTTGAAATTAAATTGATTTCTTTAATTAATTAATTAATTAAAATATAAAATATAATGGTAAATTATTATTATACTAATATGTACTTATTTAAAATATGAATATTTACTATTTGGGTTCATCCCTCATTTGGTGTATAAATAAATATTCTACCATCCCATTAGGCCAAGATACACACTTGTAAATGTACATTGAAAAGGGCGGCGACACTCACATCCTTATTGTTCATTGTTTGTGCAAGGTTATGAATCCTACTATTATGATAAGTACGATTTAACATTGATTATTATATGTCATATATTTGTATATGTGACTTAGGTTTATTGTGAATATCCAACCTATTTTTCTTTGGATATATAACAAGTGTTATGATCATAATTGAAATTTTAGTATTAAAATTCACACACTTTTTAATAATTGATTATTGTCAAAAATTGTTAGATTAATTAATTAATTAATCAATCATAGATTGAAAATAACCAATTATCGAAAATTATTATTAAATATAAATTATGGTCTTTAATATAAAGCATTAATTAGTTGATAAATATATGTTAATTTCTTGTTTATAAATAAAATTTGATGGATTGAATAATTTAATTAAGCTCAATAAGAGGTCTCTACCCTCAACCGTCTAACAATTTAATTGTTATCCTATTATACGGTTACCCTAACGCTCTCACTACGCCAAAAATGACATTTAACAGCGCTCCTTTTACAGCGCTTGCTAAACACAAGCGCTGTTGTAAATATATTTTAAAAACAACGGAGCCTTTTACAGCGCTTTTTTGACAAGCGCTGTAAAAAAAGCGCTGTTGTAGGGTCATATGACGTTTGCGCATAATGTTATAAGGCTTTTACAACGCTTTTCAAAAAAGCGCTGTAAAATGAAGCGCTTTCGCGTATTATTTTATTATTTTACAGCGCTTTTTTCACAAGCGCTGTAAAATACATGCGCTTTAAAATAATTGAACCACCTATTACAGCGCTTTGTTCACAAGCGCTGTAAAATACATGCGCTTTCATTGAATTTAACTACCTATTACAGCGCTTTTAGTACAAGCGCTGTAAAATACATCTTTCAAATAATTATATACGTTGAGAACCCTCATATCCTCTACATCTTTCAAATAATTAAATACATGCGCTTTGTTCTACTCTGGGAACCCTCATATCCTCTACGTACTGTGCGGCCATCTACGTTGTCTCAGGTATTTTTAAATTTTTTTATATCAAATTAAAAATTCATACCACATGATCTGTTCTGTTGTGAAATTGTTATATATATATATATATATATATATATATATATATATATTAAATCTCTTCTACTAGTCAAAAACTCATACCACATGATTTGTTCTGTTTTGAAATTGTTTGTTGATATTGGTTTCTTTTAGAAACTTGTTGATATGTTTTGAAAGCTTATTATTTTTGTAACTACATTTATATAGGTCGTATAATATGGATAGGAAATGGATGTATGTCAATCGATTGTCAAAAGAGTATGAAATTGGAGTGAAGGAGTTTGTTGAGTTTGCAGTGAAGAATGCAAAAGATCCAGATAGAGTAATTTGTCCTTGTTTAAAATGTTGTTTTGGAAAACGTGATAGAGAAGATGAATTAGAAGGACATCTAGTATGTAATAGAATTGATCAAAGGTACACATGTTGGATAAGACATGGCGAGAAAAAAAAAAGGAAACATTAATTTTGAGAATAGTTCGACATATGCTTCAACTGACTTCGATACAGATACATATGAGCCGAACCGAGTTTATGAGATCACAAAAGCAGTTGAAGAAGATATTCGAGATTGTCCTAAAATGTTTGAAAGTTTGTTGAGTGACGCAGAGAAAGAATTATATAAAGATTGTACTAAATTCACAAGATTGTCGGCGATATTAAAGTTGTACAACTTAAAAGCGAGTAATGGATGGTCTGATAAAAGCTTTACAGAATTATTAACACTCATAAAAGATATGTTGCCAGATGATAATGAACTTCCCAGTCGAACCTACGAGGCTAAACGGATTTTGTGTTCTATTAGAATGAGTTACGAAATGATTCATGCGTGTCCTAACGATTGCATTTTATTTCAAAACGAATATGAACTACTTAAGGCGTTTCCGAAATGCAATGTCTCTCGATATAAGAAGAAAGAATCTACTCTAGCAAAAGTCGTGTGGTATTTTCCTATAATACCAAGATTTAGGCGCATGTATCGCAGTGAAGAAGATTCAAAACACTTGACATGGCATGCAGATGAAAGAATTATAGATGGAATGTTTCGACTCCCTGCAGATTCCCCACAATGGGCAAAAATTGATCACGAGTATCCTGAATTCGGGATAGAGTCAAGAAATCAAAGACTTGCACTTTCTACTGATGGAATGAATCCACATGGTCTTCAAAGCATCTCACATAGCACGTGGCCTGTGATTTTGGTAATATATAACCTACCTCCATGGTTATGTATGAAGCATAAGTTTATGATGTTGTCTCTGTTAATTTCTAGATCCAAACAACCGGGGAATGATATCGACGTATACTTGACTCCTCTAATCGAAGATTTAAAACGTATGTGGGAGACAGGTGTGGAAGTTTATGATGGTTATAAGAAAGAATGTTTCAATTTGAGGGCTATGTTGTTCAGCACAATTAATGATTTTCCAACATAAGGTAATTTATCAGGATATAGCATTAAAGGTCAGTGTGCATGTCCTATATGTGAAAAGAGTACAAATTGGATGCGGTTGAAACATTGTAAGAAAAATGTGTTTCTTGGACATCATAGATTTTTACCTTATAGTCATCAGTATCGTGGGTGGACACATCAGTATCGTAGATTTTTGAAAAAGCGTTGTAAATGAATTAAAAAAAGCGTTGTAAAAGGCTATTTTTGGCGTAGTGTCTAAACTCTAAATGGAAATGAGAGTAATTTTCCGACCATCCCTCTTATCTCTTGGATCTATTTTCTCGAATCCAAAATGTAAGTCTCCATGATAATATCTTAATAAATAAATACACTATAACTTGTATATATGAATTATGCAATTAAATTTCCATCAAGAGATGCTAGTAAAACCAATAGTTGGAAAGATACTAATGAAGAAGAGAACACGTCAATTATTAAATATTTGTAGAATCATCCTATTGTAGGAATGATAAGATTTTTGTGTAGCTATTGTCCTTCAATTTTAACATTCATTTGAACTATTTTATTTAAAGGTATATAATTCTTTTTTGAGCCAAATAGCAACTTTTTAAATACATACTTTATTTGTAATACTTTATTTCTTTTAATTTTGACCCGTCATTTAAATTATGTTATCGACAATGTTATCTTTGTTTGCCCAATTAAATAATTATATAAAATTTATTTATAGTTTTATTGTTTTTAACCCAATCAAATAAATGATTTTTTTTAATCTAATTGCTTAAATCTTTTTAACATAAGTTATTTTTATAAAAAATCACTACGCCAAAAATGACATTTTATAGCGCGTCTTTTATAGCGCTTATTAAATACAAGCGCTGTTGTATGATATTTTAAAAATAACGGAGGATACAACAGCGCTTTTTTGACAAGCACTGTAAAAGACTTGCGCTTTCACATAATTAAAGGACCTATTAGAGCGCTTTTTGAAAAAGCGCTGTAAAAGGCTTTTAAACAAAAAATAAGGTCTTATACAGCGCTTTTTTGACAAGCGCTGTAAAAAAAGTGTTGTAAAAGACTTGCGCTTTCACATAATTAAAGAACCTATTAGAGCGCTTTTTGAAAAAGCGTTGTAAAAGACTTTTAAAAAAAAATAAGAAGGTCTTTTACAGCGCTTTTTTGACAAGCGCTGTAAAAGACTTGCGCTTTCACATAATTAAAGGACCTATTAGAGCGCTTTTTGGAAAAGCGCTGTAAAAGGCTTTAAAAAAAATAAGAAGGTCTTTTACAGCGCTTTTTTGACAAACGCTGTAAAAGACTTGCGCTTTCACATAATTAAAGGACCTATTAGAGCGCTTTTTGGAAAAGTGCTGTAAAAGGCTTTTAAAAAAGCGCTGTAAAAAAAGCGTTGTAAAAAGCGATGTAATAGAATTTTATATATAATAGTAAATCGCTTCAGTTTCCTCTTTATTACATAAACTTCACTACGTTTCAGTGTCCTTCTCCTCTTCATTATCCTTCTCATTGCAAACCCTATTGTCCCTACGAACAATATTGTTAGCCATCTCCATTGCAAATCATCTCCATATTTGTTACTATCCCTACGAACATTATTACGTACTCTTCTCATTGCGAACCCTACTCTGTCCTACGAACCGTTCGTATTTCTGCACATTCTCGTCGTTCCTTCTTAAACGAAACCGTAACTCTATGAACCCCACATATTTCTTCGCACTCTTCAGGTATTGTATTCATTTATTCATTTATTTCTTACATATATATATATATAAGGGGTCAGAAAGAGTAACATCACGTTCCTCCGTTTTGATAACATAATCGGTTTTTAAAAGATTTTTGAAAAGACTAGATACATAGATCTCATCTTTTTTGATTTTTGGGATTTGCCAATTGTTTATGGATTTTTGGAAGTCTTCAATAGTGATTTCCTCACTATTGGTAGGTTCCCTTCGTTCGGGGAAGTTTTTGGTAGAAGGAGTTGAGAAAGAAGAAGTTCTACAAAAGAGATTATCCATATTTAAAATTTTGTCTTTTTATTTTGAAGAAACTTTCAAGGATTCACTGCCCTTAAACGCCTGTTCGTCGGCTTAAATACGGGACTTACAATCCATAAACTATTATTCTTCAAGATAAACTTTCAACATTTTAAATATTTATAAACACTTTTGTGTCACCACCCTTTGTTATTCTTGGACTTCCGGTTTTAAGATATCTGGAATGGAGCCAAAGAATTTCCACCAATGAGCAAACCATTGAGGAATTTTCGAAGGTTCCATAGTAAGGTTAAAGAAAAATAGCCAAGTATGGCTAAATTTTTGGTTTTGAATGAGAAAGGTGTTATACCAGGCTTTCTGATAATCCTAGTAATTAATAGTCCTGCAATTGTTTATTGTATTTTTGAAATCGAGTGGGAACTGTTTTAGTGTGTGTAGGTTTGGTCCCCATTCTGATGGTGGGATTATTTTGTGGATTTTTGCGGTTGAATAAGCTACTGGGCCTTCTTTTCGGTTGTCTTGAATTGTCACAGATCCTGTACATTCAAGAATAGATTTATAGTAAGGCTGGGATTTTAATAAATCATATGGATTGAAAAACCAGCCTTCTGGGAAAATCTTTGAGATGACGGATTGAGGATTTTTATTATAGAAATGATCCTCAATTGTCCAAATGTTTTGGTAATCTGTTTTGACAAAATTTTCGGATTTTTGTCTGAACAAAATATTGTCAGAATCATTTAAAATAATTTTTGAGGTTTCTCCATGGGAGATTTTTGAAATTATTTAACAGGATGGTTCCTCCTGTAAAGGTTTTGAAATAATTTTTTGAGAAGGGGTTTGGGTTTTGGAAGATTCTCCTCTCTCCTGCCCCGTAAACGAAGGCAATTGAATTTGGAGGGATTCATTCTCCTATTGGAGTTTGTGGAGTTTTGCGATTTTTTGTAGTTGAAGGTTTTCTTCAATTGAGTCTTTTATTTCCTGGAGATTGTCAGGACCAACTAATGCTTGGCTGGCAAGCCATTTTTGAATTTGGTTTTGTTCTTCATTCTCCTCTACAACTTCTTTCCAAGACCGGATTGGTTTTGCAGATGAGATAGGTTTTGGGGTTTCTTGAGGTTGGTCCTTTTGGACCTCTATTCTTTTTGTTTTTCTGGGCATCACTCAAGTCCTATTTTGGAGAAATTCTCTGGTTAGAAAATCTGGAATTGAGTTTTGTTCTCCTTTTATAAATTCAATTTCAAAATCAAAAATGCTAAGAATTGCTTGCCATCTGGCAAAAATTTGTTTTGATGCAATGTTTTGAACATCTTTTTGTAAAACTTCCTTTGCAGATTTGCAATCAATTCGAAGTAAAAAATTTTGATTGAGTAAATCGCTTTGAAATTTTGTAATGCACATGACAATTGAAAGAATTTCTTTTTTAATGGTAGAGTAACTCTTTTGGCAATCATTCCAATGTGCAGATGTAAACTGTACAATACATTCTTTGTTATTTGTTATTTGTTTAAGGATACCCCTGTAACCTGTGTCTGATGCATCTGTCTCAACAATTTTTTGGGCTGAAGGGTCAGCTAGATGCAAGCAAGGTATTTCTTTTACTTGTTTTTTGATCATTTGGACTAATTTTGTGTGTTCTTCAGTCTAAGCGACAGGGTTTTTCTTTAATCTATCGTGAAGGGGTTTTGCTATCCTATTAATGTTAGGACAAAAGTCTAATACATAATTCAAAGATCCTAAGAACCTTTGTAATTGTGTTTTGTCAAGGATCTTATCAGGAAATTTATCTGCGAAGGATAGGGATCTCTCAATGGGTGTAATAGTGCCTCGAGAGATGTAATGTCCTAGGAAACGAATTTTTGTTTGAAAGAGTAAGACTTTGGATTTTGAAACAACCATTCCGTTTTTCTTAGTAATCATTAAAAATGTTCTAAGATGTTTGAAATGTTGTTCAATAGTTTCTGAAAATATCAAGACATCATCAATGTAGTCAATGCATAATTTTGAGTATGGATTAAAAATTTCATTCATAATTCTTTGGAATTCTGAAGGAGCATTTTTCAATCCAAAAGGCATTATTGTCCACTCATATTGACCAAAAGGGATGGTAAAAGTTGTTTTATAACGATCTTTTGGATCAATTTGTATTTGCCAAAATCCTGATTTCATGTCAAATTTTGAAAACACATAAGAAGAGTGTAATTTTGTAAAAGATCTTTTTTGTTTGGAATCGGGTATCGAATCCATTTTAAAGCTTTGTTTAAAGATTTGTAGTTTATGACCAACCTCGGTGTACCTCTTTCTATTTCAGAATTTTTATTCATATAGAAGGCTGCACAACTCCAAGGTGACCTAGATTTTGTAATTAGACCTTTTTATTCTAGGTCTTGGATTTCTGCTTTGCAATGTGTTTCAAGATCATAATTCATTTGAATAGGTCTAGCCTTAGTTGGGATTTGTTTATTGGAAAAGCCATTCTCATATGGTAGGTCTACCATGTGTTGTTTTCTATTCCAAAAAGCATTTGGTAAATCTGAACAGATTTCGTTTTCAATTCTCTTTTGAAGATCTGAAATTTTCTGTTTTACGAAATTATTTTGTAATTGTTGTTCAGTTTTGAGAAAAGAAACATCTTGTTTTAAGAAATATAAATGTTTTTCTTTTCCTTGAATCAAACAATTTAATTCAGATTTGTAAACAGAACAAGCTTTCAAAAGATTTAAATTCTTTGTCCTGGGTTTTTCAATAAAAGGGAAAATGATTTTGGCCTCTTTTGTTTTGCAAGAAATGTTGTCGTAATTGACTGAGTAGGGAGTTATCATGTTAATGAAAGGAGTCCCTAAAATGACAGTATGAGTAATATTTCCTAATAAAACAAAAGGAGTTTTGATTGAAACATTACCATTTTTAATGGAAGCTTCAGTTTTATTTTTTATAACCATGTTGGAGTTATTAGCCGCAATAAGTTTTTCATTAGATTTTTGTAGAAATCTATTTGGTACAATGCTACTTTTTAAGCAATTTAAATATGCTCCAGTATCAAAAAGTGCAATTGTTTCAAATTTGAAATCTTCAGAAAAAACTAAATTAATTTTAATTAAGTATTTTCTTGTTGTTATAGTTCTTAAAATGAACAAGAAATCCTCTGGGATTTCCTCTAAATTTTTAATTTTGTTAGAATATTCTTCATTTTCTTTTTCTTCTTCATCCTGTTCTTGGTCAGAAGAGGTTTGATTTTGTACCTGGGAAAGAAGGTTTTGAAGAATGTTTGAATCAATTTCTTGCTTTTGTTTAAGAGTTTTTAACTCTTGTTTAACGGTTTTAATCCCTTCTTGAAGGGATTGAATTGTGGCATGGGCTTGTGTCTTTGTCCTTTTTCCTAAGATATTTGTTAGGTCATAAGTGGTCTTAGGAAGTAATTTTGATGAGGAAGTAGAAGGTTGACTTTGTTTTGATTCAAAAGTATTTAACAGTTTTCCTATTATTTCCTTTTGAAGTTTTGTATCTTCAACCTGTTTTATAATATCAAGAATTAGTTCTTGATCTTTTGTTAAAACATTAATAGATTTTGTACTTGCCTCTGAATTGTTAAGAGAGTCGGAGGTTCCTAGTTCATCAAACTGTAAAGGTTTATCATTTTCTGATGAACCCGTTTCAGAATCTGTGACAGTTTCTTCTTCAGAGGTTTCTAAAAGTATTGCCTCTATTTTTTGAATTATTTCTTCATCGATTTTTAATTCATGGAGTTTTTTGTTTCTCTTGCAATATCTTGAAATGTGTCCTGTTTGGCCACACTTATAGCAAGTGATTTGTTTTGAAGTTTGAGGTTCAAACTTCTTTTGAAAAGGTTTTTTGTTATAAAAATTGGGTTTTCTTTGATTGTAAGAATTTTGGGGTCTAGATTTTTTGTAGAATTCTAGTCTTCCTGGTTTGGTGAAAGATTTTTTGTGAGGTTTTCTATATGGTTTCGAACAAGACCCTTCACAGTCCTTTGAAATATTAGTCATGGGTATTTCAAATTGTTTACAAAAGGATCATAGTTCTTGTCTAGTCCTTTTCATTTCCCATTTTAAATGTTTTTGGAGTTTTAAATCTTGACAGATTTTCAAACCTTCTTTTTGAGTGAAGCTAACCAACTCACCATAAGTTAAATGGTTATATGGGATTTGGTTTACCCCATAAACTTCTTTGATTTTGTTTCTAACCTTTTCTCCTAAAAGGGTTGGGAGTCCTGCAAGGAATTTCTCTTTCCAGAATGGTTGGTTTGAGTCTTCCCTTAGCATAACTCTGGTTAGGAAAGTGTTTTTGTAATATTGGAATTCAGAAAGTTTTTTACATCTAAGGTTGGATAGGAGTTCGGCATTTTTGTCTTTTAAATGTGATGGATCACCTATGAAGTGCAAGCTAATTGTGTGTATTAGTGTTGCAACTGCATCAGGTAATGGGTTTCCTATTTCGTCGAGGATGGGAATTCCTTCCTCTGTGGTTTGGATTGCGTTTAAGATTTCTAAGTGTTGATGGGGCGTGAGATGGTAATCCCACCATCCTTTAAGTTGGCCTGAAAAACCTACTATTAGGAATTCAGCTATGGCTTTGTCAGACGTGTTGGCCTGGGTTTTATAAGCATTTGATGCCATTGTCATTTGTTGGAGGAGACCTAAGATGTTGTATTCGGACATACCATCTATGTTCCATTCGTAGACAGTGTTGGCATTGTATTTGGATTGAGAGAAGACATTAGGTCTATTTTCAATACCTAAGTCAGGTGTTGTGACCATGGCTAAAGGTTGGCCCTTTTGCCACTGGAGTTTGCACAAGTTATGTGTTTCTTGTTCGGTTTCAGAAACTTGGTCTAGAGTTGTGACCGTTTTGTCAAGGGTATCTTTAGCTACCATCAGTGTGGAGGTAGAAGAATGTTCTATCCTACTAAGTTGTTCATGTAAGGCTTGGGTGAATTCTGATCTGCCTTCCCTAAACAGTTTTTGGCTTGTTTTTGAGATTTTGAATGGTTTAAAAACTGGGTTTTTCAGTTTTTGATCAGTTGTCTCAATCGGAGAGATAGTGGAATTTTGTTGGTTTTCTTCTATCTTTGTTAATTGTTTTTCTATTGTACTAAGATGGACATTTGTAAAATTATTTTGTTGAAGGATATATATATAATGTGTTTGTTAATGCTAATAATCACATTTATTTGATAGTGCTTTACAAGTTTTCCGAGCTCAAATGGGTGCTACAGTGTCGAAGCAAAAATCAAATAAATCACATGGATTCCAATAAAGGTTTGAAATATATGCCTTTAAAATTTCATTAACAATCAATGCACAAATATTTATTGACTTATATGTTTTATTTTATAGTGCTCTCGTCAAACTAACAACATGGACTGCGGATACTGTCTATTGCGATTTATGAAGGAGATTGTTGATATAATCCCAGAAAGAGATCTAATTGAAATAAAGGAATGCACCTATTACAACGCTTTTTTTAAAAAGCGGTGTAAAACTAATACAACAAGCAGCGCGTTTTTAGAAGAGATTTACAGCGTTTTTATTTTATTTTAAAGAGCATCTTTTTACAGCGCTGGATACCACAACGCTTAATTTTTTGAAAAAGCGCTGTAAATGGCTTAAAAAAAGTGTTGTAAAATACTATTTTTGGCGTAGTGAATAGACAGACAAACAATTTAGTGCTCATGTTGCACAGTAATATATAAATAAAAATAGCTTCTTCTTAAAAGAACAAATAAACAGGATAACAAGTTTTTGTGTCGATTAATCTTTCTTTCAGTTTTATAGTTCATTTCAACTATTTTATTTACAATTTTATCATTCTTTATTTTTAATTAAATAACTATTTATTTTAAAATATTAATACTTATCTTCAAGTTAATACTAAGTTTTGATGTAACTTTTTTTCTTTCAATTTTATATTATACTGATGTTTATATTATTTATTGACAAATAACTAATTGATATTTTAAAAATAATTGTACCAAATTTATTAATTAAATTATAGTTATTATTATAAAAACCAGATGAACACATTAGTGCTCCGTAGACTAAATAATAATAATTATTATAATGACAAAGATGTTTTCTAGAACACAGCATGATTATTATCATGGCCAATGCAATGTAGACTGGAAATGGAAGCATATTATTTATTCATGTTAAAGCAACAACACATAACCAATTGATATGACACAAGCTAAATATTCCACAAAATTTAAGTGGTTTAGGATTCATGCATTTCTAGCTAGCTAGTAATTCTTTTGCTTCATTCATAGGATATTTGAATGATTTACGAGAGCAACTTGCATGAGCTTGTAATTTTGCTTGCATACAAAGTTATTAATTAGTATTAGTAGGTTAAACATTATTGATATGGTTGCCGCTTATATATTTACACGTAAGATTTTATGTGGCTGTCACAATGAGAATAATGCTTCCCATGACGATTCTACCCATATTTTGTATCCCACAACATACCAATTGTCCAATTAAATCAATAAACGACAATATATACTTGTCGATTTGTAGGTTCCACCTAAATTTCGAAGTGTTGCTCAAGAAATTTTTAACTTTTAGTACATTTCCTGTACCATGTGTAAAGTACATAACAGCTCAATTTTGAAAAGTACAAGCTCTTTTTTTTTTTTTTTTTATAAAGTACCAACTCTTTATTTTTAATAATTATTATTTTATAAATAAAATTATTGAAGAGTCCGGGAGAGCACAACATTCGGAATGGACTAAACAATGATTCATAAGAGACTTTAGACACCACATCTCAACTCAAAATCTTAAGGCATTAGGTATATGGATCATTCTCCTTATATATTCAGTCTCCATTATTGGTCAATGTGGAACTAACCACTCATAAATGAATACTCAATAAGAATAATAAATGAATTCACACACAAACATAAAATTTTGAGTTCAAATTCAAGACATGATATTCAATCTAACAATTTTGACATTTAAATTGATTTTAGAGTTTTTTTAATTTTAATGTTAATGCTAGCATACTTTTTTTTTTTTTGGATACTTCGTACCTATATTATTGTTATAAAAAAGTGTAAATTGTATTTTCTTGAGGTGGGAAAGTACTTTAAGAATTCATTTAAGGTTTATAGTAAAATTATTGTTGTTTTATAAATAAAAATTAGCAATCATATTTTATAACTTAATTAATTATTCTAAAACATATTATCATTTTTTTATAAAATAAAAAATCAATTAATTATCATAATTGGTGTAATAAAAACTAGTTACTTGTTACACTGCCACTTTATAACTAAGCCAGCTTCAAACTACCACCAATTCAGTACATCAATTAGGAAACGATCATTAAAGTTGGTGGTCGACATATAACTGAATACCTTAAAACAATGAAAGAAATGAACTAAAAAGAAATTAACTAATAATGTTAGAATTGAAAAATATTTACTTTCCCAAACTGGACGAGTGATATATAGGTTATATAAATTATAAAAGAATTTCTACTGCAAAATAAAGAAAAAAGAGTGATCAGTATTATCAAAATTTTAATCAACAATTAAGTTAGTTTTTTACTAATTCATCCACGTCAGCATTCATATATTGCATATCAACATTAACTAAATCAATAGTATTAATATATTTGTTTATTAATTTTAGTTCTTAACAATTACATAAATTATTTTGTATAATTAAAATTTTAATTAAAAATCATAACAAATCAAAAGATATTAAATTGTAAAACTTAAAAGTTTTAGTGATGTTACATCTATAACCTAATCATTCTCATTTATTAAAAGCTAATTTAATAATACTAAAATGTATTAATTTTCAAATGTAAAGTAGAAGCTCCCAAATCATAAATAAAATTATATAGTACAAAAGATAGGGACATGGTTTGTGTACGTCAAAGATGAAAAAACAAGGCAAGGAAAAGGATGGTGGTTGAAACGTAGTCTAAACTATTATCATGTACTACCTCATTCATTGGTAAATAGTTTTGAGTGAATAATAAATTTATATAGTGTTTCCTCAAAAAAAAATTATATAGTCTTGGAAAATAAATCAACGATACCAAACAATTTACTACTCCTTCCAGATTAAATAAAAATTATACTTGAAGTGTTGATCTTCTGAAATTTAAAAAATATTATGTTTTTAAATTATAATTCAAATAGATCAATTTTTTAAATATTATTTTTATTTATATTTAATTTTAGAACAAATAGAATAATATAAAATAGATTGATATTGTGAAAGTCAAAATTAATTTGATTGTGTTTTGAAATGTCACCATCTTATTTTTTAAGACAAATCTTTATTAAACTCGTTAATTAATTGGCATATATATGTAAAACAAATTGAAGATTAGAAGACAAGGACTGCTTAACAAATATATCCCTGATGTTTATTGAAAAGCTTATAAAACAGATAATATTTTTACATCTCATCACTCGCCGTACACGAGAATTTTCAAAAGGTTGATTACTCATTGAGATTTGACTTCTCCATATTAAAAGAATTATGCACCTAAAAAATCACTCACATGAACATATTTTTTTAAAAAAAAATTGTTGCCAATGTTTTATATTCTTAGGAGGTCCTTAGTATCGACTACAAGTTAAATAAGATTAGTCACTATGTTGATAAAGTGTATCATATATATATATATTTATTGTAATTAACATTTTTGCATTGAATCAATTTCAAACTATTTAATATCTCTCTCAATTATTTATTTTTTTATTTTTTTTATTTTTTTTGCGCTTAATTTACAATACTACTTAACATGGTATTAAAGCCTCCATGACATCTACTTTGACGAGATGATCCTAATTAAAACTAAGAAAATCTATACAATGTCACATATAACTATGAAAGCAAAGATTTCAAAGAAAAGGGGGCTCATTCATCTTCTACTTCTATTTTTCCTGTTCTCATTCACAAGTTTGAAAATTTCAGGTTTCGTTCTTTAAAATACTAAGAACATTATTTTAATGTGGTGTTGAAGATGACATTAATCAAGAGAAATTATACTCCCTAAAGACCAACGAATACCTGAAAATTACTAAGGAGGTCGCAAGAAGGTGGAATGCCTTTAATGATTTGATTAGGGACACTAATTAGAGCATTGTCAAGGAATTCTACACCAATCATTTCTTATTTCCATACAATAATTAGATGCATCAAACTCTAGTTACGGGAAAGCATTGACTTTTGATGTTGACACCATTAACATGTTGTAAGTCTATTATCCAAAATGTACCGGTTTTACTTTTGTCTTATTGCAACCTTAAAGTCCTCTACCAATGTATGTGTATTTTTCATTGTAAATTATGTTTATAACTCTTGCAAACCTATGATAGGATGACTCGTGTTCCCGTATTTGAGTTAAATTGTCATTAACCCTTAAATACTTATGTGAAATAATGTAAGTTGGTAAGAAGATATTAGAACTTGTTGGATAAATCTATATTATTGCTCATTTTCTATCATTTGAGGTAGTGACAATTGAGGAGCACAATTAATTGGGAACTATGAAGTTTGAGATTGACTTGATTGAAGAATTATATTTTCTAATTTTGATTTGAATTTTGTTTCTCATTGCTTTTGTTCAAAGAGTTCCTTGATTGTGAACAACAAACTAAGTTTAGGGTTGTGATAACTCCTTATCAGCATAGGCTTTGCTGCACTTTTTAGAGTTGTTTGTTTGTTTGTTTTTTATTTATAGTTTAGCTCTACCTTGGGTTATAAACTTAACGTTTATAGCCTTAAAGTTATGAAGGTTTTAATTTTTATTATTTCATCTTAATCAGACAATTATCGTAGTGTTTTCTATTTCTTATGTTATGTTATTTTAGGTGACCATGGGGAGTGCTGTAATGTGACAAAAGTTACGAAGTCGCAAATACATAACCAAGTGGTAAAAATGGCTCAAAAAAGGTGAAGATTAACATAGCTAGGCGAGAAAGTTTGAATAATTGCTTAACTTTCTATTTGGATTGTTTGAAAGGTCGCCTAAGCTAGGATGATTTACTAACTCTCTGTTTTGCTCGCCATTATGCCCCTGTGTCTAGCTCACCTGGTAACTCATAGGCAACCCGCAGCTCGCCTAGGCGATAACATCTTTAATGTGAAGATCATGTTTGTTTTTAAGTGCTCGCATAGGAAACAAATGCAAGAATTTGTGCCTTATTATTGATTATTTTGGGCATTGGAAGATTAATATTACTACATTTGGTGGGCAAAGGAGTTTCATATTTCACCTTGGAAACAAGAAAGGGAAGATTCAATCATTCTTCTTTACGAGCAATTTAGGATCTACCTTTGTTACTATGTCTTTGAATATAAGCTAATTCTTTATTGTTTAGGATTCGTATGAACATCCAAGAATCTATTTGATTTCAAATTCTAAATTATGTATGTATGCAGTTAAAGTTGAACATGTTTATTCAATAATTCTTGTGTTTTACGTTTTTCGTTATTTGGCCCATTCCAAATCAAAATAGGAACTATTTCACTTTTGAAAAAACAAGTAGTAATAACCAGAACTAGAATAATTATTCATGAGAAGAACTTGCTATAGGAATATAGAAATTTATCACTTGTTCACGATAGATTAGTATTCCATAAAACTTTGAAGAACAAGTAATCACCTAAGGAATTGGTGGCTATTGTTATAGAAAAAAGGAATTAAACTCGATCTTTGTGCAGATGCTCTTATTTATCACTATTATTACTTGCGCAAATCGATACATTTATCAAATTGTTATCAATGACTCAAGACTTGACAAAAAAATGGAAGCCTCTCACATTCTATTGAGTATGGATCATAGGTAGTATCAAGTGGGTTGTTTGGTCCAACTTATTGTTGTGGGGGCAATTGAGGGTGCAAGAGGCAATAGCTCTCTATGATATGGTACAAGGGCATTGTTGTAATCTAAACCTTATTATTACTATTTATGCACAACTTGTACTTGGTAAACCCTAATTCATTCATGTTATAAAAAGGAACTACAGTTGCTTTGTAGTCGGAGACATAAACATCATTGGTCAAGCATCGTTCTCAAACGTCTTGAGTTCCTATTTGTGATTTATCTCTTTATTCTTTTAAGATCGTGTTGTTGTTCTAACAATTGGTATCAGATGACGAGTGACTCTGGTACAAAATTTGAGATGACAAGGTTCAACGAAACGAGCAACTTTGCATTATGGCACATAATAATTAATGATATGTTGGCACAATAAGATCTTCAAAAGACGTTATATGAGGAGACTTGCGTACATGACATAACTTGATTGGATGGATATGAAGGATAAGGCTTCATGGATGATTCGTTTATGTGTATCAGATGAGGTGATGTATCATATCCTAGATTTAACAACTCCAAATAAGGTATGGGAGGAATTAGAAAGTCAATATCTATGCAAAATGCTCACGAACAAATTGTTTGCTAAACAACAATTGTATAGGTTGAAGATGCAAGAAGGATCTGATTTGCATCATTTCAATACCTTCAATGTATTTGGTGAGGCTTAGGGTGACGGTCCATGACGAAGACAAGGCTGTTACTCTGTTATGCGCATTACCAAGTTTGTTCGATCACCTAGTTATAACTCTAACATACGAGAAAGAAATTGTCAAGTTGGGTGATATTCTACAAACGTGGTTCAAATTGATGACTTTGGAAGTGAAGGAATTTTATTTTCATTTAGCAAGTGCACAGAAGCGTGGATTCTTGAACCTTGTTGTTCTTATCACATGACGTCGCACAAGGAATGGTTTACCATATTTAGGTTAGACAATTTGGGTTTTGTTTATTTGGGTGATGATAAAGCACGTGATGTCACTAGAATGGGACAAAATAAAATTTCCATGGATTTTAGATACATTCTAGAATTAAGAAAAATATGATCTTCTTGGGGTACTCTATAGGAAAATGGTTTCTCATATAGGTCAGATGGAGATAGGGACGTTCTGAAGGTTAGCAAAGGTGCATTAACAAGGACGAAAGCAACCCGGGCTGGAGGTAACATCTACAAACTATTGGGTTGTATATTATAAGAGATGTGGCAATAGTGGAGTCTGATGATGGTGCAAGGAAATTGTGGCACATGCATTTGGGTCATCTCACTGAGTGTGGGATGCAATAATTTCATAAGAGACATTTGTTGATGAGTGTTCGCAAATTTAAGTTGCCTTTGGGCAAGTATTGTATAGTTATGAAATTGTGTCGTGTTCATTTTAAATTTAAGAAACACAAAACAGAAGGAATCCTAAACTATGTGCTGTGGGGGCCTAATAAAGAAATCTTTATTAGTGGTTCCAATTATTTTGTGACTTTTACAGATGATTTTTTACATAAAGTTTGGGTGAATATTCTCAAACATAAATATGAAGTTTTTACCAAGTTCAAGATGTGAATAGCAGAGGTAGAAAATAATATGGGTAGAAAAATCAAGTATTTATGGACAGATAATGGGATAGAGTAGATAGACTCAATTTTTCACAAATTTTGTGAGGAACACGGTATTAAGAGGCATTTTTCAATTCAAAAGACACCATAGTAGAATGGTGTGACATAAAGAATGAACATATCTCTAATTGAAAGGGTAATATGTTTACGATTAAATGTTGGACTCTTTAAGAGTTTTTGTTCAAAGACTATTAACATGGCATGTTATCTTATCAACAAGTTACCACGAGCTTCATTGGAAGGGAAACTTGCAGAGCAGGTATGGATAGGAAACTCCATTAATCTTGATAATTTAAGGATTTTTGGGTGTTCAACTTATGTACATATACCCACTGAAGGTAGATCTAAACTTGATCCAAAATTGAAAAAGTATGTTTTCTTTGTTTATACAAAAGGTGTGAAGGGGTTCATGTTATGGGGTCCAGTTTTCAAAGAAGATGGTGATCATTAAAGATGTTTTGTTTGATGAGGAATTCTTGTTAAAACATGTCTATCTACATCGGAGAGAGTATTTTCCACCAATACGCTGATGTAGGTCGATATTGAGCTACTACTAGTAAACAATAAGTCAAACCAAACTCTCATACCATTGAAATTTCACGTGGAGTACAATATTACTTCATTGTACGTGACCGATAATATCGCCAAATCAAGCCACCAAAAATATATGGGTTTGAAGACTTGACAAGTTATGCACTTATCACTAGTTCTGAAGATCCATCCACCTCTCAAGAGGTTATAGCTAGTTAGGAGAAAGACAAGTGGATCAGTGTTATGGTGGAGGAGATAGAGTCCTTAAAGATAAATTATACCTAGGAGATTGTTCAACTTCCTAAGGAAAAAAGCTCTATCAAATGCAAATGGGTGTATAAGAGAAAACCAATAGTAACAAAAAAGGGAAATGTTCAAGGTACGTCTTGTAGTAAAGGGGTATTCGCAACATAACGGGATTGGCTATGGTGAGATTTTATCTCCAATCGTTAGACATACTTCTATCAGGAATGTGTTAGCCTTAGTAGCTAATCATAACATGCATTTATAACATATGGATCTGAAGACATAATTTCTATGTGATAATCTAGATGAACAAATTTAGAGCATCCAAAGGGTTTCAGTCATACTAGACAGACTTACAAGTTCGTACAATGAAGAGGTCTTTGAATGGTCTAAAGTAGTCTCCAAGATAGTGGTATAAGCGATTTGTTTCATACATACAAAAGATGTGAGTATAATTGTTGTGTTTACGTTAAGAGCCTTGATGATAGCTTTTTTATTTTCTTATTAATGTATGCTGATGATATGTTGATAGCTGCTAATCATTTACATGAGGTAAATGAACTAAAAATCATGTTGAGAAAAAAGTTTGACATTAAAGACTTGAGTCTTGCTAAGAAGATTCTCGGTATGGAAATTCATAGGGATAAGAGTGTAAGAAAATTAAGGATCTCTAAAAAAAATGTTGAAAAGGTGTTAGACATATTTGATGAGCAATTCAAATACAGTGAGTACTCCATTTGTGAATCACATTAAGTTGTTGTTGGATCAATGTTCAAAGACATATACAAAATCTAAGTATTTATCAAAGGTTTTGTATTTAGTGTTGTTGGTTTTGGATTACATTAGAACATATTTGACACAAGTTGTAAGTCAAGTCTGCAAGTTTTTGTCCCAACCAGGTAAGCATCTTTGAGAAGTAGTAAAGTGGATTTTCAAGTACTTGAAGGATACAACATGTCATAGTATCGTCTTTATCAACGGACAAAGTGATCCTTCAATTGTAGGATATGTTGATTATGATTATGCAAATGATATGCATGATAGAAATTCAATAACAGGATATGCCCTTACCCTTGTAGGAGGATCTATTTGTTGGAATTCATTACTGCTAAACTGCAAAAATTTTAAAAAGAGATGCAATACAAATAAGCTAATAAAAAGAAAATTAGAGGAAGATAAGTAAACTGATACCTTACTGCTGAACTCTCTCTCTCTCTCTCTACTCAATAGTCCTCTAGTTTCATTTAGATTACAAAAGACAAGGAAATAATTGTGAATTGATCATCATTATATTAATTTTTGTTCACATTCTTTTCTTTACAACGTCATTTTATTGAGGTGTTCTAAGGGAGGAGAAATTATGTAAAATATCATTTTCTTCACCAAAGTTTTCAAAAGATTGATTTTCAAATTCTCCATCAGCTAATTTTGAATAGTTATATAACAATATTTTTCATTTTGCACTTGTTTGCAGAACATGAAAAATACTTTGTGTGACTCATTCTTGTGAGTGAGAATTTCACCCTTGTCCATCTATTATAGTCGTCTATAATGACCAGACCATAATTTTTACCACTAATTGAGAATTTTCTTGTTGGACCAAGCAAATTAATGTGTAAAAGGTTGATAGGTCTTGACGTTGAATTAATGTTATTTTGGAAAGAAAAAAAAGATTTTTTAGATTGTTTCCTTTTTTGATATGTCTCACAAAGAGCATTAATTTGAATTCTAGATTTTGTAATCCTCTACAAAATTAAATTTGTTTAATTTTGATATTATTTTCAAGTTTACATGATCCAATCTTCTATGTTAGATCCATTTCTCTTGGTTAACTAACATAAGAAACCTTATCTCTTATTTTTCGAAATTAGAAACACGATTTTATAGACATTATTTTCCTTTAACTTGTGAAAAGTACAAACACGTTAGTTTGATTGATGTCTTGACATATCTTTTGATTAAATCGACATCATAAATGTTTTCGCTTACTTGATTTATGTAGAATAGGTTATGTTTCAGACATTATAAATAATACAATTTTGATAGAGGAGAAAATGATGTTACCTATAGTTTCATAACCAATTATTTTACCTTTTTGGTTTCTCCCAAATCCAATATATCCATCTTTTTCTAGTTATGTCTAGAAACATATGTCTTTCTTTTGTCATGTGTGGTGAGCATCTACTGTTCGTGTACCATGATTGGTGTTTTAACTCTATTGCTAAACAAATCTGCAACATAGAAAATTTTACCCTTAGATATCCAAATATTGTTACGGCCTTTTTGATTAATTCAAGAAGGTCGTATATTATTGTTTACATGACCATATTGTTTGAATTTTCTTCTCCTTATTGAAAACTAATCCATATTTATCATTTCTTCTAACTTCATAGATTATTGAAGATTGATTGCTTCTATCTATGTCGTTTACAAGAATTTGTTAAAATCATCCTCATATTTTAACGAGTTGCATTTTATCAAAGAAACATAAGAAATTTAACGTGTTCTTTTAGTTAATTTGATAATTTCAATACAAATATTTTTTTTAAGTTATTCATGGCACAATTTTAGTTTCTCTTAATTCTTACGTACTACATAGCATTACTAATATCTAAATAATGAGGAGTTCTCAGTCTTGAGAGAAATTCATTATTTCTTCACTATGGTTGGTTTTGAACAATAATTAAATGAA
>JBBPBR010000001.1:15888869-15916781 GCA_037974775.1 Cicer pinnatifidum | reverse complement strand
CATGTGTTTATTTTGAGTAATTTCTAATAAGTAAATAAGTAAATGTTTTATCTTTTATTTATTTATTTGATAGATTATAATTATTTAAATAAAATATATAGATACGACTATTGGATTTTATTTGTTGAAGAAAATTTTATGTTTTTATTTATTTATATACAAAAGGTCGTCTTTGATACATGCAAATAGTAATGAAAAGATAAATTAAGTTAGTAGAATCTGTATATAAAATTATATTTGGACTTCAAAATTTTGAAAAATATAATTATTTATTATTAATTCAAAAGGATTACAACAAGGTGAACACTCCAATATATTTGTTTGATATGTACGGGTACATAAGTGTTAATATTTATTTAGTTATTCTATTGAATATTTAAAAACATTTTTTTAAAACTAATCATTTAATTTATAAAATTGCAAATTGATGCCTATATCATCAAATATCCTTATTATATGTACTAATTACTAAAAAAGTTAAGCAGAACACACTTGATGCAAGTGTAAGAGGGTTCATCTAAAGAAAAAGAATTTTAGAAAAGTTGTGTCATACATCCACGCGATTGCTTTCGTGATCTCTGATTTTTCTCATCCTCGTATTCCAGCCATCAAACTCATCGATCATATATTAACACTTATACGGTGGAAAAGAAAAAGTGAAAAAACAGTGTAATTAACATTGGTTCTGTATTGAATCTATATTCTTAGAAAAAATTATGGTTTGTATTGAATCTTTAATCTCGATTCTTTATGGTATTATTTCTTTGATACATGGATACAAATTTCAGAGGAATTTATAAGGGAGCAAATAGGCAGGGATAGTATTAGACATAATTACATTAATAGACTTAGTTAATTATATTTCAGTTTGTTAGGAAGAGTAACTAGTTCAATTAGACTAGTCACATCAATTACATCTTTTTTTCTTTTTGTAATTTTTCATATATATACATCTTTTATTCTTAATGAGAAAAGAGGTAACTCAGTAATCTAGCATCTGTTTATCATAATAGTAACATGATATCAAATGACATAATTCATTAAATCCTTTTTTTCATAATCCCTTCCTATTCCTTCGTCTTTTCCATTCTTCACCATCTTCTTCTATGGCTGAAGAACCAAAACCCACAGATTCTCCAAACAAACTCGATTTTCCTCCTCAAGACCCGACTCTTAACCCTCGAAACCCTTATTACCTTCATTCTGACGAAAATCCCGGCTCCGTTCTCGTCGACCATAACTGGAGCAAATGCATGAAACGGACATTATCATCCAAGAACAAGTTTTCTTTATTAATGGTTCCGTTCCTCAACCTTCTTCCATCGATCCCAATTTTGAATTGTGGGATCGCTGCAATAATATGGTTATTTCATGGATTACACGAACCCTAGCTCCTCACATCGCACAGAGCGCCATTTGTTTTGGCAATGCCACTGACTTGTGGAAGGACCTTCAAGAACGATTCACCAAGAGCAACCATTTTAGGATTTCCGATTTGCTCAAAGATTTGCATTCCATCAAACAAGGTGATCGTACCCTCTCTGCTTACTTTACTGATTTGAAAATATTATGGGATGAGTTGGAATTTCTACGCCTCATCCCTGTTTGTTCTTGTTCCATTTGTTGTTCTTGTTCACTAAGCACCATAATGGCTACGTACAAACACAATGGATACATCACCTGCTTCTTAAAGGGGCTCAATGATAACTACAACACTACAATAACTCAAATACTACTCATAGATCCATTACCCTCCTTAAGCAAGGCTTACTCACTTGTGGTTCAACAAGATCCTTCCTCAAATCCCAACCAACTAGACTCAATTGTCTTTACAATCAGTTCTGGTAATCCTTCACACTCGAAATCTTTCTTTACTCATGGAAAGGAGGGAGGTCGTGGTCAATCACGACATACTATGGTTTGCACTCAGTGCAAAAAGAATAATCACACGGTCGATACTTGTTATTTCAAGCATGGGTTCTCCCTAGGTTACAAATCTTCTCCACAAAAAACTTCAAAGACTTCTGATGTTAAGAAATCTCACCTACCAATAATCTTAATGCTGACTTTTCACCTCTTACATGTGAAGATTATCAATAATTAGTTTCACTACTTAAAGCTTCTAAGGTAACTTCCTCAGATTCTAATTCAACCACTAGGAGAATCGTCTAGTTCCTGTCACTCAAATTGTTTCAAGTATCTCCAAATTAGATACATATAACTCTTCTCCCAATATTTGGATTTTAGATTATGGTCCTTCTGACCATGTTTGCCCTAATATTCATTGCTTTACCACTATTCAATCTATTAAACATGTTTCTGTTTTGTTTCCTAATGGCATGAATTTATTTGCACATTTTTTTGGAACCATTTTCTTTACACCAACATTGTTATTAACTAATGTTTTGTTCATTCCTCAATTTAGATTTTGCTTAATTTCTATTTCTAAACAGACTAAAAATCTCAATTGCTAGTTGATTTTCTCACGTGATTTTTGTGCGATTTAGGATATAGTTAACAATAATATGATTGGGAATATGGAGCTTTATAATAATCTCTACATCCTTAATCACTCCTGTTCTAGACATTATTTTCCTAATAGATTTCATACTATTTCATATTCTAGATTTGCCAATAGTGTAAATATTATTTCCTGTACTTTTTTTTTTATCTTTGGCACTTTCGATTAGGACACCCATATTTTACTATTTCTAGCACCATGTCTAAACAATTTCCTTACATTTCTATTAATAAAGATTTGGTTTGCAACTATTGTCATTTGGCTAAACAATGTAAATTGCATTCTTCTTCCAGTAATATTAAGTCTTTACATATCTTTGATCTTGTACAAATGGATATATGGGGACTTGTTACTCAAATTTCTTTGGAAGATATTTCATATTTTCTTTCAACTATAGAGGATTTTACACGACGCACGTGGGTTTTTCTTATGAAGACCAAATTTGAAACAACAACTTATATTAAGGATTTTATTTCTTATGTTTTCAATCAATTTTCATGTACCATCAAAACTATTAGAAGTGATAATGGTTTAGAGTTTCTCATGCCTGAATTTTATTCTTCATTAGGTATTATTCATCATTCTTCATGTGTTGAAACTCTTGAACAAAATTCTATTGTAGAACACAAACATTGACATATCTTAAACGCAATGCGTGCTCTTTTATTCCATGTTAATTTGCCTAAATGTTTTTGGTCTCATGCTCTAAAACATGTTGTTTACGTCATTAATTGGATTTACACCTCTGTCTTGAATCTTAAACCTCTTTACGAAATGTTATACACTATTCCTCCAACTTTTACTAGATTAAAGGTTTTTGGTTGTTTGGCATATGATGTTACTTTAACTAATGCTCGCACCAAATTAGACCCTCGTGCACGAAAATGCATTTTCTAGGATCTTAAGATTGGCACAAAAGGTTATATTTTATTTGGTTTACATAAATGTGCTACTTTTATCTCTAGAAATGTTATCTTTGATGAATCTGTTTTTCCTTATTGTAAGACCCATAATTTTAAAGTGTACTTTATGTATTTTGGTGTATTTTTGGTATTGAACTCGGAGCCTTTTTAGCCAAAGTTATTAATATTTTGGAGTTTATAAGACCAAAAAGATATTTTGATGCCCGATTAGAATTACTCGTCGATAAATAAATTAAATTACCTGCGGTGAATCTTTTACGAAGAGTTTAATGCGTTATGTGTGAAAGGGTAATTTAATAAATATCTAACGACTTTAAGATATTTGTTAATTATAATTAATATATATATATGTTTATATATAAAGAAAAGGAAAGGAAGGAAAGGGGAGGAAAAGAAATAAAGAGGAAGGAAAAAGAGAGAAAGGAAAAAGAAAAGAAAGAAAAAAGCGAAGTTCTTCTTCTTCCTCTGCGCAAGAAGCTCAATTTCTCCCTTCCTCCATTGTTGCTCGTTTTTTATTCTTTTTCTCTTCCTTGAGTTCGAAATTGATAGTGGGTGATAGGACAAGGATTTCGCAACTCCACTCTTCCTCTTTGATTCGAAAACGAAGAAAAACGGTATTTGAGATTCAAACACAAACCCCTCTGTTTCTTCTAGATCCAAGCTTCGTTTCAAGAAGTGATAGAAGGGAAGGTTGCTCACCTCCGTGCTACGGTGGTAGTGGACCAATTTTGGAAGCGGCGTTGCGAGCGGAAAATTTACTGGATTTACTCACGGTACCGTAATCGAACGAAAAAGCTAACGTTAAGGTAAGGGCTCCTTCCAAACTTTTAGTTTGCATTTAGGGCCTTATCTGTGGTTGTGTGGAAAAGAATTTTGTTAGGGTTGGAGTATTGATTTGGGGAAAATGAATCTAAGGTTTTATAGGTAAAACCTTAGAGTAGGTTTTGGTTATATTGATGAATATTTCATGGAAAATGAATTTACCTCATGTATGTGTGATTTTGAATAAATGAAATTATTGTGTTGATTTGTGTTCAACGTACTTGGCGTGTTCATACTTGATATTTGTTGATTGATGTGTTTTGGTATGAATTATGGATTGAATGTGAAAGTATGTTTTGAGTTTGTTTTGTGTGGAATTTGAAAACCATTAAGTTAAACGAGTATTAAGAATAGGGAATCTCTTAATGTCTTGTTTACTTAATGTGTGTTTGTGAAAATCGTTTAAGTTAAATGAGTATTAAGAATGGGGAATCTCTTAATGTCTTGTTTACTTAATGTTTGTTTGTGAAAATCGTTTAAGTTAAATGAGTATTAAGAATGGGGAATCTCTTAATGTCTTGTTTACTTAATGTTTGTTTTGAAAATCGTTGGAGTTAAAAGAGTATTAAGAATGGGGGAATCTCTTAATACTTCTGTTTGTCTAATGTGTACTTGTGAAAATCGTTTAAGTTAACTGGGCGTTAAGAATGGGGAATCTCTTAAGGTCTCGGTTACTTAACGTTTGTTTTGGAAAAATCGTTTAAGTTAAATGAGAATTAAGAATGGGGAATCTCTTAATATCTGCGTTTACTTAATGTTGTCGTGAAAATGATTTTGTGAAGAAATGAATTGTCGAGTCAAGGTAATGCCATGTGATTTGTTGGTTCATCTTGTCTGTGTTGAGATTGTCGCGCCAAGGTGATGCCATGTGATTGGTTGGTTCATCTTGTATGCGTTGGGAGTGTCGAGTCAAGGTGATGCCATGTGATTTGTTGGTTCATCTTGTCTGTGTTGAGATTGTCGCGCCAAGGTGATGCCATGTGATTTGTTGGTTCATCTTGTATGCGTTGGGAGTGTCGAGTCAAGGTGATGCCATGTGATTTGTTGGTTCATCTTGTCCGTGTTGAGATTGTCGCGCCAAGGTGATGCCATGTGATTTGTTGGTTCATCTTGTATGCGTTGGGATTGTCGAGTCAAGGTGATGCCATGTGATTTGTTGGTTCATCTTGTCCGTGTTGAGATTGTCGCGCCAAGGTGATGCCATGTGATTTGTTGGTTCATCTTGTATGCGTTGGGATTTTCAAGTCAAAGTGATGCCATGTGATTTGTTGGTTCATTTTGTTTGTGTTGAGGTTGTCGCGTCAAAGTGATGCCATGTGATTTGTTGGTTCATTTTGTCTGCGTTGGGATTTTCAAGTCAAAGTGATGCCATGTGATTTGTTGGTTCATTTTGTTTGTGTTGAGATTGTCGCGCCAAAGTGATGCCATGTGATTTGTTGGTTCATTTTGTCTGCGTTGGGATGTGTCGAGTCAAAGTGATGCCATGTGATTTGTTGGTTCATTTTGTCTACGTTGGGATTGTTGAGTCAAGGTGATGCCATGTGGTTTGTTGGTTCATCTTGTCGGTGTGGGTATTGCGTTGAAACCGTTAAAGGTTATGTTTTGAAATTATGTGTAAGTATGTTTGATTCAACTAGTGATTGTGTTGATTGTACTAAGAGTTATGTTTTGGATTTGTGTGATAGTATGTTAGATTGTGAAACGTTTTCGAAACTCATAATTTCGTGGTGATTGTACGGGTATTGCTAAGTGTTAAGGTTTGGAGTGGTGTTTGAATATGATTGAGTTGGTTTATGTATTTTTGAAAGAATATACAGGGAAATCGATTTACCCAATCGATTGGATGAGTTACAGGGGCTCTGTTTTGCACGAAATCAATTTACCCAATCGATTTTGTAAGTTGTATTTCAAAATCATTTAAGAAATCGATTTGGTAAATCGATTGGATTCAATTGGATCTCAAGTCAGGGGCTTTGTCTTCCAAAAATCGATTTGCCCAATCGATTGGACTCAATACAGGGACTCTGTCTTTCACGAAATCGATTTGCTCAATCGATTGGACAATACAGGGGCTCAGACCTTCTCGAAATCGATTTCCCCAATCGATTGATGCAAGTCCAGGGCTCAATTTTTACTGAAAATCTTCTGGCAATCGATTTGCCCAATCGATTGGCACAGTAGGAAATCTTATTTTGTGTTAGATGATGGATTTCTCAATTGATTAGCAACGTATTGGTCAGTTATGTATTACTTGATGGATTGAGAACTTTCTTTTGATTTCATTTACATTTGGCAAGCATTACATGAACTTTTAGCATATGGAAAACCCTTCTAAGATGCATGCTTAGTGGAAAGGGTATTTTGTGCATTTGAAAACTTAAATGTTATGTGTTAACTGTTAATTTCGGTTGGTGACCCTTTACAACTATTGTGGAAATCTGGGCTTTGCCCTCATATGATAGCCAGGACTATCCTACCAGTTCATACCCTATGGATGGGAATGTAGATGGGAATGCTTGACTGGAGCTACGTTAGGAGGATCTCACGGGGCGCGTGAAGATCACTCAGGGTGTTTAGTGGTTTTGTAAAATGATCAGACTAGGTTGACACAGAGGGAACAAATGTCTTTCTTTTGGGTTGTGTTTATTTGTAAACTGAAAGACTGTACCACTTTTGATATGTAAACATTTTGAATTCATATTTTATGAACTTTTTCCGCTGCTTGTAAATTTTAATGACTTTATTATTTATCCAAGGGTGTTACCTTGTTTGTTTCTCTGGTTTATTTTAATTTCTTTTGAAAAAAAAAATACACCCTCGCTTTGAAAAACGGGGTGTTACACTTATCCTCAAAATACTATTTATGCCACTGTTTTAGATCATGCCACTAACATTGATGATGTCATTATTTTTGATAATTTTGTTGTGATGAATCCCCTACCCCATAATTCCAATTATGCTACTGCTCTGCGTCATGATGATTGTCATGTTGTTCCCTCTTCTGATGATTCTCCTTGCATAGATAATTCTATTGTCCATCATCCAATCTTGACAATGTTTCTTTAAGAATATGTGATAGGCATCGTCACACCATGCATACTTAAATGATTTTCACTGTAATATTGTTTTGTATCATGATAATGGTTTAGAACTTCTCATGCCTGAATTTTATTCTTCATTAGGTATTATTCATCATTCTTCATGTGTTGAAACTCTTGAACAAAACTCTATTGTAGAACACAAACATCGAACTTTCTTAAACGCAATGTGTGCTCCTTTATTCCATGTTCGTTTGCCTAAATGTTTTTGGTCTCATGCTCTAAAACATGTTTACGTCATTAATTGGATTTACACCCCTGTCTTGAACCTTAAACCTCCTTACGAAATGTTATACATTATTCCTCCAACTTTTACTAGATTAAAGGTTTTTGGTTGTTTGGCATATGATGTTACTTTAACTAATGCTCGCACCAAATTAGACCCTCGTGCACGACAATGAATTTTCTTGGATCTTAAGATTGGCACAAAAGGTTATATTTTATTTGGTTTACATATATGTGCTACTTTTATCTCTAGAAATGTTATCTTTGATGAATGTGTTTTTCCTTATCCTCAAAATACTATTTATGCCATTGTTTTAGATCATGCCACTAACATTGATGATGTCATTATTTTTGATAATTTTGTTGTGATGAATCCCCTACCCCATAATTCCAATTATGCTGTTGCTCTGCGTCTTGATGATTGTCATGTTGTTCCCTCTTCTAATGATTCTCCTTGCATAAATGATTATATTGTCCATCATCCAATCTTGACAGTGTTTCTTTAAGAATATGTGATAGGGATCATCACCCCATGCATACTTAAATGATTTTCACTGTAATGTTGTTTTGTATCATGATAATCTGCCCCCATTACATTCCTTATCTATTGTATTATTTTATCATAAATTTTCTCCATCTCACTTTAGGTACGTCAATGCTATCATTGTTAGTCATGAGTCATCTCATTATAAACATGCTACTAGACGTGATGTTTGGATTAAAACTATGGGGTTGAAATAGATGCTTTAAATAATAACAACACTTGGGTTATAACTGAGTTACAACAAGGCAAAAAGCTCATTGGTTGCAAATGGGTATATAAAATCAAACACAAATCTGATGGCAGCATTGAAAGGTATATAAGGCTAGATTAGTCGCCAAAGGTTTTAATCAAATTGAAGGTATCAACCATTTTGACACTTATTCTCCAATTGCCAAACTAACCACTGTAGGACTACTAATTGCCTTAGCTTATTCTAATAATTGATTTTTACATCAATTAGATGTGCATAATGTTTTTTTACATGGGGACTTGGATGGGGTTTATATGAACCTACCCCGAGTATGTCTACTACTCATCCAAACTATGTATAAGAAATGTTATATTATTGTAAAAATAAGATATTATATTATTATAAAAATAAGATATATAACAAACTTAATCGAATCAAAATCTATGTTTTATAATTCAATCACAATTATTTTCTTAAACATGATCATATACAAATAAGCAAATAGTTGTATATTGAAAATTTATGGTATTTATTGTTGTAATGTGGATATTTTTGTCAACTTTAAATTTAAATCGACTATACATATATAATTTTAATTTTTCCAAATCAATCATAAATGTAGTAGTCTAATGAGTGAAGTATATGTTAATAATCGTAATAACTACATTTGAATTTGAGAACACCACACCAACATGAGAAAATAAATGATATCATACTAAAATAACAAACAATACAATGTGGTGCTATAACGATAAAATTGTAGATAAAACATAAAAGAAAACATAATTTATATAAAAATATATTTAAATAAAAAAAAATAAAATAAAAATGACTTGAAAGAGTAATTTCTAGCAAAATGATTACTCTTAACACCCTTCGATAGATAAATATTGAGGAGGCTAGATTTTTGTATAGAGGTGTCTGTTAGATGGACTAAGAGATGTTCCTATTTATTTTTTTGTACCAACATTATAGAAGTCGAAAACAACCTCTAAAGTGTGAATTTGATAAAAATAGAAAAGATGGATAATGGTATGTTATTATAATTTTATATAAATTTTATCTTTTTTCTTTTTATTTTCTAAGATTCAAATATTAATTTCAATTATGTCAATTAATTTTTTAACACTTGTTAGACCTTTTGCTAGTTGTATTTAAAAATTTTATTTTTTTAAGCTTAAATAAAAACAATCTTTTAAAGGTCTAAGGCCTTTATTCATTAATTTGGCAGTAGCTTTGAAAGATCTAGAAAAAAAATTTAGTTTGTATTGGTAGTAATTTTGAAAAATGTATCAAATTGCTCGGGTAATAGTATTATTAAGTCAATTTGTCTCCCTAGATATTTTGTTTGATTCCAATTTTCAACAAAGTTATAAATATTTAGATTAGTAAACAATTTTGATTTAAAAGCAAAAGGAAAATGTGATGTGATAAAATTTCTTTATTTGTAGCGACTGAATTTCACGTGAATACGTCCAATTAACAACATAGATTAAGATCAATTATTGACTTAAAATCTTTTTTTTTTTTTTATAATAATAACCCTCAATTTTTTAAATAATTACTTGTTCTTCAAAGCTTTAACACTACAAGAATAATATTAATTTGTGGCCAATTTAAAACAAAAAATTGTGATTGAAAAATTTCTCACAAATTATTGACTAAAAAATTCCTCACAAATAGAAAATACTTTTTTGGCTGAATGTAACTTTGACTGCGGAAAAAAAAAACGGTCACAAAAATGTTGGAGGGAAAACTAATTTGAATTTATGATAGTCTACATCCTCACAAAAGATATGACTTACTGGAAATTTATGTAGAAATTTGTAGCTGTTGTAGTTTAGTGACGACAAAGATCGCCACAATACATTGTTATTTTTAACCGTCCAGACCGCCACAAACATCTAATAGATCCGTTGCACTTTTTGATTGTTAGGACTCCTACAAATGCTTTATTTTCTCATTATATATAACATTCTACCATTCTTCCTCTCATTACCTACTTTTAACTTCTCTCTATAAATTTTCTCTATTTTTGCTTTAAATTTTCTCTCTACCTTTTCTCTACAAATATTTTTCTTCAATTTTTATTTTAGAATAATTGTAACATTTCTCACATTAAATTGATTTTTTAATTCTCTCTTGAGTTTTGGTAAGTCATTACTCTATGTTTTATTTTTTGATGTCAATTATTTATATGAATTTATTTATTTAATGAATATCATTAGATTAAATTTATTTCATAAATATTATTTAGTTTAATTTTTTATTTTGACAATAGTGATATATATATATATATATATATATAGACCATAGTTGAATGTATGATAGGAAATTTTCTGAAAGGAATGATCTTAACAATATTTTGCTATCAAGGTAAAACAGTTTCTCAATTTTGCAAGAGTTCCAAAAATTTCGAAGATGAAGGGGGGATGAGATGTCTATGTTGTTTATATCAATGTAGTATATGTGTGGTGAATAATGTAGGTCCTTCAAATAGTAGTCACATGTTAGGTGTACATTATTATAAATATTATCACTTTGAGGCGATGAATGATATAATTTCAGATGTTGTTGGGGTTGATTTTTCATTCATTGAAGATCAATATGACGACATCAATAAACATCCAAATAAAAAAGCTCAGAGATTTTATGGTCTTTTGAAAGTGACAAATAAACCGTTGTTCAATGAATCTCCAAACTCAAAGTTATAAATGTGAATAAAGATCAATATGACGACATCAATAGTTTACAACACATGAAGAAAAAACACTAATTTCCTCCATTTACACAATACTTTGAATGGTTTTATAACAATCACATTGACTGAAATCAATAGTGTATGACAATTGAGTACAATGATAACAATCTAATATAATTTAAAGTACAATAGAAAACCTTTCTCAATGATATGACAATGTAAAATCTGTACTAGAAATATGAAACTAAGACTTTGAATAAATCAAAATATTTTAGAAAGTTTGTTCAAAGTTGTTCTTAGATTGATGAAAAGATTTGGAAAAGAGTGATTCGTTAAATCTAAAGCTATGAAGTATTTATACTCCTTAGACATCACTTCAGATCAGTGACAATCGTTTCTAGAGGTTTTATGAACAAATGCAATGATCCAAGTTGAATCTGAACTTAAAAATTGCATTGTTTTCGCAGTTGTATTCGACTATAGTAGGAGTGTAGTCGAATACACCTTTTGTAAAATTCAATTTTATTCAAATTATACAACTTGTATTCGAATTCCCATTCTTGTAGTCGAATACAGATGAGTGAATTTTGTCACTGACTTGGTTTTGTATTCGGCTGCATCATGTTGTAGTCGAATACAAATTTGCAGTTTTAGCTGGTGACTTAGCGTTTGTATTTGGCTACATCATCTCGTAGTCGAATACAAAAGTCCAGTTTTAGCTACTAACTTAGCAATTGTATTTAGATACATCATCTCGTAGTCGAATATAGATATTTAGTTTTAACTACTGATGTGACACCCTAAACCCAAATTGAAATAAAAAGTAAAATGTACTAGTTTTGAAAGACATTCGCAGCGGTTCCAAAATTGAGTATAAAAATTTTCATTTAAACTATAAAGTTCAGGACGTCATATTCACACTTATACTAAATGCTTGCGATCTTAATTTTCAATTAAAAATCCTTTATTGTCGAATATAGTTGAGGCTTATTAAATAAATTTTTTTAACATAAAAACGCGTTCTAAACTTAAAGACAATTAATTTCTACATTCGAATAAAAGATGAAAATAACACAATTGATCGATCGAATTTACAAAAATCTAAATTAATTCACAACTCAACAGAATACGATAGATTACTCCCACCCAGTATCACCTATCAGAGCGTGATTCATCAACCAATAACCTGAAATGATTGCGCTCTCGCAAGCGCCAAACACAAGCAACGAGGGGTGAGCTTCGAAAACATGTAATAGTATAAAATAATTGAAAAGAACTCGTAAAATATATTAAACACCTTTTCATTTCAAATCACAATCAACAAGAATAATCAAGGTAAAATATTGATACAATGCATAATATCAAGTAAGTAAACACACAAATCAAGTAATGTTATGCATGCTCTTATACTCTAGACTCCTCCTCTTTCTTTGGTACCATTCTAACTCTGAAGTACTTGGTTAGGAGGCTTGATACTATGCAACCACACAAGTGGACGGACAATTCAATTTGGCCATGTCCTCATAGATCCCCTCAACTCAACCCGAGACACATATACGCGACAGTCGAGGTAAAAGTGTGTTGCATGGTAGCTCCTGACATTTGGAGTGCTACCTCCAAGTCACCTAGGAGTTCCCCACCGAATACCTCCAAGGTCTAACAATCTTGCCCTAAGGCTCAACAACAGACCGCCACGATCAGGCTCATTCAGTTGTACTTCCCCAGAATCACTAGGCTTGTCAGGCCCTACCTATATGATGACCAAATAATCTCCACTTCAAAAATTATCAACATCTATGTTATTCCCTCGTTGGCCTAGGTTACTCACTCCATTAAGAGAACCATCATTGGCACGGGTCGAAGTCATCACAATTCAATATGTATTTCGTGATATTCATCAAAGTGGTAACATCATAATTCAACAAGTAATCATCAATGCATATTTTCATAGTCATATATCACAGTCAAAATTTATCATCATAATACACAAACTCCAACAATAGATAATTTTCACTCACATATAATAATACTAAATCATTCACACACACTACTTCAATTGAAATTGAATAAATAACAATTCATCGCATTTTATATCATATAACAATATCCAGGTAGATATAAACAAAACATAGAATACATCAAATACACAATTCTACAATAATTCAACTACCACACAATCTTCAAAATTTAAATCAAACAACACCCTATAAAAGTTTCTAACTCGTATTTTAATCTCACCAAATTCAAGTTTTCTTATTAGTCAATTATTACTCAAAGGACTTCAGCCTTATGCAGCGAGTCCCGAATGAATTATGGGAAATCTGGTTTTCCCGTTCATCTCACTTAATTTACACTCATGAATTTGAACTCTCTCTCACCCCGTACCTGAATTTGACGCTTTCATAAGATATAAGGACCATAATGATTTTCAGCAACCAGAGATGTCGACAACACGCAACGAACAACTCCAAAAGCATCGACGAATTAACAGAGTCAATAAAACATGGCTGATAACTTACGCGAACCATAAAAATCAATGTTACATAATTAATAAAAATATGAAGAGAATAAACATATTCGAAACGAAGTGAAACAAGTTATAAGAAAAGGCCTCACCGACGTGTTGGAGCACCGACAGGGTCTGACTTCAACTTCCCCGAAACAGACAAACGAGTAGTGCTTCTTGAAGGTTTCGACGAGAGGAATTCAAAAACGATATCAGTTTTTCAAGATGATGAACGCGTTGTCCGGAATTCAAGAAAACAGCCGCGACAATGGTGGAAACCCATTTTTTAAAATGTAACGGTTGGCGATTTCGAGCATAGGTAACGAAAGAGGGTGTTTCGTGGAGTCCAAATATGGTCTTGGTTTTCGTTGGTGATAGCCATGGTGCCCGGAATCTTGATCAAAAGGTGAAGGTTTGATTTTTGACAAAGAGAAATAAGACGTTTCAAGTTGCAATTCAAGTTGAGAATGAAAGAGGAGGTCACAACGATCACGAATGTGGTCTCAGTTTTGTGAGACATCCACCATAATGATTGTGGTTGACGAAAAAGAGAAAGAGGAGAAAAGTTGCGGCGGTGCTTACACGAAGAAGAAGGAGGAACGCGTTATGTGCATTTGTTCTCATTTTTTTTTTGTTCTTTAATATTATTATTATTATTATTATTATTATTATTTTATTATTATTATTATTATTTTATTATTATTATTATTAATTGATTAAAATTTACTCTTGCATAGAAGCCCAATCCATAAAACAAATCTTTCTCATTTTTTTTTTATTTTTAAATACAATTAATTTCTAAAATATTACTAATATTTCAAACCTAATATCTTATAAAATAAAGTAATTAATCTTTTTAAAAAAAAAAATTAATTATTAAGATTCTCATATTCAAAATAATCACTATAATTATACATATATTTTTCAAATACTCACATTAAAATACTATCATTATTAGAGTATATTTGAAATTATAAAATAAATAAATATAACATTAAATTATTTATCTACAATAATATTTAATTAAAAAAAATAATTTATTATAAAATTTGGGGTGTTACAACTGACTTGAGTTTATATTCGGCTACAACATGTTGTAGTCGAATACAACATTGAATTTTGTCAAAAACTTGATTTTCAAACATTGTTCATGCATTTTGACACTTTAAAAATTCTTTTGATGCATATGCTAAAATGGAATGTTCTCATCATGTGCATTTGAAATATAAAAATATTATATTGTACCAAGTAACTTTACATTATAAGACTTCTAGCGTATTGATCATATTTGACTTTGATTGTTGACTTCTTTTTTAGCTTGCAACTTGATCACTTTCCTTGGTCATTGTCTTCATAAAAAACATAAGTATTTTACATTATCCCCTTTTTTGATAATGACAAAATCTTATTGTTGTTGAGACTTCAAAGCGTTTGATCATTTTAATTTTTATCCCCTGTAATACATGCTTACACCTCTTTGAGCTTGAGTTCATGCGATCATATTTTGAAAAAAATTTATGACCTACAAATTTTTTAACAACAACAACATACAAATGTTCTCCTCCTTTTGACATGATCAAAAAGAAGAAAAAACAACAAACAAATTCCAAGCATAAAAGAAATATGGGGAATAAAAATATCACACGAGGTAGGGAATAAAAACATCACATAATTGAAATGTAAACATGTTTAAGTTTTACATCAAGATGCAAAACCATTGTCATAAAGTTACAACCAAAACAACATAAAGCATTTAAAAACAAAGAAATTACAACAAATTCAGTTTCAGTAGCGAACTACATATCATCATCTGGTAGGAGGTGAATGTGGTCAATTTTGAGGATAATCCAAGTCTTACATTGCGTGGATCTGACGCAAAATCAGGATGTATTTGATCAAAGTGTTTCCATGCCTGACCATCAGACGGATGTCGCAACTCGCCTGAATTTCTTCTATTCTCATAATGCCACGTTATCTTTCCTGCAGTTTGTATTGATGCAAACAATCTTTGCAATCTTGATACAATAGGGAGGTAAAACATTGCTTTCCTTGGAATTGATTTTCCCCTACTTACCCTTGAGTTATTCCTTTGGTGATACCTTGGTTCTTGACAAAACTTGCATTCAACTAAGTTTGCATCATTCATACCAAATTCATTGTCATAATACAACATGCAGCCTTTAACACAACAATCGATCCTCTTGACACCTAATCCTAACTTTGACACTAACCATTTCGCATCGTAATAACTTTGTGGCAAACCATCTCTGACAGGTGTTGCGTCTAGCATCATTTTAGTCATCAAATCCAAAGCTAAATCAGGAACATCAAATTGAGACTTTAGACCTAACAGTCTAATACACATTGATAACTTTGAGTTTGAAGAACCTTCAAACAATGGTTTATTTGTCTCTTTCAAAAGACCATAAAATCTCTGAGCTTCTTCATTGGGAAGTCCATCAGTATCATCATATTGATCTTCATTGAATGGCAAACTAACCCCAACAGCATCCGAGATCATATCATTCATCGCCTCAAAGTGTTGATAGTTATAATAATCTATACCTAACATGTTAGTACTACTTGAAGGACCTATGTTATAATTCTCCAAAGATGTACTAGTATTAGGCACGACCGGAGACTCTTCTCCATGATTAGTCCAAATCCAGTAGTTAGGCATAAATCCGTCTGCATACAAATGCACTCTTATTTCATCTTCACTTTTAAACCGTCTACATCGACATAAACAACATGGACATCTCATTCCCCCTTCATCTTGGACAATTTTTTGCACTCTCGCAAAATTGAGAAACTCTTCAACCTTGTTAGCAAAACGTTGTTTAAGACCCTTTCTTCCGGGAAAATTTCTATTGTACATCCAACTACGGTCTAAATCCATAGTTGCTTTATATATATATATATATATATATATCGATATTTTATATATTAATTGCTTTATTTTTCAAAAGCATTAATATAAATTTTGACATATTTATATGTCAATTAGGGGAGCATGCATTTGCACACAATATAATATATTATTATCAATACAATAATAAAATATATACCGAATACAATAATAAAATATACATCAATACTATCAAAAAATATCAATACTAACAAAAAAAATAATAATTAAATAAACATTATATATATATATATATTAATTTTCCAACAATATAATAAATTATAAATAATATAATAACATATTAATACTTATAACAAAAAATAATAATTAATATGATAAATTTTAATAATGTTTTTTAAAAATCAATAACTTTGATATATATGTCAATTAATTAGGGGATTATATATTAATTAATTTTCAAACAATATAATAAATTATTAATCAAGACTATATATCATTATATAAAATTTATAAAACTAATCTAAATATATATATTACTAATCTATATTTTAAAAAATATATATATATATATACTAATCTAAATTTAAAATATATAAAATACTAACTTGAATGCCGAGTAGCGTCTGACTTCAAGCTTCCACTCACGTACGATGCTTGCAAGTCTTCGAAATAATTAACAAGCACTATAAAAATAAAAATCAATAACATTAATTAGTTATATCATATTAAAAAATAAAATTATAAATTAATTACATACATAATATAAATTAATTACATACATAATATAAATTAAACTTACCAAATTTATATGAAGAGTAATTTGTAGAGATAAGGAGGAGAGAATAGTAAGAAATAAGTTTTAGAGAGAAGTTGTATTGTGAAAATGAATTAGGAAAGTGTGAGATGTATATATAGAATTCGCATTGGGCATTTGTGGCGGACAAAGCAGCCACAATGCCAACGGATACATTCCTTTTGTGGCGGCCTGGCCCGTCAGAAAGGCCAATGGCTACTAATGCTTTTGTGGCGTCCTTTGCCGCCAGTAATGGTAACGGCCATTACACGTGTGACGGCCTGAGCGGCCAGAAAATCCAGCTGGATTTGGGCGCCCTTTGTGGCGGCCTTGGCAGCCAGTAATGCCACGTCCCCATTCCTTTGTGGCGTCATAGGCCGCCACAAATTCCCTGGTCACATCAGCTCATTTGTGACGGATTTGGCCCTCATAAAAATCATTTTTGTGGCTGTAAAAGCCCTCACAAAATCCCTAAATAATTAACTGGATTTTGTGGCTGCCTAAGCCCTCACAAAATCACAATGTTGTGATTTTGTGAGGGCTTAGGCAGCCACAAAATCCAGTTAAATATTTTAAAATTTGTGAGGGATTTTTCAGCCACAAAAGATGACCAATTTCAATTTTAACCTTTGTGAGGGCTTTTTCGGTCACAAATTTGTGAGGGTTTTATTCGGCCACAAAATATTTATAAAATTGGCCACAAAATAGGGTTTTTCTTGTAGTGAAAGAGTTAAGTTTGTCCATGACCATGCGGTGTGAAACATGATCATCATCAGATGTCGTTTCTTCAACATCGTCGTTATCTTGGGCAGTTGTAGATGTTTGGCCGTGATTGCCTTTATAGACATAGGCATGAAGTTGTTCGTTCCACACTATCTTCATACTTGGAAACACGTTCAAATTGAGCAAATTGTCTTTGGATGGTTTATACATAACTTCTCATAAAAAATCCATTTTAAAATGATCCAAGATTCTAGTGACCTCTTTCGCATAAGGAAAACCAATAGCATCCTTGGAAGAAAATAGCACATAGCAAACAAAGTAAGACTGGTTGAGATCAAATCATTTTATCATGAAGAACATGATCTGAAGCACAAAGTCAAATATTTGACACTAATTTCCAACCTTAGGAACCAAAATGTACTTTAGAAAATAATGTAATATCCTGTTGTCAATAGTCAGATTTCCAGCTATGTATTGTTGCCTAGAAAATTTGGAATCGACATGTGCTTGTTTGTGTTCTATAGTGTTTTTGTCAAACCGATACAAAGAAATATATGCATCATATTTAGTAATATTTTCCCATTCACACAAATTGTCGGGCCTAATTTTGTGACCCTCAAATGGTAGCTCTAGTATTTTTCCAATAATTTGAGTTTCTAACTCAATGAGTTTTCCCTTTACCTGAAAAATCAACTTAGACCTTTCGTTCTTAAGATTGCAGTAAAATACCTTAACTAAATTAAGATAGATTGGGCCGTTATAACCATTGAAAGCTTCTAAATGTTGGGCCTTAAATAACTCAGGAAACTTAAAAACGGAGAAAGAATAAAGAGTACCATATTGTAGTAGTTTCGGAATCGGCCGATTTCTTCCAGTGAGTGAATCGATCGGGATAAGTCTGCCGCATTATCATTTATAGCCCTCCTTTTTGAAGGATCCACTGTAGCATGCTTTTTTTTTTAACCTCTTTTCCGAACATCCATGGTGAAAGTGAAGATTTTCGGATTTGGGGAAAAAATGGGGAGTTCGGGTTTGGGAAATTTGAGTTTGAAGTGTCACTTGTTAGTTTGGAGTGATCTTAGATGCAATGTATGATGATATAGTGATTGGGTAATTGTTGCATGTAAGATGGGATGAAATTTTGGAAGAAATTGAAGTGAAGAAAATTTTTATTCGATTATTGAAACTATGAAAAATGACCTAAAACGTGAAAATGCTTATATATAGGAAAATCATAAATTTGTATTCGACTACACACTAGTTGTATTCGAATACAAACAATGTGTATTCGGCTATGATATGAAATTTTTTGTTTTTAAGCCGAGTTTTCACTAACAAGACAACATGTAGAGCACATATTCATATTTAGAGATGATATAAACATCAAAGAATCAATTTTATCAACATATCAATGAAGATTTTAGATTTTGAAGAGAAATGACTTACAAAGTATAGATACCTTGCAATAGGATCATTTTCATTTAAAATGCCAAGTTATCTTTGTATCTTATAGAATGAGTCATTAGGCAATGGCTTTGTGAAGATATTTGCTAGTTGATTATGTGTATCCACAAATGTTACTTCAACATTGCCCTTGAGCACATGATCTCGCAGAAAGTGATGACGTATATCAATGTGTTTAGTCTGAGAATGCATGATTGGATTCTTTGAGATATTGATAGCACTAGTATTGTCACATCTTAGTGGGATGTATTCGAGATCAAGTCCATAGTTATATAATTGCTGCTTGAACCATATAATCTGTGCACAACAACTGTCTACTGCTATGTATTATGCTTCAGCAGTCCTTAGGGTCACACAAGTTTGCTTTTTACAGGACCAAAATACTAATGCATTACCTAAGATGTGGCAAATTCCGCTTGTGCTTTTTTGATCCGTTTTACATCGTACATAGTCAGAATCAGAATAACCATCTAGCCTGCATATATTGTCTTTTGGGTATCATAAGCTCACATTGGTTGTTCCTTTCAAATATTTCATTATACGCTTCATTGCAACAAGATGTGATTCCTTAGGATATGCCTGAAATCTTGCACATAAACAAACATTGAACATACTATATGACCTGACTGGCCGTTATTAATGTAAATAATTTATTTTCTTTTTTTTTTTAATTATTTTTTGGGGGTAAAATAAATAAATAATATGTATACAATTAATTATTGGATAATCGTTTTAACATATGACGTAGGGTAATATTATTTTCCCTATTCGTAATCGACTCTCGAATCCTTTTTTTTGTTCAAGAACTTTATTTTAGGTTTTATCTAATTTTCCCTTTTAAAAAAATAAAATTGGTGGCGATTTCTTATTTGGGGGACAAACCGGATGCGACAATAATATATAAATTTTCATGTTTAATTAAGTTATATTTTTAATATAGTTTTTTTTTAATTTTAATTTAAACAAATAACAGAGAAAATGTACTTTGAAAATACAATTAATGCTACAATTTTGACTTCTTTTGATCACTGGTTCTCCAAACGTTTGTCATCTATGTTGGCATACGCGCATCACAAGGGGAAGTAGAAACAATCAAGATGAATTGGTGAAAATATTTGGAGTGCTTTGTGGAAGAAATTGAATAAATGTTTACAAACAGAAAAGAGAAAAAGCAAATACTAATAGAGTATTTGAGAGGGGTGCTAATACTCATAAGGGAGGTTACATGTTTGCTGGAGAGATCCAAAACAATATGATAATTATTCTATATATATATATATATATATATATATATATATATATATTCAATTAATTGTTAAATTTCATCAATTAAACTTGACAATTATTATTTTAGAAAAACAATTTGGCCAAGAGGTCACTCAAACTAAGTTTCAACATTATCTTCATATTAATCTTAAAACAAATGTGTATACTAATGAATTCTCACATATGATTCAAGTAAATATATAATTAATTAATATTTAAGTTGATATATATATTTTATTAACTACGTAGTAATGGTAATTAATTAGTTCTTTAAATTATTATACATTGATTTATTAGTTTTAATTTATTAATTTTTTTTATACAGGAAAAACTTCAACAAGTCATGAAAGAATGAGATGATTAACAAACTACTTTTCTTCTTACTCAATAAGTTGGTCCATTGGAGCATAAACAATATCAAATTGTAAGCTTTATGAAGATTAGTGGTGGCAAGTACAAAAATAGTTTGTTGGGTGCTAATAGTTTATCATCAACATATGTAAATGGCACATTAGGATATATTCAAATTGAATCTTCTTCTTATCTTAGTATAGATCGATCTCATCGACCGTCAACATTTGTTGACAAGGTTAAACAATTAAATGAACAATGGATGACTGAACATAGAAAAAACACAATAGGTGATACAAGTAGTAGTTGAAAAACAAAATGTTAATTGGCAACAAAAGTTTCAACAGCAACATCAGCGGTTTGCATCTCAACAATTTCCTCCTGCTTATCACCAGCAACTCCCTCCTTAGTAACAACAACAATATCCACTGTCTCAGTAGCAAATAACCACTGATGTTCCAGCAATAGTAACAAAACTCTAAATACTCCCAACAACAGCAACAACCTTCAAACTTTCAGCAGAAACAACAACAACCTCTAAACTCTGTCTTTCAACAACAACCAATGTTTCAACAACAACAATCTTTTAATAATTATAAATGTGTTGTCTTTTTCACAACAGCTTCCTCAAACTTTAGCATATCAAACTCCATACTCACCAACTATACCAACGATTGGCTTGATCAGACTAGATTAAAATAAACTTCAATTAGTGGCTCCGTCGACTAGTGGTGGTGAACTTCACTACAAGAAAAATAATTTATTTGTGGCAGTTGTAAGGCACATCTGCGGCGGTTATCACCGCCTCCAAAAGATGATTGCGACGGTTCTGCAACTGTCGCAGATCCGTGCGTCGCGAGGCCTGTTTGCGACGGTTCCTAAAACCGTCGTTCCAACCGTCGGTAACATTTGCGACGGTTCCTAACCGTCTCTATCTACAGTTTGAGACGGTTCCTAACACACTCAAGCTTATTTGTTTTTAAAAAATTACGACAGTTATCAACCGTCGCTATATGTATTTGGAGGCAGTTTGAACCGTCGCAAACCTAATAATTTAAAATAATAATAATTTTCCTATTTTTTATTAATTAAAATACAAAATATTCATAAATATCATCCACATAATTTAAATACATAATTATATAACAATTGTACCTGAATCCAATTTATACAAAATAACTTTTTTCCTATTTTTTATTAATTAAAATACAAAATATTCATAAAATATGATCCACATAATTTAAGTACATAATTATATAACAATTAAACCTAAATCCAATTTATATAATTTTTTCCAAAAGAAATAACACTAATTCATACATTGAAGTTAACTGAAACAATAAATAAAGTTATTTAACTATTCAAAACATTAGTGGAGTGACTAAACATACAAAATAACTCCATCAAACATAGAAGTTTATCCAAATATCTAAAAAGTTCGTAATGATGTTATTCCACGATCATCAGGTTGGTGGCTAGACGCAGATGAACGTCTACCTTCTATTGGCAATTCTATATCTGTTGCCTGAAAAAAAAAAGTATTTATTAACCTCAATGAATATTGATAAATATTGTCAAATACTAATTAACCGAATTTCTTATATAGCTAAAAATAAACATTACACAATCAATATTTTTAACTAAGGACAAACAGTTCTCACATGATTTTTTAAATAGGTTTGCTATGAAAACAAATTTACCTGTTTTTCTCTAGAATTTTGCATTTGCAACAAGAAAGCAATTTGCTCCTTCAACATATCAACTTCAGCATTCCTTTTCTTTAGCCTATCGATTTCAGCTTGCATTTTCTCCATCTTTTCATTAGCTTCCGAGGAAGACATTGATCTTACAGAGTGAGAAGTAGATGTAGTAATTTGAGACGGTGTTATTCCAAGTCCCATACAACGAACATATCCTGGATGTTCTTTTCCAAAAACATTAACAAATGCTTCATTTGGAGAAGGAGTTTTCCCAATTTCAGCTTGCAATTGTTCCTGCGCAAACAGATGAAGCAAACTAAATTCCTCTTTGCAACATAAATGTCTAACTTTGCAACTCACTATTACCAACCAAATAAGAAACTTTATAGCTTTGCAACTCACTATTACCAAAATTAACAGTTGCATCTTTGATTTATAAAGTGGTCAATAAGAAATAGTTACAATCACATAACACTTCTATTATTTACACTTACAGATTTTTCCTTGGCCTCATCACTGACAAATGACCCATCAGACTTTTTATGACAAATTGAATACATTTCACCCCTACTGTATTTTCGACCATCTCTCAGTTCCTACAAGTAAACACATGTAATAAGTACTTGTTCAATTAAATATGCAATCAATAGTAGATTGAGTGAAATCCTACCAACTCATCCCTCTTCCTTGCAAGCGTCTTAGAGCCTAATGTATGAAGGATTGTTAGCTTTTCTCTATTTGCAGCATTTTTATCAGCTTTCTCCTGCAATGATAACAAATGACATCAAAAATCTAAACAGTAGAAATAAATGACAATGTAACAAAAGAATGATTACCATTGTATCCTTCTTACGCCTGTATTGGACAAAAATAGTCCAATGGTCTTGATTAATTGAACGTGGATAATTTTGTAGGTTTTCCTCCAAAGAAAGATCCCACTTATAAAATTTCTTAAACAACCTACATCGTGCATCTCGCCATTTCTTTCCAAGGCTCGTAAGGATATATTTTTTGTTGTCTCCATCGTCAACAACAAATTTTGACTAGAATAATCATTAAAAAAAAGTTAGTTTACAATCAAAACAATAAATAAAGAATATTGAATTGTTTATCATTGATACCTGTATTTTATCCTTAAAAATTTCATCTTTTCTTTTCGATGGAACTAGTTTCCAATTGTCGTACATGATAGGAAAATCCTTAAACTTCCTTGCAATTTCAAACTATGTTGTCTTCGGTACCACTAATGAATACTTATGAGGGACTTTTATCGTTGGATGATATTCTACCAAATAATAATAGAGGGAGTGAAGCTATATATTAGAGGAATTATTATGATGATTGATGTATTCGAATAATTTTTTTTTTGGTTTGTATGAATACTTTGAATATTATTATTTAATTATGATGCATTTTATTTTTCATTTGGATGATATAACTTGTTTATTTTGGAATGTTTTACTTTATATAGTAATAATACTTTAATTAATATTAAAATTATATTTTTTTTCATACATATATTTTTAAATTTATATTCATATTAAATTTTAAATATATATTAGATTTTTTTAATATTAATTTTGTATTTATTAAAATTATTAATTTTAATAAAGTTACCCATTTGTGGTGTCCTGAACGACTACAAATGGGATTTTTTTGTATGACTAGAAATTTTATAGGGGATTAAACAGCAACAAAGTGTGTTTTTTTCAAAGCAAAATGGTTCCTTTATGGCGGCAGCCTTTACAGTTCGAAATACTAACAAAAAACTTGTGATGGTTTAAACTCCACAAATGAAAAACAAAAAACCAGACATGAAGTCATTTTGAGCACCACAAAATATTGTGATCGGCCACAAATTAAACATTTGTGGTATCTTCCCGTATTTGTGGGACTTTTGACGGACACATTAAAATTTTCTTTTAGTATAACGATTACTAAATTATTATGAAAACATGATAAATTTCTATATTCTTATAGAAAATAAAAATCGTAAAGAGTTCTACTTATTATTATTTATTTTTCAATAGTAAAATAATCCTAATTTTGATTTGAAATTGGACAAAGAACAAAAAAGCATAGCATATGATAATATATAATTCATAGTCAAATATATCTAAGAAGGTTCATCTACATCATAATCAAAACAAACATAGCTCATAGTCAAATATATAATAGCAAAGAAAGATTTTAAATTACATATAAAGAGAAATGGTTGAATCATCCACTTCTTGTTACATGAGAAATCTTCAACTCTTTTGTCTTCCAAATAAAGAAATTTTGATCTTCCATTGACATAAAAGTCATAAACAACTATAATGCTGACAGTCTCAAGATGTTGATAAAGCAATAAAACAATGACACTAGAAAATACTAAAAAATCTATCTTGATAAAGAGTTATCATATATGTTATATTCCTGGATATTTAGGGAGCAGTGTTTTTATACATCTACGCTATTTGTGCTATGAAAAGACTTTCATTTAACACACAAAACTTTGGTGTTATTTGCTTCAAATCTTAAAAACCAATTTTTTCAACGTCCAAAATAATTTTAGATAAATTATATTTGATAAGTACTAAATTTTAAATTTTAAAAACATATCAAATTCAAACTTCACACAAGACATCTAAATTTTCATAGACAACTTTGCTTACTATTACCGATGATCACCTTAACGACTACCATTTCTGTCAATGGCTAAGGTAGAAGTCATCGATTGTTGGAATCTTAATCATCGATGATCGTAAACAATAATAATGGTGGTGGACAGTAGCTAAAGTGATAAATGGAGGTTTACGTCGACAACTAATGATAGTAACGTGTTAATCATAAAAGGAAGAAAAAAATTATAAAATTTATTTTTGTCTTTGAAATTCAAATAAAAACTGTTTTAGAATTATGTAAAAATAAAAACTCAACTGAACAATTTTTATTTGCAAATTTAACTTTAAAAAAAAAACAACTTAGAACGTTTACTAAATTTTGATTTGGACTCCCTAATTTTAGCACATTAAATTTTACATTAAATTTTTTACCTCAAGTGGCCACTCAATAAAATTCTCCCATGGGTGACAATTACAAACCTCAACAACTCACGAAAATTAAAGGGGCGAATACATAATTCAAGTAGTTTGAATTAAATATTAAGAATTTCAAATTCAGATGAAAGAGAAAAATACTAACATAATTACTAAATATTAAATCTGGTTGTTCAAAAAGAAGAAACAACATTGTTAAAAATTAGAGGCGCAATAATAAAGGTGCAAAAATAGAGGTGCAATAATAAAGAAGTATATGACAAAGCAATTATATAATATTTTAACAACTAAAATAACTTTGTACTTTATTTAAGGGTACGATACATTAAAAGCTATAACTAATTAGCATTGACTTCGATTTTCATTCCACGAGGGCAGTGACCAGGAATCCCACAAATGAAGTAGTTGGGTCCCTTATCAAGGGCAATTCTATCAGCTCCAGAGACATAAAATCTAGATCCTCCTAAAGCCATACATGAATTGTACCCATATTCGTTCACTCTCACCACATTGTGTATCACAGGGTTGTAATTGAATACTGCACGTAAAAAACAATTAAAGCATGTGTAAAAAAAATAGATCAATGTGTAAAAAGTATATCCAAATAATAATAACTTATTATTCATTTTTTTTAATTTTATTTTTATTATTTAACTAAAATGATTTTTGACCTTTTATAATTTAGTTATTATAATTTAAATGTAAATAATATTTAAAATAATTTATTTACCAATAATTTATAAGATTTAAATTTTAATTTTTTAATATTTAAAACAAATCTTAAATGGCAGTTAAACATATACACAAATTAAGAAATTGCATGTCAACTAATAAACAAAACGATCTATTGAAAACCAATATAAATAAAATAAAAAATAAAAGAAATATTCCGATCCAAATCAAATTAACAAATACTCAATGAGTCTAAAGAAGCAAAATTAAAGTTTATAAGAAATACTAACCGAGTATGTCACCCTCCTTAAAAGTCTTTCCTGAAGGCCAATTTTGAACATCAAAGGTCCAAACACCTTCATCACCAACAGTGTATGTGTCTGCATCAATCATCTTACATTGAAATACAAACATACTAAATAGTACTATTACTATAATACTTGTAGCATTGTCTCTTATCTCTGCCATCTTTATGTATATAATATTTTGTTCTTGGTTAATAAACTTTGAGTGGTCACAAGTGAGCTACGAGATTGTTTTATAGCCTATAGTGTGTGTGTTAAATTAGTAAAATTATTTCATTTTTTAATTAGTTCTGCAATTAATACTTGTATATGACTTAATTAATGAAAATATACTAGTATTTATCTTTAATTATAATATTGTAGTAAGAATTTTATTTATCAGTTTTTATAATATTGTATTTGAATTTTTAACGGTATTAATTATTTTTTATTTAAATGTCCTTAAATAATTTATTTTTTTTATTTACAATCAACTATAAATACTATAATAAAAATATTAACTAATTATATTTTTAAAAATAATATTTTAAAAAGTCTTATGCTCAAAAGTCTTATGCTCAAAACTTTGACAACCTTTCTTATTGATTGGCCAAATAAACTTATAAGGCCTTATTTGTCTATCAAAATTTATAAACATTTAATGAGTCATTATTGTTTTTGGAAATTGAGCCATGATCTTAAATATAGCTTTTTTATAAGAATAATTATCAAAACTCAAAATCGTAAAAAATCCCAAAAACCACCAACAGCACTTTTTTATGTCTCCAAGGTTGTTTTCCAGTGTTAAAAAATTAAACCAAAATAATAAATCTAGACACCACTTTCCAATAAGTCAAATGTCCATTAATGATAATTAAATTGATAGAAGGTTCGTTTCGAAATACTTTTCCTTCGTTCTTTTCTAAATAGTTGATTTGACAGAATATATTTATTTTTATTTATTTGTAGTTTATAATGTTTAATGTAATATTAATTATTGATATGTAAATAGTATTTTAATTATTTATTATAGATAGAGAAATAAATATAATGAGATAATAAATGATTAAGAGTGGTGTATAAACATGATAAATAATTGTATTAAAAATAATAATGTATTTATTGTTTTGGTGTGTGTAAAAACTCAAAAAGGAGCAAAAGAAGTATTTGAAAATTTTATCACAACAAAATGAAAATGAAATTTTTTTAGAAAATAAAA
>JBBPBR010000001.1:15873294-15885171 GCA_037974775.1 Cicer pinnatifidum | reverse complement strand
CGGCTTCAACATGCGGGTCGTTTTCTCGGCTTCAGGTGCGAGTCGTTTTCCCGGTTTCAACATGCGGGTCGTTTTCTCGGCTTTGGGTGCGAGTCGTTTTCCCGGCTTCAACGTGCGAGTCATTTTCTCGGCTTTGGGTGCGAGTCGTTTTCCCGACTTCAACGTGCGGGTCATTTTCTCGGCTTCGGGTGCGAGTCGTTTTCCCAGCTTCAACGTGCGGGTCGTTTTCTCGACTTTGAATTTATGAATGAGTGAATGAATGAATGAGTATGTCAGTTTTTATCAATATTTTTATTGGACACGGCCATTCAAATCATGAATGAGAAAAAGCACTTATACCCTTTTCTTGAACGTGATATCTTTGATCTTTGTCCTCTTTTATTTTCCTTTTCTTTCGTTCTCTTCTCTCTTTTTTTTTTTGAATAAGAATTAATAGTGTGATCTGAAGTTATATCCGATTTCATTATATTGAGGTATGATAATGTTTTATTTTCCAATACATGATAATCATAAGTACATTCAAGAAAAAGAGTTAAATTATAAAGGTGACAACAGTATATATCAATATATTGAAAGAAAATATATATACATACGAGAAAACAAAAGAAATGGGTGGAAGACCCGACTTGGTTACTAGTAATTCAAAAGTAGACTGTACTAACTTCTCATGCCATAACATAATCCATATTGTTGGTCTTATCATTTCAAGTACATATTCTCTATCCTTGTTTTTGTCGTTAATTTTCTTCTTCTCTTGGGTCGCCCTTTTGGGTTTTCAACCCAACAAATATTTTTTGTGTACCCTAATTTTTGCCTAGGTTGCCCGATTTTCAACCTAGCGGGTTTTTTTTTAACCCTTGTTTTTGCCTAGGTCGCCCTTTTGGGTTTTCAATCTAGCGAGTATATTTTTTTGTACCCTAATTTTACCTAGGTCGCCTTTTCAGGTTTTCAACCTAGCGGATATTCATTATTTAAGCATAATACTTTTTTACGGCGTCTGAGTTTACAGGAAGAGCTAAATCTTTTCCATCCATATTCGTAAGGATCAAAGCTCCACCTGAGAAAGCTTTTTTCACAACGTATGGGCCCTCATAGTTAGGAGTCCATTTCCCGCGATAATCCTTTTGAATGGGCAAGATCTTTTTCAGTACCAGGTCTCCTTCTTGGAATTCTCGAGGACGTATTTTTTTCTCATATGCTTTTTTCAGTCTTTTCTGGTATAATTGCCCATGGCATAAGGCTGCCAACCTTTTTTCTTCAATCAAATTCAATTGATCAAAACGTGTTTGTACCCATTTCGATTCCTCTAGTTTAGCTTCCATTAATACTCTTAGCGAGGGGATTTCTACTTCAATAGGTAGCACAACCTCCATCCCATATACTAAGGAAAAAGGGGTTGCCCCAGTTGAAGTGCGTACCGAAGTACGGTACCCGTGTAGTGCAAACGGCAACATCTCATGCCAATCTTTGTATGTTATAACCATTTTCTGAATAATTTTTTTGATGTTTTTATTTGCTGCTTCAACTGCACCATTCATTTTTGGTCTGTATGGGGACGAGTTGTGGTGTTGAATTTTAAAGGTGGCACACAATTCATCCATCATTTTGTTATTTAGATTTGTGGCATTGTCAGTAATGATCTTGCTTGGTAGACCATAACGACATATTAATTCCCTTTTTATAAATTTGACTACCACATTTTTGGTTACATTGGCATATGAAGCGGCCTCTACCCATTTGGTAAAGTAATCAATTGCCACCAAGATGAAGCGATGTCCATTTGATGCTTTTGGTTCGATCATTCTGATGACATCTATGCCCCACATTGAGAACGACCAGGGCGCTGAAAGGGTGTTCAGGGGCACTGGTGGGGCGTGGATATTATCAGCATATATTTGACACTTATGGCATTTCTTTACATAATTAAAACAATCTTTTTCTAGGGTGAGCCAATAATATCCAGCCCGAAGAATCTTTCTAGACATGGCGTGTCCATTCATATGGATCCCATAAGATCCATCGTGGATATCTTGTAGAATTTCTTTTGCCTCATTGACATCAACACATCTGAGGAGTACCATATCGTGATTCCTCTTATACAAAATATTTTCGTTCACAAAAAAGCTTGCGGTTAACCATCTCAGAGTTCTTTTCTCATTCTCCGATATTCCGGGAGGATATTCTTTATTTATAAGATAATTTTTGATGTCGTGATACCACGGTTTTCCGTCAGTTTCTTCTTCCATTACATGGCAATAGGCTGAATAATCTCGACTCTCCATTTTAATTGATGGGATTTCATCGTTTCTATTTATTTGGAACATAGATGATCAAGTAGCCAAAGCATCAGCCAATTGATTGTCTTCTCGAGGGACATGGTGAAACGTGATTTTGTCAAATTCTAAAGACAATTCTTTTATGTAGGTAAAATAAGGTATTAGCTTCTTATCTCGAGTTTCCAATTCTTGGTTAAGCTGATTAATGACTAGGGCTGAATCTCCATATACTTCTAGAACTTTCGCTTTTGATTCCAAAACCGCTAAAATTCCCATGGCACAAGCTTCATATTCCGCCATATTATTGGTACAATCAAAACACAATCGCGCTGTGATAGGTATGAACCTTTTTTTGGGAGATATTAAAACAACCCCAATCCCATGCCCCATTATGTTTGAGGCCCCGTCAAACAACAAGGTCCATTTTCCATCATCATTTTCTTCAGACAAAATCATGATGCTTTCGTCTGGGAATTCGCATTGCATTGATTTATAATCATCCACAGGTTGATTGGCTAGATAATCCGTTAAGGCACTCCCTTTGATGGCTTTCTGAGTAACATAGGTAATATCATATTCTGATAACATCATTTGCCATCGAGCAATTCGCCCTGTGAGAGCGGGCTTTTCAAAAATGTACTTGATTGGATCCATTTTGGATATTAAATAAGTTGTATGGCAAAGCATGTATTGCCTCAAGCGACGAGCTGCCCATGCTAAGGCACAACAAGTACGTTCTAACATTGTATATCTTGTTTCAACATCTGTAAATTTTTTACTTAGATAGTAAATGGCATGCTCTTTTTTTCCTGTTTCATCGTGTTGCCCCAGTACGCATCCCATGGCCCCGTCGAGGACTGTAAGATACATAATCAAGGGTCGGCCCGAAACTGGTGGGGCTAGAATTAGAGGCTTTTGCAAGTATTGTCGGATTTTTTCAAATGCATTTTGACATTCTTCGTTCCACACAACTGGTTGATTTTTCCGTAAAAGTTTAAATATCGGTTCACATGTAGCAGTTAGTTGTGATATAAATCTTGAAATATAATTTAGTCTTCCAAGAAAACCGCGAACTTCTTTTTCTGTACTCGGGGGAGGCATTTCTGCAATGGCTCGAATCTTATCGGGATCAACCTCTATTCCTCTTTGACTAACTACAAATCCCAATACTTTGCCCGATCTCACACCAAAAGTGCATTTGGAAGGGTTGAGCTTTAGCTTAAACTTTCTATGTCTTTCGAAGAGTTTCTATAGATCAATAATATGTTCTTCTTCTGTTTGTGACTTAGCAATCATGTCGTCTACATAAACTTCGACCTCTTTATGTATCATGTCATGGAATAGGGTTACCATAGCTCTTTGGTAGGTTGCCCCAGCGTTCTTCAGACCAAAAGGCATTACTTTGTAACAAAATGTTCCCCAAGGAGTGATGAAAGTCGTTTTTTCCATATCTTCAGCTGCCATCTTAATTTGATTATACCCAGAGAAACCATCCATAAAGGAAAAGAGGAAATGGTGAGCCGTATTATCAACCAAAATATCGATGTGAGGTAACGGGAAATCGTCTTTAGGATTGGCTTTATTAAGGTCCCTATAATCAACACAAATTCGTACTTTGCCATCCTTTTTTGGCACTGGTACAATATTGGCTATCCATCGAGGAATCCTGCGTCAAATTGTTTTTGTACTTCTTCCCTGATTTTTAATGACATATCGGGCTTCATTCGCCTTAATTTTTGTTTGACCGAAGAAAAATCGGGTTTTAAGGGCAATTTATGTTCCACTATGCTAGTATCCAGTCCAGGCATATCCTGATATGACCAGGCAAAAACATCTTTGTATTCATGTAGGAGTTGGATTAATTTGTGATATACTTCTTTCCTTAAGATGGTGCCAACCTTAATTTCTTTCCTTCCTTCTTCCGTCCCTAGATTAACAATTTCTATTGGTTCCTCAAAGGGCATGATACCCTTGTTTTCCCGTTCTACCGCTCTTAACAAATCTAGAGGGGGTTCATAATCTTCTTCATTTTCTTTTTCTGTCTGACTAACAAGATGGTTAAGATTATGCTGCGAGATCTTAGTACAGTCGTCTGTGAATGAACTATTCCCAAATTTGCAGGATTCAAGGCTAGGATAAGGAGAAAGAAGGAGAGAGAGAAAAAAAATGGCGAATGAATATTAAAAAATGAAAGTGGTAAGAAAGAACAATAAGAAAACAAAATAAGAATGCATTTATTAAAATTCAAAGTATTGAGAAAACAACATTATGACCATCCTAAATATTATGAAGCATCTTAAGGTCGTGGTAATAGTAATAATGCTTTTAGAATTACATGGGAATTGCATTAAATATTATAGGTGACTTGACTACTCTCCAATTCCTAACTTCTGCTTCTGCACCACACGGACGAATCCAATTAGCCTCCTCATCAAACATGTCATCTTCAACTGCTGCAATATGGATCTCACTTGTTGGTCTTGCACTTTGGAAATTATGTCGGATGTTACAGATGGGAATCTTTTCAATTCTTGGTTCTCGATTTTCAATTCGAGCTAATCTTTTTTCTTTTTTCTCTTTGACTAATCTCCATTTGTCAGCCTTGGTGGGTTTGTAGCCTAAACCACACTTATCTCTATTCTCAGGAAGTTCCACCGGTTCTTTAAGCCCTTCTTCATCCTTCCCCAACCCATGCAATGGACGGTGTCCTCTGCTCAACATGAACTTGGCCACCATAATAGCCGTGTTTGACATATGTGGTTCTATAGGTGTCGTCTCGACATAAGCAGTGTCCACAATTTCTAGTGTTTGGAAGGCAGTTTCTAGAGCTTCTTTTGCTGTCTCAACATAAGGCGTGGTGGACAACTTACTCACCAACAAGTCTCCTTCTCCAGACACGATTACCAATTGATCATTTACCATATACTTCAGCTTTTGATGTAAGGTTGATGGCACTACGCCGGCCGAATGTATCCATGGTCTTCCTAATAAACAACTATAGGCGGGTACAATATCCATCACCTGAAACTTGATTTCAAATGTGACCGGGCCTATTTGAATTGGGAGTTCAATTTCCCCCATTACTTCTCTGCGACTCCCATCGAAAGCTCTAACAACCATGGGACTTGGTCTCATATACGTACCATCACAAGGTAATTTTGCTAATGTTGATTTTGATATAACATTCAGCGATGAGCCATTGTCAATGAGGACTCTTGATATTATATAGTCGAGGCACATTACTGATATGTGTAGTGCTTTATTATGTCCTCTTCCTTCGGTTGGCAGCTCGTCATCTGTGAAAGCTAGGTGATTGTTGGCAGTGATGTTATTTATTATGCCTCCAAATTTGTCCAAAGTGATGTCGTGAGTGACATGAGCCTCGTTTAGTATTTTCATCAATAGCTTCCGGTGGGACTCAGAATTCATCAAGAGGGATAACAATGAAATCTTTGTGGGAGTATGGTTGAGTTGGTCGACTATTTTGTATTCACTTTGTTGGATGATTTTGAGAAATTCTCGAGCTTCTTCATTAGAAACCTCTTTCTCATTTTCTATTTTCTCCTTTTCGACTTCTTCAATTACTTTCTTTTTCCCTTTATCTGTGTATGGCTTCTCAAACGCCACTATCATTTCTCTTTGTGATTTTTCTGGGGAGTATATCCGACCACTTTTAGTCATTCCTCCTATCCCTGAAACATTTGTGACATCGGTGGTTTTAGAGCTAGAAACATCTTTGTTCTTCTGTTCAACTAGATGTACCTCTATATTATAGTTCCAAGGTACCGCTTTGTTGTCTTTATATGGAAAAGGGCTTGGTATCTGAACTATTAAGGTCCTCAGATCACCAAGGGCATTCACACTTTCCTCCTTAGTGAAATGAATGACCAATGGCTTTGGGATGGTTATGCCAAGTTTTTCTTCTGATTGGGTTGCAATCATATCGTCATTCTTTTCCCAACGACCTATTTGAATGGTGCCTATGTTTATCAATTTTCGAAGTTCATTTTTGAACTCCTTGCATTCTTCTATGGAATGATCTTCATTGAGGTGGAAATTGCATCTTGATTTCCCATTGGCATTTCCTCGGATTAATCCAAATTTACATAGCTGATAAAAAATCGGTTCCATCGGCGTCTTAATTTTCTCAACCTCTTTTATTAATGGGTGATTTTCTTCGATTGCATTCACTATCGGCCCACCATGAACTATTAGGGGATTATTTCTCACGCTAGGTTCATTTTCTTTAAAATCCAACCATCCTGCTTTAAGCAAATCGTGCACCCTTAAATTTTAAAGCTAGGCAATTTTCAGTAGAGTGTCCTACAGCCCCAGAGTGGTAATCACATGTGGCGTTCAAGTCATATCCTTTAGGGTAGGGTGGTTGTATAGGTTTCCCTAGACATAGTGCAACCATAGAATTGCTAACCAAATGTGGTAACAACTCTGCATAAGTCATAGGGATTGGATCGAAATGTACAAACTTCCTCCCACGATGGTTTTTTCCCTGACTTTCATGTGAATCTTGATTCCCTTGTAAGTGTTGACTTAGGGTACCCGGGCTTTGTGAATTTGCAGCGGCATAAGGGCGATGCGCAAAAGAAGGATTAGTTGTGTTTGACGCCACAAAATGGCTTTCTTCTTCCTTTTTCTTATTCGCACCTGCGGGCAATTTTTGTGTGTTATTTAATCCGGTATAGCCAGAAACAATCTTTCCATTTTTCAATCCCATTTCTACTCTTTCCCCTATGATGACGAGATCTGAAAAATTTGATGAAACGCTTCCTATCATTTTGTCATAAAACAGAGGTTGAAGAGTGTTTATGAACATAGTCACCATTTCTTTTTCAGATAGGGGGGGTTCAACCTGGGAAGCTAACTCCCTCCATCGTTGGGCATATTCCTTGAATGTCTCATTGTCCCGTTTTGTCATATTTTGCAACTGCATTCTGTCAGGAGCCATGTCAAGATTTTATTTGTACTGTTTCAAAATGGCATCCACCAAATCTTTCCAAGAGCCGATATGAGCTCGTTCAAGATGCATATACCAACTCAGGGAGGCTCCTGTCAAACTATCTTGAAAGAAGTGGATTAGTAGTTTTTCATCATGAGCGCAAAAACCCATTTTTCGACAATACATAATAAGATGGTTGTTAGGGCATGTTGTTCCCTTGTATTTGTCAAATTCAGGCAATTTGAATTTCGGTGGTATTATAACATCAGAAATGAGGCATAGGTCTGAAGCATCAAATCCATAATTGTTTCCCCCTTCGATAACTCTCAAGCGCTCTTCCAAGGCTTGCCATTTTTCTTGGGATTGATTGTTCTCGAGCGGTCGAGGTTCATGATGTATGTTTAACATCACCGGCGTAGCTTCGGTAATTTTTCCTTGCGGTGAAGTTCCAGGAAATCCCGAAGTAAGGGGTGAAGATTGCACTTGAGGGAATTCACCGATACTAGTTTGTGGATTTGTAGCCACAACCAGCGGATTGTTGTTGGGGAGATGAGTGTCCATGGGTGGGGTATAGCCTGTCGGCAAACCATAAAGTGCAAATTGTTGTGTCTTCCCTTCTTGATAATTAGTGTGAAGGTGTGGAGCAGCACTTGTTGGGTGAACTATAGTGTTTTGTGACACCCCCTCGTCTACCAAAGGATTCCCATCATTTTTATTTCCAAGTGCTTGTAGAATCTCCAAGATCTTGGTCATTTGCTCCTTGAGTTGGTTCACGTCTTCTCTTATTTCTGTTTGCTCTAGCTCATCCATAATTTTTGACTGAGATCGTGTCCGATAACGGTGTCGTAGCACCAATTTTTTTGTTTGTTGTGTTATTTTTTCTGTGAAAGAATATGGCATGAGTATGCAACATGATGTATGAAAATGTAATTGTACATGAATGTCAAAGAACTATTTATTGCTTGTTTGTGAATATCTTAACCAATAAAGAGAGAGTTATGGGACCAAAAGTAGAGTCAAATTTAATTTATTGAAAATTAGAAAAATACAAGTTTTACCACAGAACAAAAGCTGAAATCTAAACACAAAATTCGCAGATTTAATGAGCAATCAATTTTTTCATTTGCTCGATTAAACTTTTACAATATTAATAAAAATAGAGATCTCTTGAGGGGTAGAGAGAGGATTAGCCATCCCATCAACGGCCCTTAATAATGGTGGAATATCCTCGATAGCAGAGTTGGTCAAATAAACTAGTTTGGAGAAACGGTACATCCAAAACATCCTTCTTGAACATGTCTCTCGATAGTGTCTTTTTGTGTATACATCTCGTCTTCTTTTCTTGAAAGTTCTACTCGGTATGCTTCAATGATCCCTTCTTGACATTGCTTTTCTACCATGATCTTGCTTTCACATTCCGCTCTTACCCTCTCTATTTGTTGCTTTAGATTTGCTTCTAGTCGACGGAGGACTTCATGTTTTTCCCCAGATTTCTTTAGTAACTCTTTAAGTCTAAGACCTTCAATCATTGCATCATCCCTTTCTTGACGTCTGAGTCTTAACTCTTCATTCGCACCCCGCAAACAGATTCGAGTTCTCTCCTTGCTTTCTTCTTCCTCTCTTGCCCTCTTTTGTACTTTCTCAAGGATAAGGGATTGTTGAATATTCTTATACTCCATATCTCTATAAGCCTGATGAGCCGTCTCCAATTCTTTTTGTAATTTTTCAATTTCTTGTCCTTTGAGAGCTAAGTCGGCCTCTAAATCTTCAGTACTGAAAAAAGATTCTGTTGTTACTACTTCGGGAGTAATTATGGTGCTATGAAAAGGCAACTTGACCTCTAATGCCCTCTTTTTCACCCAATTATGATATTCCTCTCCTATACCACAACTTCTAGGCCCTAATTCTTGACCTCTTCTAACAACATCTCCCCAAGACTTATGTATTCTTCTCATCAAGCTGGCATCATAAACATCTCGTCCATGAATGACAAAAGATTTTGTTACGTCCATTATTGGAGGTTTTGTCATAGGATAGCCCAATTGTCTCAATGCAACATAGGGACTATAATTTATACACCCTTTGGTTCCCATGAGGGGAACATCGACAAAAACACCGCATCTACAAATCACTTCATTTATATCTTGACTTCTGGAGTACCATTGAATCGTTCTTTCGTTGAGATTTGCTAGAACGCTGGCCCAATCTTTTTTGCTTTTAGTTCTTAATTGATGCATGTCTTGAAAAATATGTTTGACAAACCAAACATAGAGTATTGGAGAGCAACAATGGATTAGGCCCCCCTCTTTCTCATGACGAAAGTTGAGCGTGCAGTAAATGTCAGCCAAAACTGCCGGTACTGGATTCTCCCCTCTATGCTTGTAAGCCAAAAAGACGTCTATCGCCGTGAAGTCCACAAAATCCTTAATAGTTGGAAATAAAACAATTCCATATATAATTAAGGCAAGCACATCCATGAAAGTATCCCATTTTCCATCTCTTGCTAAGTTTACTGCTTTCTGCTCAAGATATTTTATCGGAAATCCGATCAAATTATCTTTGTTGGTTCTATTGTCTTCTATTTCCTTTATAGGGATATCAGACGTTTCAGCAATTGTTTTCAGTGATGGGTAGTGTTCCATGTATTGGTACGGTTTAGTCCCCTTCATCGGATATCCCATTATTCGTTCGAACTCCTCCAACGTTGGGGCCAACTGAAAGTCCTTGAAAGTGAAACACCTGAAAGGAGGATCATAGAATTGGGCCAACGCTGTAAGGGCATCCACTTGTACATTAACTTCAAGTAAATCAAGAATTTTGCCGAATTTTCCCATAAAGATTACACGTTGTACTTTTTTCAACTTCCGAGCAAGATTCTTAATGTTGTTTACATCTGGTTTAAAAACTTTCAATGGTAAGGTCTTTCTTAATGGAATAATGTTTGAGCCACCATTTGATCTCATATTTCCTGCGGTTAAAGTTATTCACAACAAGCTTTAATTTTTATGGTTTTTAAAATGATGAGATAATGATTTTTCAAAAGTAACCATGATAAAGAATATTATGCAAAAAAAATAAAAATGATGATGATGAGGAAAAAAAACTTGGGTATACTAGGAGTTAGTGAACATGACATAGAGTATGTTTTTCGTATGTACGTGTTATTTATACCATTTTTCATGTGAACCTTTACTAAGGGTAGCTCTATAGTTCTAAATTGGTTCCTAGAGCACACAACTCAATTCTAAAATATTAAACCAATTAATAGGTAAACTATTAAAATGGCAATATTCTAGAAAAGGTCAACTCTAGGTGAGACTTTCATGACAACCAAACAGGATGTACATCCAGAAGATTATCATTACACAGTCTCTAACTTATCTTAGGTTTGCACTCAGCCCGGGTATAGAGTCCACTCATAAGTGTGTGAATCGTGTTAGGGTGTATAGAAAAATACATAAAATAATAAAAAAAATCATCATAATAAAATAAATTGAAGAAACACATATAATTATATTAATAATATAACAAAATAATAAAATAAAATAAAAATAAAACAAAACAATAGGGGTAATATAAATAAAATAATAAATAATAAAATAACTATATATAATTAATTAAATTGGGCTTGATTGTCACAAGTCCCCAGCGGAGTCGCCAACTGTAGCGTCCAGTTTTTCCGCGAAAAAGGAGTCGCCACCAATTTTATTTTTTATTAAAGGAAAAATTGGATAAAACTTAAAATAATATTTTTGAACCAAAAATTTGGATTCGGGAGTCGATTACGAGTAGGGAAGTATTATCACCCTACAACGTCCGTTAAAACGGTTACCCTATAATTAATTTTATACAAATTATTTTTTATTTATTTTATTTATTTTAACCCCAAAAAGAATAATGAAAAATTAAATTATTTACATTAATGAAAGAAGAACAAAATTTTTTTATTAATTTGGTTTGACAAGGGGAAGATCTTGCTCCTACGTATCCCCAGGTGCAATAGGGAAATCAAAACACACGTAGTTCTTGGGTAGAAAATATTTGGTGTGTTGACCGATTTTATTATTATTTTTATTTATATACGTGTTAAAAAAAATAAAAGTGTAATAATAATAGTAATAATAATAATATTTGTCTGTTTTAACGGAAAAAGAAATTAATTTTTTTTAAGAAAAAGATTTTCGTAACGTGGCGGTTTGTGAACGAGACAAAGGGACACGACGGTGAAATAATCTGTTAAATAATTTGCTCGTACGTTGTCGGATCTGTCGCGACACAAAGGCCACCAACGATGAAAGTAAATAATATGGTGTAGCGAGCGAGGATGAATTTCATCCGACGGCAACAACCATTAATTGTCAATTGATATAGATTTTTTGGTGTAGATTTCAAAAGACAAAAGAATAATTGTCAATTGATTACTATTAATCTATTTTTTGGTTTCTTTTCTTTTAATTGACCACAATTATACCGATTCTTATTGCCATTGATTCATTTCTTCGGTTTTCTTTTCTATTCAATTGATCACCATTATTCTGATTTTTATGACTATCAATCAATTTCTTTTCTGTTTTTTTTTTCATTTATTTTGATCATCATTGCATCAATTTTTATGACAATCAATTCATTTCTTTTAAGTTTCCTTTA
>JBBPBR010000001.1:15840089-15869192 GCA_037974775.1 Cicer pinnatifidum | reverse complement strand
AAAAAAAAAAAAAAAAAAAAAAAAAAAAAAACCAAAATTTGTAGTTGGAGGTCGCTTCCCCATAGAGAGGCTTCCTCTTCCGGAGGTCCCTTCTCTAAGAAAAAACTTCCTATTAAATTTAAAAAGTATAGCGGTTTAAAAAAAAAATTTCAATGTATGGCATTTAGAGAATAAACAATTAAAATAGGAATATTTGCATAAAAAACTCAAAATCCACACAACAACTAACATCAATGAGCATTGTATTTTGTTGTCTCCAAGATTGTTTTCCTTTTAAGAAAACAGAGACACCACTTCCAATAAGACAAATTTCCAATAGTGATAATTAAATTAAACAAATGCTCACTTTTTTTAGAAGAATGAAACCTCACGTGGAAATATTATTTTTATAAATAAAATAAAAACATAAATGTTATTAAAAAAACTTATCATAATTAAAAAATTAATTATTGCTAAAAATTATTCATTTATATCAACTAATCATATAAAAACCACTATCTTAACATATAATAAAAAAAAAATTAATAATTCAAATTGTTTAAAATTACTCTCATAATTTAAAAATTACATTAATATAAGAATAAGTTGACATTGATAAAATTGAGCGATTACATAAAAAAAATTAAAAATAACCATTATATAAATAACAAAATGTTTACTATCTCTATTCCTAAATATAGAACTACTTCAATCAAACCATATAAATTTAAATAAAATAAAAAGATAATAACATTAAATTTTTTAAAATTGATTTTATTTTTATATATTTATTTTTGAAAAGAGAAAATTATTAAATATTTATATTATAGTATTTATTGTTGATTACATAAAAAATGTAAATTAATTAGATAAAAGTTAATAAATAATAATTAATACAATAAATTTTTTTTTTTAAATATTCTAAAAAAAGGGACCACCTTAGCCCTTGTGCAGACCTGACCTTGATTTGGTGAATTTTTCTTCCATACTATATTAAACACAATAAAAAGTACCACACATAAAAAGATGAAGGACTTTGACTACTTTAAATTTCTGGCCCACAGACCTCACACACACATATAAATAGAGAAGAGAAATCAAATTATAATCAAAGAATTATATTAATTTAATAAACCTGTGTAATGTACAAAATTTTAATTAGACACGTCTAATATACAAAAGTATACCTAAAAGAGTACCCATGTATACTGAACTCATAGATACCTTAGAATTTACCTTAAAAAAGTACCACACATATCTAATAGATCTGTGTCTCTACAAAAAATTTATTGCTAACAAAGTTACGTAGAATTATTTTATCAACAATATTGCTAACAAAACTATGGGGATATATGTAAGTCATAATATAAATATTTCATCAACAAAATTAACTATTATGTGTTTGAATTCAATCTTAAGAATGTAGCCGCGTTAAAAATTTTAAGAGTGAGCTTTGTGTCCATTATAATCATGTTCAATTTGAATGAGTAGTCTCTATGATTACATAAAATATATCCGATTTCACAAACAAAACATGAAAGTTAAAGAATTGCATCGTATCATAAAGTTATAGGAATGCATACAAAAATATTTTGTATGCCAAATTTTTGTTATTTGGCATCATATCATAAAGTTAAAGAATTGCATCATAACCAAAAGTTATAGGAATTTGGTTTTAATCTTTCCAAATTTTATTTGATTTTTTCTTTGTAATTTTTTTTTTGGTTTTTTATTTTATTTATTTTTTTTTTTTTGTCTTCGTCCAAAATTGGTTCTTCATATCGTCAATAATTTAGAGACTAAAATAAAATATTATATATAGATAGACTTAATTGTAGTTTTAGTCCCTCTATTTTAGTTGAATTACAAAAATAGTCTCCCATTTTAATTCTCCTCGATTTTAGCCCTCAAACAAAATTTTATTCTAAAATTCGATGAGTATCACTTTTTTGCACGTATTTAAATTACACCATGCCTCAAGATCTTGTGGTGCAACAAGTGTACATGAAATCTATGATCATAAGTGCTATGATGTGACTTAAAAAAAATGACATTTCATAAAAAAAATTACCAAAATTCTGTTTAAGGGACCAAAATTTGAAGAAGATATAAAATTGAGGGACTACTTTCGTGATTCAGCTAAAATAAGGAGACTAAAACTGCAATTGAATCGTATATATATTGCAGTGACTCATTTTAATAAAAAATAATTTTATAAGGACTAAAATAAAAAAATAAAGACCAAAAACAAACAAAAAATATTTGCATGGACCAAAATCAAATAAAAAATTTATAAGAATTAAACAAAAAAACACTCATAATAAAAAGAACCGATCATATATTTAAACATTTTTTATTTTATGTGAAATTTGATGCAAGAAATGGTGAAAGTAAACGGTCCTTGACTCTTTTAAATCAAAAAAACTTCTGAAACCAGCATACAATTCAAATTCTTATACCTACTCGTTAGTCTATTAAGTTCACAATAAATAAAAGAATCAAGGTAAAAAAAGTAATTAGTAATCGGTAAGGTCTAACTCATTGACAAAAAAAAAATTATTTAATAAATGTTGATATTATTAAGTTGAATATTATGTATCGAATTCAAATCAAAATTTGGCAATTATGTACAAATTTATTTTCTATTTTCTCTATAGAGAAAAATAAATAAAGTAATTAGTAGTTAAAAGATATAACAAAATACCCCAAATTGTACAAGTAAATATGCTATTTGACAATTTTATTAATACATTGTTCAACAATCGTTTTGCCCAAAGTTTAATATACAACGATAAATGTCTCAAGTAGGGCTTCGGTTTAGAGACACTTCTTCTTAGGAATTGGGTGAGGCGAGGGAGACCCCAAACTTTTCATATTTTTTATAAATATAAATACATTTCAATAGTTAAAATATTAAATTAAATATATAATTTATATATATAATATGTTTTGTTTATAAAGTCAAGTTCAACTGAAAAACACCGAAATTGTTGAATTCAACATCTTATTTAAAATTCATATATAAAACCACAATTGAGTGAATTAACGATGTTATTTACATCTTTCTGAGATAAAAAAAAATGTTACACATGTTATAACAAATTTGCATGCTTGCTAATTCTTCATCTCCTCAGTCATGTGATCGAACCCATGTAACCTCAGTTTTTTATTTTCTTTGCCCAAAATGTGTTGGCCAAAGGTAAAAATAAGCAAAAGGAAACACTGCACCAACAAACTGTATCTATGATATGGAAAACAATTTATATTATAAATGATGTCAATTGATCCTAACTCTCAATTAAATTAACCAAGTTTGACCACTGGTTCAGTTATAATTAAGGAACGTCAAATAAATTTTAAGCAAGACGACAAAAGTTGTAGAAAAACTAACCCAACCACTAATTAATATTTATTTATAAAAAAATATACACCAATGGATCTACAAAAAGAACAGGTCCAAACTATCTAATGCTGTCAGCTCCTGACGCGAGTGGCTAACACAATTACAACGAATTTGACTTGATGGCGAAGAAAAGCAGAAGTTGATTTTTGGAATATTTTCATGGCATTGAATATCTCAATTTAAACCCAGCTCTTGCTTGAGGTACTTAATTGCCTCTGATACACCATCCTGCAATTTGAAGGATCATGTATGTAACAAAATGTATAGTTATACAACCCTTATGGTTAGAGTTTTCAGATTTAAATCAGAGGCAAACTTCAGAAAAATAAGCTAATATATCTATTGTTAGAAAAAGAAACCAAGAATATATAGAACAGAAAAAGCAGAGCTACATAAACATTTCATCATTCATATAGTAATTTAACTCTAAATAGAAATCATATATAAATAAAAAGTAAAACATAGTGTATAAATAAAACAGTTCAATGACTCAATGAGTATACACTGATAGTAAAAGAAATTGCACAAAATAGTTAAAGATAATTTTGACGAAAACTGTAGTTAATTGAATTTTGAAAACAAGAACAAAAATTTCCTAAAATACACACTAAAAAAGGAACAGAGAGAGCTTTTGTTATAACTATTTTTAAAATAACAAAAAATTTAAGAATAGTTATTACCTCAAGATATATTCTTTCAGCAATTTCTGCAGCCCTTGTTTTGATTCTTGATGATAATGCATCATGTATTGCAAGTGATAGTACATGTGCAGCTTCCCGGATACTTGTGTCATCATTTTTATCAGGAAGCAAGTGGTTTCTACTGAGCGGTTCAGGTGAAACGCCGAGCCAATGCATTCTTTCAGCCCAATAAAACTGATCTAGCACAAAAGGGCACACTACCTGCAAGTTTGCAAAGCCATGTTAAGCGTATGTAGTCTAACAACCATTTGCAGAGAAACAGCTGAAAAAACAATTGAACAATTTACAGTTGTGTGGGAAATACTCGTATGCAAAGTTGTCAAACTCGAAAGTTTAAGTAAACCAATTGTTTTAGGTGAACTCACTCGTAAACTTGTACAAGCAAGTTTGTTAATCTGATGAGTTTAAGTTGTATGATAAAGTTTTACCTCGTAAGTTCTAACGATTCCACACTTTTAGGTACAAATTTTCAGTCAACTCATGGGTAGATTCAAATTTGAGTAAACATACAACAAACAGCGAGTTTACTCGCTTCAAAATCACTAAACTTGGGTGGAATCAGGCCAGTTTACAAGTTACTCGCAAGTCCTCTTTTTTAGGCCTAACCAGTTCAGCCCATTGTAAGGCTTCTTCCACACGTTTTGGAGAAATGAAACAATTGAGTCTGAGAAAAACAAAAAGTCGGAAATTCATCTCCAAAATTGAATCCTAACCTACCACCGGTCACCCTGAAACTCCGGCAGCAGTGTCACGTAAACGGTTTTATCTTGTGGCTTGTACAACAACCTCTTCTTTTCTGCGTCGAAAAAACAGGGCATGAACAGAGGTTTTTATTGATCTCATTCTTTGATTTCTTTCCTTTACTTCTTTGATTTAAAAAACTCTTTGGTTTCTTTAATTTCCCATTTTGTTCTGCCTCTTCTTTCTTCACATTCTTTGATCTATATAGTTTCAGATGCTTACGAAATATTTCAATTCCCGTTGCATTAATTTAATATTTGAGGATTTTGAGAAGGAATTGACTAATCATCAAGTTATTATAAAGAGTGATTTACTCCAAATCAATGCTAATTATTATGGTCAGAAAGGTCACTTACAGGAGGGATTTGATTAGGCTTAGTATGACAAGATTTGTCATTGCATATTTGACTCTTGATTGTCTCAATGAACACAAACCGTCATTGATATATATGTTTTGTTCAGAAGAGTAAAAATATCATAGGTTTGTAAGTACAGAAGATAAAACAAAAATTGAAAAGATGACTATAAATTGTTGATTTTGGAAGAAGATAGTAGTTGTATGTCTCAGGACTGTTGCGTCTCTTATGAACGTGCTTTGATTGATGAACACTAAGACTTTGTTTAGGAGTTTAGAGGGAAAGGGAAGGGAGGACTTTGGAGGGAGGAGAAAATAGAGAAATATAGAGAAATCTTTTATATTTTATAAGAGAGTGATTTTGTAGATAATGGTTAGAGAATGCTTATCATTAATATATTTTTAATTTATTAAGTATTATAACATGAAAATAATATGAAAAATTTGTCCAAGTCCTCCAAAATCCTCCTCTAATATAATTTTTAAGTTCCCCCAAAATAAAAAGATTTTGTATTATATCAAAACCCTCTATTTCCAAAACTCTTTATTCATTTCATTTCTTTCTTCTTTTTTAGTTTTTGAATAGTCCAACACATTTTATTCATATTTCCACCCAATATCATTCCTATTTCCAGAGGCATTTTTCCTCCCTCTACCTTTGAAAGATGTAGTAGCAGATGCACTTGTATTACTTCCAGACCCACCAATCTCATTCTCAACCATAAAATACTATTTTAGGCAGCAGCAATTAATAAGAATGAATGAACGCAATAGCAAATATAAACATAATGCAGAAAATGAAGCACCCTAATATTACAGTATAGCAACTTATGAACTCGTGTAAAATTTTCAAGCAATTAACAATTATAAACTCAGGTAAAATTTTCAAGCATGTAACTAGCAATCTAGCATTACAGTATCACACCCTCAATCAATTAACAACTATATTTATGACATCCATCAATTAGGAAATAAAATAAGAAATTTAATCCCTCGTGACTAGGATCAGCTTTGTGAGAATTAAACAAGTGTACTCTAAATGAGCAAATTAACTGAAAGCCACATTAATTTCCATAGAAGTACCTAATTAACAAGTAATTGAGGATCAAGAATTATCCATGAAAGATCGATTAACTATAACCCACATGACAACCCAAAAATGCATCAAATGAAGGGTCACTTATGATGAGACAATGTGACAGCATATTCCTTATCCTTCAAAAATAAAACATGTCATTTCCCTTTTCAGTATATCTTTGGATCCTTTTGGCCATAGCTAGATGCTTCTAGAATCAATGGGTTGGCAAAGTTTTGTACAAGGTTATTTGTTTTAGCTATGATTAGGTAATTATGGGGTAAATCTTGTAGTCAACTTATCTACTATCTATATATTGCCTTTGGGCCAATGAAATAAGCAAAGTTGGAAATCAAAACAATTCTTCTTTCTCCAACTCTAGGTTTGTCAACATTTTTTAACTTCATCGAGCTTTTTTCCAAGTTAGAAGCTCATGGGTTAGAAATTAGGTGTTATCGGCTCTAATCCCTAATATCTAAAAAAAAACTATTTCAATTGGTATCAGTCTCCAACGTCCACCTGATTATGTCAACCCCATCATCACGTTTAATTTCTGATTTGGAAAAGATGATAAACAATTGTCACACTGATATGCAATCTCGTTTCGAGGAGATGGTTGTACATATTAGAACTGGAATGGAGAATATACCTAACCTGGTATGCACCCAATGTCATCAGAGCAAGAACAATTACCCCAATGGTCGGCACAACGGCCAACACCACCAGAGAACCCTTGCAACACGTACGCTACTTGGATTTCCAAAGTGGAATTTCCTCATTTTGATAGAAAAAGTGTTTGTGACTAGCTCTACAAGAGTGATCAGTTCTTTCTACTTGACAGCATCCCTGCTACATCCATGGTGTGTTTAGCTTCCATCCACCTCGATGGATTAGCCCTGCAATGGCACCTAAACTACATGCGACAAAAATTTGACAAATATCCCCCGTAAACTCGCTCATTCCACCCGAGTTTCACCATTTTTCAGCGAGTTAGCTTGCGTAAACTCATTGTCTCCTGCGCGTTTACTTCAATTCTAACAAGTTGACTTGAAACTCGTACCTAAAAACTTAGAATCATCTGAATTTACCAATTAAAACCTGATTTTAACAGCATATATCACTAGGACATCCAAGCCATAGTTTTACTACAGCATATATAATATATGTTGGGGTAACTTTTTGCATGCATATATGGTATATAATACTCCTGCTTTCACAACGTTAACTCATCAAAAAGTTGTTTCAACCAAATAAATTCACATGTAGTGAGAGGCATATCTTGATACTCAGTCTCACATTGGATCTAGCAACAACATTTTGCTTCTTGCTTGTCAAATAAATAAAATTCCCTCCAACATGAACACAATAACCACGGATTGAACATCGATCACTAGGACATCCAAGTCAATCTAGATACATATATGCAACTACATTAGTATGAACTTTGTTCTCATAAAATTAACCCTCTTCTCGGGAACCCCTTTATATATCTCAAGATTTGATCCATTGTGTCACAATGACTATAACAAGTAGAGTTGACTCACAACACTAACACTAAAAATAAATTATTTGTCTGGTCTAGTCATAGTAAGGTAGTTCACTTTCCAACTGACATTGGATATCTACACAGGTCAAAAAATGACTCCCCTTTATCTGGCATAAGCTTAATACTTGGATCCATAGTTGTGTCAATGGAATTGCAATGTAACATTTGGGTGTCCTCCAAAATGTCAAGTGCATACCTCCTCTTACAAGTAACAACAACTCTCTTTGACCAGGCTACTTCAATTCCAACAAAATATTTTAGTTGGCCAAGCCTTTCCTCTATTTTAACCCTCAGCCTTATCTATTTATAACAATAGGATTACAATCTAAGATCCCATAATTATAGGGATAAGAATAATAATCTATATCTAGGTATGCACATAATAGAAATAAAGGAAAGTAAATCAGAGGGAAATACCTCAACACTTATTATTCAAGCTTAGTAAATTTTATTCATTTTAGTTCTTACCTTCTACAAAAATTAGGCGCTTTTAGTCCTAAAGAGGGACTAAAAGCATGCAATTCTTTTACAGGTGAAGACTAAAAATGAATAAAAAAAATATAGGAACTAAATTTGAATTGCGTGATTTATAGATAGAAATTAAAAACATATTTAACCCAAATGAAAAACTCATAGCCTTCAGAGAATACTCATGTAACCATAAATAAAACCGAATTACGAGAATCCTCTTCTATAGCCAGCAGTATGTCTCCAATCCATGGCTAATAATTCAACATATTGTGATCCTTCAATATATACTATCCAAGTATCAGACATCTTTTAGTAAAAAGTATGTCTTCTGCTCTGTTTTATTCAATGTATTATGAGTGTAAAAATCCTACAACTGAGTATCCAGCATCTAATAAAAGGCCATATGGTATCAAGGATTTCATTTATTACTAACCTGTGGTGTGCCTGCCAGTAATGCCGCAGCAGTAGTTCCACTAATTAGAGATGATCATCCCACACAAAAACATCTATTAGCAAGCACCTCTCTTGAATACTTCAATTCAGTTTACTGATAATATCAGAACAACCAGCAGATCAAAATACAAATTATCTTACCTGCCTCCATGGTGAATCACAGCAGCACATTTTGGGAAAAGCCAACCATATGGAATTGAACTGTATATTTTACAATAGATAAAACCATCATTCTTCGGTTGAAAAAAACTCAGTAGTTAATTAGCATAACTTCAACAGTCGGTGCCACTAAACTGTTGAAGAATAAAAAAGAAATTAGATTTTATTCTCTTTTATTTTATATTATTATGTTTATTTTTATTCTGTCACTATTACTCAATATTACTATTGTTATTTCTTTTCCTATATAAACAGCTTAGGGCTGTAGTAATAAAACATGAAAGTATTTTGTCTTTTACTTTCTTCATGGTATCAAGAGCTCTGGTTAGGGTTCTGTAAACCTTTCCACAACCATTAGGGTTTAGCGCTCCAACCAACTGAGCTATGGCACAGAGTACCCCATGGAAGGTAGCCCTCATGGGTAGCAGCGACAACGACAATTTGGATAAAAACTCAGAAGTAGTCAACAACGTCGACAATTTAGGCAACACCCCAGACGGCAGTAGCAATGGCACAGATGGCAGTGGCAGCGGCAATGGCAGCGGCACAGTCAGCAATGGCAGCGGCCCAGGCAACCATAATGGTTTTTCCAACAACTTTTTTGGCCATGAGGGAACTTCTAATGCCCTCAAGGTTGAAATCCAGCAACTAAACGGAAAAAATTATGTTGAATGGTCCCAAACCGCAAGATTGATTTTAGATGGTAAGGGCAGATTTGGTTTCCTAACAGGAGAGGTGCAAATGCCTGCCACAACTGATCCGAATTACAGGTTTTGGAAATCTGAAAACTCTGTTATTATTGCTTGGCTGCTTAGTAGTATGGAATCAACAATCAAAAAACCTTTTATGTTTTTGCCTACTGCGAAGGAAGTTTGGGAGGCTGTCAAAGAAACATACTCTGATGTTCATAATTCTTCTCAAATTTTCGATCTCAAATCACGATTGTGGCATGCCAAACAAGGAGATAGAGATGTCACTACCTATTATAATGAGTTGATGACACTATGGCAAGAATTGGATCTATGCTATGATGATCATTGGAAGTGCTGTGAGGACAGTGTTTTGTTTCTTAAGAGACAGGAGAACGACCGTGTATTCATGTTCTTGGTTGGGCTTAATAAGCGGCTTGATGAAGTCCGAGGCAGAATATTGGGAAAGATCCCATTGCCATCACTTCGGGAAGCATTCTCAGAAGTTAGAAGAGAAGAGGCGAGACAAGGTGTTATGATGGGTAAGTCACCTTCTGTTGGTGAGGTTGAAAGCTCTGCCCTAGTCACTAAGAATGAAGAAGGGAAGAGCGTTGGCAAGAAACCATGGTGCGAACATTGCAAACGTACAGGGCACACACGTGATACATGTTGGAAGATCCATGGAAAACCTCTAAATTGGAAGAAAAAGGAAAGAAACGAAGGTCATGCGCTCCAAGCCGGTACATCTGATCAAGATAAGCAGTCTCCTTCAAGCCCATCTCCTTTCACCAAGGAACAGTTAGATCAATTGTACAAACTTCTTGAGTCTCAAACTTCTTCTTGCTCTATAGCTCAAAGAGGTAATTTTCCAAATACTGCTCTACTTAGTGTCACTCCCAGCCATACTTGGATTATCGATTCTGGTGCTACTGATCATATGACTGGGGAGTCGAGTCTATTTTCTTCTTATAGTCCTTGTGCAGGTAACCACAAAATTAAAATTGCAGATGGCTCTCTTTCAGCCATTGCAGGGAAAGGTTCTGTTATTTTGTCACCTAAGTTAACCTTAAAAGATGTCTTACATGTTCCTAATTTATCATGTAATTTGTTATCCATTACTAAATTAACAAAGGATATAAATTGTCAAGCTAACTTCTTTCATTCTCATTGCACTTTTAAGGATTTGAGCACGGGGAAGATGATTGGCAATGCTAAGGAGAGTGGACTCTATTATCTTGACAATGGACTCGATTTCAAAGACCAACAAAAAACAAGTACCTGCTTTGAATCTATTTTTGTTTCTTCTAATAATGATGATATTATGTTATGGCATTTACGGTTAGGACATCCTAGTTTTCCGTATTTGAAACATTTATTTCCTAAATTATTTTCTAAGAAGGATCCGTCTTTATTTCATTGTGAAACTTGTGAATTTGCTAAACATCACCGTTCTTCTTTTTCTACACAACCATATAAACAATCAAAACCGTTTGCAATTATTCATAGTGATGTTTGGGGTCCTAATAGAATAAACACATTTTCTAATAAAAAATGGTTTATAACTTTTATTGATGATCATACTAAAATTTGTTGGGTTTATTTATTGAAAGAAAAATCGGAAGTTGGACAGGTTGTCAAAAATTTCTTTAAAATGGTGCACACTCAGTACCAAACAAAAATTCAAGTCTTCAGAAGTGACAATGGTAAAGAATATTTTAATATACTTTTGTCCGATTTTTTTCTTGCAAATGGGGTTATTCATCAAAGTTCTTGTGTTAATACACCCCAACAAAATGGAATTGCAGAGAGAAAGAATAGGCATCTTCTTGAGGTTGCTAGAGCTTTACTATTTGCAAATAAGGTTCCAAAATATTTGTGGGGTGAAGCTGTTTTAACTGCATCATATTTAATTAATCGAATGCCATCTAAAGTTTTAGATTTTCGTACACCTCTTGATGTTTTTCGAAATTATTTTCCTTTGACTAATGTCTCTGCTAATTTGCCACTAAAAGTTTTTGGTTGCACTGCTTTTGTTCATGAACATAAACACCTTGACAAACTCGATCCACGAGCAATAAAATGTGTGTTTACCGGTTACTCTCCAACTCAAAAGGGGTATCGGTGTTTTGAACCAAAATCAAAAAGAATTTTTGTAACCATGGATGTTACTTTTGTTGAAAATCAACCATTTTTTACTGACATTCATCTTCAGGGGGGAAATTTTAAGGAAGATTCATCTTTTACTTTTGAAAACATCATTAGTTTAAGTGATATAGTGTTGTCACAAAATTCTGAGACTTATATTGATGCACCAAAAGAAAATGCCCAAGAATCTAAATTGGAACTCAATCCACTTATGAATGAGGTTTCAACAGATTCGAGGGCGACAACTTCAAATCAAAATCACAATGATAAAATTCTTGAACTCAATAATAATGAAGGACCATCTGAAATGCCACAACATAATGATTCAGATAAAGAGACACAAAGCAGGTGTACTACAATTGACCCTACTTGGAAGGGAAATGTCTTTGAAAGAAGAAACCATAAACAGAGAAATGAAGGACCCATTCTCCGACCCTGCCAAGATTCTGAACCAATAGATAATCCAACACATCATCTTGATACAACTAAGTCTTCTTCTATTCTTAAGAGTCATGTCGAGTATCCTGATATAGACCTTCCTATTGCAATTAGAAAACCTGTTAGATCATGCACTAAATATCCTTTGTCTGATTATGTGTCATACTCAAAATTGTCTTCTTCATTTTGCTGCATTTACCTCTAAGTTGTCTACTGTAGAAATTCCAAAAAATATACAGGAAGCTCTAAAAATTCCAAAGTGGAAGGAAGCTGTTCTTGAGGAGATGAGAGCTCTTGAGAAGAATCAAACTTGGAGAGTCATGACGTTACCTACAGGAAAGAATACTGTTGGCTGTAAATGGGTATTTACTGTGAAATATAATTCTGATAACACAGTTGAAAGATACAAGGCACGCTTGGTTGCTAAAGGGTTTACTCAGACATATGGCATTGATTACTCAGAGACTTTTGCTCCCGTTGCCAAATTAAACACTATTAGAGTTCTCTTGTCCTTGGCAGTGAATTTAGATTGGTCTCTTAACCAACTTGATGTAAAGAATGCTTTTCTGAATGGTGATTTGGAGGAGGAAGTATACATGGATAGTCCACCTGGCTTTGAAGATAAATTTGGTTCAAACGTGTGCAAACTACAAAAATCCCTTTATGGTCTCAAGCAATCTCCAAGGGCTTGGTTTGAGAAATTCACTCAGTCGGTTAAAAGGCAAGGATATATGCAGGGACAATCAGACCATACTTTGTTCATGAAGTTCTCTGATGTTGGTAAAATTGCAATTCTAATTGTATATGTAGATGATATTATTCTCACAGGAGATGACATTGTTGAGATGGAAAGATTGAAGAAAAATTTAAAAAAAGAATTTGAGATCAAAGATTTAGGTGCGCTTAAATACTTTCTTGGTATGGAAGTTGCTCGCTCAAAGAAGGGAATTGTTGTTTCTCAAAGAAAATACATCTTAGATCTCTTGGAAGAAACTGGGATGAGTGGGTGTAAACCAGCAGATACTCCTATGGATTTAAATGCTAAACTTTGGGAGAAAGGCAATGTTCCTGTAGAGATTGGAAGATACCAGAGGTTAGTCGGCAAACTTATTTATCTAGCCCACACAAGACCTGACATCGCTTTCTCTGTGAGTGTTGTAAGTCAATTCATGCATTCTCCCTATGAAGAACACTTGGAGGCAGATTATCGAATCTTAAGGTACTTGAAATCCAATCCTGGAAAGGGTTTGTACTTCAAGAAAACTAATGACAGAGAAGTCTCTATATTTACAGATGCTGATTGGGCAGGATCAATTACTGATAGAAAATCCACCACCGGATATTGTGCCTATGTTTGGGGAAATTTAGTTACTTGGAGAAGTAAGAAACAAGGGGTTGTTGCTCGAAGCAGTGCAGAAGCTGAATTCAGAGCAATGGCTCAAGGAATTTGTGAACTTTTATGGATTCGTAAACTCTTGGGCGAACTGAAAATGAAAGTTGACTCACCCTTAAAATTGTTCTGTGATAGCAAAGCAGCAATAAGCATAGCTCACAACCCTGTACAACATGATAGAACCAAACATATTGAGATTGACCGCCATTTCATAAAAGAAAAAATTGATGCTTGAGTTATATGCCTACCATTTGTGACTTCCAATCAGCAAACTGCTGATATCTTGACAAAAAGTTTGGCAAGACCCAATTTTGAGCGACTTATAGCCAAGTTGGGCATGACAGATATCTATGCACCAACTTGAGGGGGGGTGTTGAAGAATAAAAAAGAAATTAGATTTTATTCTCTTTTATTTTATATTATTATGTTTATTTTTATTCTGTCACTATTACTCAATATTACTATTGTTATTTCTTTTCTTATATAAACAGCTTAGGGCTGTAGTAATAAAACATGAAAGTATTTTGTCTTTTACTTTCTTCATAAACTATACCATAAATCCAAATTAATTTGAAACTCAAATTACAAGATCCCTGAGAGCTGAATTTTATTTGTGAAAATCACAATTATTTATAAAAGGAAATTCCTTATTCGGCCAAGCTTTAATTTTGTAATTTGTATAACTAGCTAGCAAAAACTCACCCAAAAAAACAAAACAATCGGCCATTATAAAGAGGGACACAATCTTCACTCCAATTATTCTGGTCAAATGTTGTTTCAGCAGCAATTGTGTGAATCACCGACTCTAAAGGTTCATATCCACCTGTAAAGAGAACAAATCTATAATTTGTGGTTCTCAGGACTTCCTGAAGAACACAAATAAATGAATGAGGGTCTTTTAAAAAACCCATGCTGCAAGTAAAAATGTGAAACGTCAGGTTTAAAATATATAGAATTACAATGATAAACACAACTATACTGTGTTATACAATGTTTAACACAAAATTGAAGCAAGCTGTACCTTCCGATAGCACTCAACCCAATAAAAATTGGTGTAGCCTTTACAAAATTTTGCAACTCTAAATGACGGGGACATAGGTTATCTTTAGCATATCGATGTTCTAATGAATCATATACTGATGTCTCTCTGCATTGCATACATGTAAACTGCCATTCGGTAGGAAGGTACCAAAAACCACAAACCCGCACTCTTGATGGCCAATAAGCTGTAAGTGCACTCAAATTAATTAGGTGATATTCACAATTCAAATACAACTAAAATACCTAAATCCCTAAAATTTAGGGATTGATATATACAAGACTTGCTAGCGAAAGTGACAATCAATTCTATATGAGGTTGGACATAATATGTATAGTAACTACTTGACTATTACAAATAGTTTCATAGAGCCTATGTCGCATAACATATATATTCTTGAAGTAATCAGTTTACAAGTAGAAAAAATCCGTGACTCAATACTCCACATCCAAACTAGATCTCACAATGACATTTTGCATCTTGCTTTTCCATAAGTAAGATTTTCTTCAATTAGATGACAATCTCTAGAAGCCAATCTTCTATATATACGATATTTCATCTGTCCAACATCTATATAAGCAACAATATCTATACAACCTTTATTTTCATCCCTTACTAGAGTGAACCACTAATATATCTTAAAATATGAATAAATACATCCCAACATGGAGAGTTAAGAAATTGACTCAATGTTGACAACAAAGTATTATATCAAGCCTGGTCATCCTGAAATAATTTAGCTTTCTCAATAGTCTTTAATATCTTTTTGAGTATGAGTAACTCCCCTAGTCCAATTAGCAAAGCTTAACATTAGGATCTATTGAAGACTACGGCAAATATAGAAACATATTGTGAAGGGAGCCAAACACAATCAATATGAATAAATTTATCGAGGGAGGCTGGTAGTGGGCCTAAGCCCAACAACTAAACAGAACAGGAAGTTAGAGAAGCGTTGCATGGCGTGGCAGGTTGTGAGAATAGGAGAGGGAGGAGAGAGAGAGGTCATTCAACATCTTTCTTGTTAGAAACCTTTTGGGTTAGGCAGAGAGGGAAAAACATCTCCTTTGTATGGAGCATTAGCTCTAGGAATACAGGGGTCATCTTCTATGATAGTTATGATTTTCAATCAATAATACATTATTCTCGTTGTCTTTCACTTTATCAAGGGTCTCAGTTAAACCCCACAAAACTAGCTTGTTAGGTGAGAGATGTCCACCTCATATAGTCACTTTTTAGGCCATATCACTATCCAACATGGGACTCTAAAAATATGAATAAAAATTTCATAAATAGCCAATCAATACCATTTGCGCAAGAAAATAACAAAATGTGGGGCCAACATGACATCTTAGTTTCATCCAAAACCGTGAGAGCTTATTTCCTTTGACATTGATAGGACTTTGAACCATTTAATAATGAGACTACTGAAGCAAGGCCCAAGCCTGCTATTTGGAGAGTGTTTGCTCACAAAGGAAAGAAGAATAGGAAGGGGAATGGAAGTTAGTGATGTGGACCATGATTCTAGGAAAGTTTGCTAGGGAATGAGAATATATCGTGAGTAGGGAGTGAGGAGGGGTCATGGGGAATTATTGTTAGGAGAGATTTCTCTCTGGCATGGAGCACCTTGCACTGGTAAGGAGTTCTTGAACTTTGGTTTATCCTTTCTCGAGTACTTTCCACCATTGTAGAGCTCTTGAGCCCATCTTTACCATTCAATAATATATAGTTTAACTACCTAGATTTTTGGGATCTATCATTGGTCTGGCCTAACAGATATTCAAGAAAGAGTCAGTGAGGGGAATATGATTATGTAGGCTATAAGAAGGTGGAGTTACCTGACTTTACGGAATTAGATACCATTGGATGGGTTGGCAGAGCCGAGAGGTTCTTTGCAGAGCAAGAATTTCATCCATATGACAAGCTGCAACAGCCTTTCATGAGTATGGAGGATGAAGAAACAATACAATGGCCAAAATATTGTATTTGTATAATTGTCCTAAGCCTTTTCGACCATATATGTACATTTACTTGAATCTATTCAACCTCTGTACAGTGAATCTAAGCTACTTGGAAAGTGGAACATTAAATCTATTATATTTAAAACAATGGAATATAGTAAAATAATTTTTATCAAAGACAAATGAGCATACCCGGACATTCCACGACTTCTTTACTAAAGCCATACCTGTTGAGCAGTGCATAGTCAGCTATAAAAGTAGACCTAATATTCCTTATAAATTCAAAAGACCATGTAAATTTATGTGATCACGCAAGTATATAAATCAAAATTAAAAATAATATCCTATAATTAAGTTGCATCAAAAGGAAATAATTGTTTATCCGGAATTTTAATGTGTATGAGCCAGTGTTGTCAATCATGGATTGTAAAAAAACAGTGGTTTGTTCAAACTCTTGATATGCTACAATACTATAGCGGCCACTATAGCTACTATTTAACAACACTATGTACAACATAGGGAATCGTGGAAAATAGTAATTTGTTCATATTCCACTATGCTATAGTATTATAGTGTCTCTATAGCCGCTATTTGACAGCACTGATAGGACCAAAACAGAAAAAATCCTCAATGGCAATTTAATTGGTTATAAAAAAAACTTATACAAATCACCGTAAAATACATCATTTCAAAGCTCCAAACAATTTGGATGTAGCTTGGTAGTTGATATACAAATAAGACATGAAATATTCCAGCAACAACGCCAAAAAAATAACAATATGAAGCTGTTTTGTAAGTACCGAGACAGATTTCATTGAAACTAATTTCCTACAAAACAATTTTAGCATTCAAATATCTTGACTTACATCACAAGAGGAGATTGTGGCCTATCATACCAAGTAGGAATGCCTGTAACTGGATCCTAAAATCAATAAAATAACAACAAAAAAGAGGGCCCGTCTAAGTTCAATCGGATAAGGTGGCACAAACATTGTTTTAATTGTGAAGCACAAACAAGTTGCCATAAATAAAGTTTATTAGACGTGGTGAAGAAAAATAATAGGAAACACTAACAGTAAATGGACATGGACTAAGATGTAAGTTGTCATTTCTCCATGATCCCCAATTTTCTGTGAAAAGAGGCCACATCCAATGAGTCACATCCTTCCAGCAAACCTGTAGGGAAACAAGATGGTTGGGAAAAAATTTGTCTTTATTTTACACAATGGTTTCTCTTTTATAAACGGAAAGCACATGTAGAAGAAGGAAAATAAACAGAATCACTTGATGTAGCATCTTTCCAAACAAAAAACATTAGAACATAGTAACTGAAGAAATACCTTACCAGAAGGAGCTTCAGTAAGATATCTATACAGAAGAGGAAGTTCTCTTTGGAATTGTCTTTCAAATGATGCAGGTGCACTACACAGTAAATGAAACATTAAAAAAGATCAAAATGTGTTAAGAAAGTAGGTTCAAAAACCAAATTCCATCATTCACTGGATGCACATCGTATATTCAAACATCTTTAGTGCATATGAAAACTGAAAAGTGTTGCATTTCTGAGGCAAAAATTGAAGGACATTTAAATCAGCTAACCTGCTGACTATGGCAAACAACTTACAAACCGACAACCCTTTTTACTTGAACATTGCGATTCAGTTTTCTTTACACGTGACGGCGACTATGGTGGCTATGAGGCCATGGCGGCCAAAAATAGCGGATTTTGGCCTCTCTGCCATCGAGAACACTGCTCTTCCAGTGTCAATTATACTTTCACACTTAATAAAAATAGTCGTTAAGTGCATTTAGTTTTCTTAATTTCATGTAGAAAAGAAATACAATTATTAACTTACTCCTAACAATTATGGTCATCTTCCACAATATTAAGGAATTAGTGCAAGGATATTTTTGGAACAATGTCATTAAATATGGATAGATTAATTGACTTTTGCTTATATTTTGAAGGCAAGAAATACATGTATTTTTTTTTGCTTATAATTGAGACTGGAGGGAGTAGTTAACATTTCATGAGTGAAACAAATAAAATATTCAAGAACTCTTGGCCAACCAATAGCTATGGGCTACATTTTGTAATTTTCAAAGTTTTCATGTTTTATTATTAAGGAAAACTAAGGCCTTGTTTACTTTGTGAGAACGTTGTGTTTTCATTCTCTAAATGTGTGTTCATTTACCTTGATAAGAGACTCTTGAAGTGAACTATTGTCATGAAATGCTAGTTAATGAAGATGCATTTCCGAAAATAATGAAATCAATTTTTTGACATTTCATTGTTTCTAGAAATATAGAGAATTGTTCACTTCAAAAGTCTCTTACCTCCTTATTAATAAGTAAACACAAATTTTAAAAACTGAAATATAGGAAACATTTTCACAAAGTAAGCGAGCCCTAAAATTTCTGAATCTCAAATGTTAGGAGAAACTCGTGTATTGATGCCCTTGCAAGAGCGTCACTTCTCAACACAAAACAAGCATAGTTGTATCCAAACTCATTGATAGTTGATAATACAGAAACGAAATGAATTTCTTAAGTACCTGTATGGAACAACATAAGGTGCAGCTACAATGCAACGGATAGAAAAACATTCTGCAAGACTCCATCCTTCCTGAAAAATCATGAATATCTCCTCAATCAACAGATCATTTAACCAAATAGTGGAATTAGGGATCATATATGTATCATGTATGTATATAATAAGCAAGTGGACAACATACATGCATAGCAGTTTAGAAATTTCAGTAGTTCAAAAGAATATTCCACTTAATGTTAGGTCATGGAAACATTATTGTACTTTTCTATTAGGATGCAGCTATTGGAACATTTCTATAAATCAATTGCCACTAACAATAACAAGTCCTAGTTTCATAAAACCCTCATCCACAATGATCTCAAAAACTAGTAAAAAAAAAATCTCAACTACAATTCTCAATTTCCAGTACCAAAGCGAAAAAATTTATCACGATAAGATCACCATCCAAGCTCAGGCCATCATCAAATATCCTTTCAATTAGAGAATAGCATTCTCGCCTATGATCTCCAGTAATTTTCTTTTTCTGCAATAAAAATGATGACTCTGCTTGCCCTGATAAAATAAAAGACCTATTAGAATTATAGACTTTCTTCTTATAATAATACTATAATAGCTCTCCGAATGTTGTGAGTGAAACCAAGTAGATAGCTCAAACCTTCAATATTGTTATTCTGATCAGCAGAAAGAACCGGGGGTGATGAAACTGCGCAATATTCAACATGATTTTCACTCAAGTGAGGACTTAAGCTCTGGAAGGAAATATTTTGTTCAAGTATAAGAATATCAGCTTCTTAGCAGTAAGAAAAGAAAATACAAAGAAGTAGAACATCATAATTTTAATACAGTTGTTGTAACAATAAAAAGCTATTTCTTTGTATCTCTTGAAATATTATGGATAACTAACTTATTGCAGTCTTGTTAAATAACGAAATTTAAACAAATGCTATTGTTTTGTAATATAATGCAAAATAATGAAGGAGTATCCTACATCAATAGTGACTAGAAAAATAATACTCTAATTGACGCGATGTAAAATGATTATGACACAAACCTTGTGTGCTGAATGAGTTATTAGAATCACGTTGTATTGTTTCTGGTCACAAGCAAAAGCTGCTGCAATGGCCTGCAATCAATAAAACTATTGTAAAACCAGAATTGAAATCAAAGACAAGAACAATAAACAATCTTACACCACATTAATGTATATAGTCTTATAACATAACTGTTTCTGTACTCATTGACAAAAATTATAAGGAATACCAACAATATATTCTTTCTGAAATTAAATATAAGCAAAAATAATATCTAGAAAGGTGATGCTGTTTAAAAATTATGAATAGATACATCAACTTTTCAATATTTTTTTGCATGTAATTCGTATGATAAGTAAAAAAGAAAAAAGAGATTTAGGAGTACAAACTTAAGTTTCAATAGTTCTGGTAGTGATATGACCTTGTATGGTGTGCTTTTAACGGAACAAAAGCCACTACCGGGAACAAAAGGGCTAAATTTGTAACCCTAGATAGTTGACGGAAATGAAAAAACTAAGAGAGAAGAAGAAGAAGGAGTAGTTACAGCAAGAGGGTAAACATCGCCTTTAGTACCGAAGGCCATGAATACTGCTTTCGGTTTCCTTCTCTCCATTTTCCGAACTCAACCGTTTCTGTTTAATTCCCAATCAATTTGCAAACTTTTCTTCGTATATATATTTTTTTATATAAATAAATAAATGAAATTTAGGATGAAGTGATGGTGTGCGAGCTACGGAAGAATTTCAAACTTAATTGATGGAAAATTCACTACCAATTATTTATAGTATAGTAATAAATTTATACATCTTAATAAAAAATATATACAATTATTATATAAGACATTAAAATATCATCATTGATATGATTTATAACTACATATAATATATAGTTTATGACTCTTGTTTAATGAATTATTAAATTAAAAATTCAACTTCAATAAGAAAAGTTTATGACGATGTTTTTCTAATACGACAATTCATATAATTGAAACAAAAACTAATCTAAAACGAGTTTGGTAGGGATATCCTCTAGTGTTGGAACTAATCATCAACCACTTTTATCTGTTATAATATAAGAAAATAAGGGATGAGATGATAATCTCAATGAGTTTTAAAAAGTGGAGGGGTAGTTTAAAAATTTTATTTTCACATATGCATATAAATCATGAAATAATAGACAATTTATGTTAATCATTAACTTTAACTTTTCATAAAATATGTCAATTAACATTTCCTTCTTTTACTTAAAAATTTAGAAAAATGCATGTCCTATTTCTTTTCTTTAAATTATGGAAAAGTTTCTCAATTATCTTTGACGTTGTTCACCAAGATAACTGAGACCTCTTGGTAAAGTTGGTTTGGCCATGACCTCAATGAGTGTTTCAATTGTTCTTCCTTTACTAATTGTTCTATACCTGCAACAATCTTCAAATGTCCCACTGTGTACTTGGACAATGCATTTGTAATGTTATATATGTAATGCACCATTCACACACACAACTGTTTCATAAACTCAGTAATACATTACAATCAAAGGATACCATAATTCTAAATCAATTCTAAAAACTTTAGCTAGTTGTTTGTTTAAATTGTGAATTTGCATTTTAAATTCCAGGTTCAAATCAGGAAGCTTGGACCAAAGGCAAGCTCGACTAGAGGATCAAAGGAAGTATGATCAGAAACAAGTTAATGATTAGAGGAAGCATGATTAGAAGCAGGTTGTTGATCAGAGGTAGCATGATCAGAGGTAGATTCTAATCAGAGGCAGTGTAATCATAAGAACTTGGATCAGAAGCAGCATGATCAATAACATGACCAGAGGGATTGTGATCAGAGGTAAAATTGCCTAGGAACAAAAAGAGAATTAGAGGCACAACTATCTAGAAGCAAAAAAGAGAAATCAGAGGCAAAATAAAAGAATAATCACAAGCAGAATGACATACGATGAAATTTGGAAACCTATTAACTCAATACTTCACCTATCACATTTACTCTATTTCTTAAATTCTTAACACATCATGAACAACACATATGCATAATGCATGATTTTCAGAGGCTGTTGAATGCAGTTTCACAAAACATTTCTTACATGCTAAAATTCATAGTTCTTTCACTCTCATGTTTTAAGGAAACCCATAACTAAACCCAAAAAAATTAGTTTAATCATAAAAATAAAAATAGACTTCGAACCCATAACCCACATGCAAATGTGAAAGTAGTTCTAAAGAAAAACTCACAATTTTAAGAATGATCCTTTTGTTTTCGAGTTGATTTAGGGAGATATGTGAATTGGCAGTCCTTAGTTTCCCTCAGTCTCTGTTCCAGTTCTCGTTCTTTCTTTCTCTGTGGTACCGTTCTTGGTTAATTCTTGAAGATTGAGGGGGGTGGAATCGTGGATGCAATGGTTCGGGACAGGTTTGAGGAGCTTCAGTAAGCTATTGTTTTTTTTGGAGATTTTGGAAAAAATGAAAAATAGAAGGTTGGTGGTGAACAATGACTGATGTTGGTGTTCTTTAGAGTGAGTTCAACTACATGAATGGAAGAATAAAAGTGAAAATTAAAAATGAAAATTTAATATTAAAAAACTGTGTAGTTAATATTTTAAAAAGGATTTTTTTGTGTACAAAAACGGGGGCAAAGCCCAAAGAAATGAAAAAAAAAAACTAAAAAATTAGGCGAACACTTTTTGGCATGCAAAACTTCAAAAATATCGTCAAACATAAGTCTATGTAGTTCACTAAGAGGTGTCTCTAAAAAATAGTCTAAAGAGAATCATGGGTTATGCTTAGATTAGTCACCCAACCCGCACATTTGTTGCCTTCTTGCAATATATGGGTAATTTGAACTTGCCATTGAAGATTCAAAATGTGTCGAATTCGACGAACCAAAATAAGGGTTAACCTATTGATACTGCACTTACCCATTACCATATCCACCAAAGCTTTTGAGTCACTTTCTACTATGAGGTGAGTGATACCATGACGTTGTGCCATGTCCAAATCGAAGAACATGTCTCACATCTCAACATGAAAAACGTCACAATTTTCAATCTGGTGAGAGGTAACCCTATGCATCCAGCAAGATTAACAAACTTCTTATAGGCTTCATCACAGTTCAACTTGACCCATCCTTCATGAGGACACTTCTAAACAATGTAAATTGTGTCCCGACTCCGAGAATGAACACCCATATAAGTTTGCTTAAAGTTGTCAATATTCATTGCCATCTTTGTAATAAGATCTGTCAGCCTAAGAAAACCCTCTTCAAAAATAGACTTGTTCCTCCACATCCAAAGTTTCCAACAGAGGATTGTCATTTGTCTTGAGATGTTGCTAGCAACTGCCAATTATTATTTTTAAAAATCAAATCTCTGCAATTCAAAGAAAGAAATATGTAATTTATCCTTACTCCTAATCTACTCATTCGATAATTTGTTAAAAAACGCTCATGAGCAACAAGCCACATGAAAGTCTAGTTTCTTTAAGGACACCTCCACTTCCAAAGAATCTTCTATGAGACCCTTCCATTTCCAGAGAATTTTTCAATGTTCCTCTATTGGTGGAGAGTCCCTTCTATCCAACTCATAAGCGCTCTAAACACTAAATTGACGAGTATTAGTTCCCCGCCAACCTAAAGAGTTTATGCCTTAAGTATCTACTAGATTTGGGAGGGTGAGCACGAGATTCACAATGCTAGGAGGAATGTGAGAAGTAATACATTTGATATCCCAATTTCCTTCTACAATGAAAGTATCACGCTCAATAAGAGTCATGTCAATGAAGGGTTGAGTTGAGGCCACCATAAGAGAAAAACCATTTAGGACCCATTTATCAAGAAGAATTTAGTATTGGTACCATCTCCAAGTTTCCAAACAATGTGATTTTTGAATTAATCAAATATACTAGCAAGAGCTTTCGATAAACAAGAGTCATACGACTGACAATTGATGATCATTTGAAGGTCTTTATCTCTCTACACTAGAGATCATTAGGCCGATTTATCATATTGTTAAGCATTTTCATAAGGAAAACTCCATTCATTTGTTGATGTTTGTTAAATCCAAAGACCGCCATAAGTCTTAGAAAGACAACAAATGTCCTAATTGATTAGATGAGCTTTATAAGGACTTGATCGAAATCCCCAACAAGAAACCTCTTTGAATTTTTTCCATCTCATCATAAAGGGTTTTAAGGATCTTACCATATTGCATATGGGAGTAAGGAACAAAACTGAGCATATATTTGGAAAGCGTAAGTCTACTAGCAGAACTCAAACATTGGTGTTTCCACATATTCAATTTGTTACGAATTTTGCTTACATTATTATTGAATTTTCCCCACAAGAAATCTCTTTGAATTTTTTCCGTTTCATCATAAAGGGTTTTAGGGATCTTAATATATTGCATATGGGAGTAGGGAATAAAACAAAGCATAGATTTGGAAAGCGTAAGTCTATTAGCGAAACTCAAACGTCGGTGTTTCCCCCCATTCAACCTGTTACAAAATGTGCTTACAATATTATTGAATTTTCCCCTAGTAGTGCTCCCTAGAGTAATATTAGCTCCAAGATAATTATTTATAGTATCATTCTAAATGAAACTTGTATGGTGTAGGATGTCATTTCTGAGTTATTGATAAACATTTTTTGAGAAACAATTTGAGTCTTTTGACTATTTATCTTCTAATCCGATGTTGTGCAAAATTGATCCAAACAATGCATTACACATTGAGCTTCCTCAATAAAAGCCTCTACAAAAAGAAGAAGATCATTAGCAAAAACAAGATGAGAAATTTGAGGCCTATACCTACCATTTGACATGGATTTCCAGTAGTTGGCCTTAACATTCATACTTTATCCAGGGACCCACCGATATTACTCCCATTATGTGGGAGGAGAAAATCTCATCTAGGTCATTCATGTTCCTCAACATGACTCATTGAATGTCCAGTTAACTAACTTTATAATTGTCATGTTACAAACAACGTTTGACGGAGACAAAACAATCAACTCCTCATCTAGGGATTAAAGTGGTTTCAAGTCTAATGGTTGCATACACTATTATCACTATGAGAATAACTTATGACACTCATATAACACGTTATGCAATATTCTCATGACTGGTCAATCTAGTATACATTTATCCTAATGTATACATATGTGTGACTAGATATCTCATTTCCATAACCTATGAGATAGGGTTATCAATCGACACATATACTAGTTTCGATTGTATTATTATTGCCCTATTTTAATGAAGTTCTATAGAATCTCACGATCGTGTCATCTATTCGATGTCTTATCGTAACAAATTTCACTCAATGGCTTTATTATATTAAACAAATATAATAATTGAAATATCTTATATCATAAATAAATAGCACGATACAAGTTCTAAATTCAAAAGTAAAATATTTTCCTTTAGGGCTTACATCAACAAACTTTGTCCAATCAAGTTTAGGAACCAGAACAATAATCGTATTATTAAAATTAGCAATAAAAGAAGGGTTAGACCAAAACCTGGTTTGCATGCTGGTATAAGAAGCTTCCCAACATTCCCCAACATTGTTGATAGAATATAGCAGGTAGTTATTCTCTCCAGGAGCCTTACGAGGACTTATATAAAAAATAATAAATAGGGCAATTTTGCCCTAAAAAAACTAATTGGGACATTTAAACTAGGGTGCTCAACTTCCAAATTTGTAGGCTAAGTGGCCCAAGAGATAAACGATTCCCGAGTGACTTGTTCTTTTGAGCTCATTCTCAAAAGAATAAAGAAATTCACTATACTAATACATGAGTATTTTGAAGCATGAGATCACTGCCTCTCCCTATTTATCAAGGAGAAAATGTGGAAATCAACATGAGTGAGTCAAACAACTTCAAAATGGAAAAAGTAGTTAGTACCCATACTACAATCTCCTTATGTAAGGACAAAAATGGGATGATGATTAGATTGAACTCAAGGAAGGACTTTAGAAAAACCTTTATAGTACCTCAATCTCTAAGCAACATTATAGAGGATACAATCAAACTTTTTGAAGACTCTATCACTCTCGTTCCACTAAAGACCCCACCAAGTAAGTTTAGTTTGGTAATTTCAAGAAGATTACGATCATTAATCAAATTGTTGAAATTATGACACTTTCTTATGTCCTCTAAAACACCTCTTTTTTTTTTATTTATTTTTTTATTTTAGGCTAAAAATTTCACTAAATCCGCACATCACAAGTCAAGGATATGTGATGTGCAAAAAAGCAGCCAATTTTCAACATGTTCACGATCGTGTAGGCTAGCATACACAGTAAGAAGCCAAAGGTCCATACCTCTCTCACTCTGCACATGAAGAAAATGAAACTCAATTTTAATTAGATTAAATTGAATGTCCATCATGTTCCACATTACCCAAATTTTTCCAGAGAAGCCTTGAGTTTAGGCCTACATAGAAGATATGAAACCAAGTTTTTTTTTTTTTTTTTTTTATGGTAGTACATGCCATATTTCTACTGCAACGGGTCTCTTGAATTACCACCATGTTGACTTTGCCTTTTGTGCAAGAAAAATAGCGAGAGCGTCATAAATTAATTCCTTGAGCACCTCTATTATTCCAATTAATCACAATCATTAAAAAAAGATAAAATAAAAAAGAAAATAAAGGGCTAAGAATGTGAAATCCATTAAATCATTTGCATATTTTATCTTGATTTTGCAAATTTCAACGCCAATTACTATTGTTGTAGCGTCCTTTATCATAAAAGAATCTATTTTTCCGGTCTCGTCGTCAACATTAGTGATTATCACTGTGGCCATCATAACTGGATCCTTTTGGGTGCAATATTTCCACATGTTGTCGTAACAGCCACGTTTAGTGCAAATTAGTGTAAACCTTCATATTGGACTTGGTGTGTGATCAACCTCAACGCACATTCAGGCGAATTTCCCTCGTGCAATTCATAAAGTGTGAAGATCCACCTTAACAATGGTACTCACCATAGGAGCCAAAGCCCAAAGCACACTTTCATCATACTATACAATATTAAGACCCAAAATCCTTATTCACACCATCCTTTTGTCGATCGCAGTCGTCGTCGCATTGACTGTTGGAGACCATTATCGTACTACTAAGTAGTGATCGCATAAACCTTAATCGCATAAAAAAGTGTTCCCCATCTACATCAATTCAGAACCTCCTACAAGATTCCATACATGCTCTAGTTTTGATTTCATGATGTTGTACCTTAGATGTTTCCCCAAAATTTTGACCAACAACATATCCTTTTAGTTAGAACAAAAGTTATAATAAAAACTTTTTACACTAATGATGTATATAAATTAAATTCATACAATATGTATATATGTATAGTGGAGATCCCTTGACTCTAATAATAAGTATGAGATAAGTTATTCTACTTAATAACTCAATATAAACAATAAATTTTACTAATCCAATAATTGATTATTGACATAATATGTTAATGATCAATAATACAATTTTTATATACCTTTAAAATTCCTAACTATGTAATCCAACCATTGATATTTACTTATATTTTTTATAAGCTTATTATACATTCATTTAAAGTTATTTAATGAAGTATAAAATAGTTTTATTTTTTTAAAAAAAATTGTGTCGTTGATCTATTTAATAAGAACTTTTAATTTGATGGTTGTATTAATGAAATTCATCGTTTATAATGAAATATTAAGTAGAGTAACTTATCCCAGACTTACTATTTTCTTTACATATAAATAACTTTCATTCAATTGCAAATATGAATAGTACAAGCAAATTCATCATGAATCGGGACATTCTCCAACCATATTTTGATATAGAAACTAATATCATACCATGATAACGAACAAACTAAACATCGCACTTAGAAGACAAAATTAAAAATAAAACACGAAGAAAAAACTAAATTTATGTAGAAAACAACTTGTTTTAATAAAATGAGATAATAAAATAACTTGGAGTGGAGATTCTAGACCAAAAATGAACCTAAACGTCTACCTCTCTAATGGATGAAGAAGAAGAGAAATCTAGGATTTTTTGTTAGGAAATAGAGAGGGGGAGAGGATAGAGAGATAAGGAAAAAAAGAGGAGACACGAGATATTGAGAGAGAGGGAAAGAGAAAGAGATGAAAGAGATAAAAGTTGAGGGAGATAATATTTTTTGAGTTGAAAGTAATCGATTATTTTAGTATTTTAGATGATTTGTACTTGAAATAAATAGTTGTCACATAATTTAGTAGAGAGACATAAATTTCAGCTTCCGCATGACCCGTTTGATAGACATGATATGAATAAATTATTATATCATGTCTAAATCTAATGTTTGATGAACCAACAAGATATGATAAGTTAATCTAGGCTCAATTGGTAGTGGGATTGCGATGAGGCGGTACTTATCCCCTAGGTACCGGGCTCGAATCCCACAGGATTTAGCCGGTAACGCCGAATGGCCGGGGTGTTACAAATTACCCTAAAAAAATATAATTTAAAATATAAATTGAAATATAAATTGAAATATAATAAAATATAAATATAAAAACAATTTATAAAATATAATCGAAAATATAAAAATGTAAATCTAATAAAATAGAAAAATAATTAATAGAATTTGACATTAAATTTAAAAATAAAATATTAATAATTAATTTAAAAAATATTTATGATTTTACACAAGGGTAGTTTTGTCTTTTTATATAATTTAATAAATTAGTATTTACAATTATAAAAATATGAAGGTTAATTGAAATTTTAAAATAAATATAATTTGTTTACAAGGTATTCTTGTCATTTACATATAATATATATCATATCTTTATTTACATTCAAATAAATAAAATTTAATTATTTGTTACTCATGATTTTGTTTTTAAAATTTAAATTATTTATCAACTAGTATCAATGAATAGTTTTAATATAAAATTATTTCATTACTTATTTAATTTTCTCATTAATTTATAATACTTAAAA
>JBBPBR010000001.1:15825133-15837206 GCA_037974775.1 Cicer pinnatifidum | reverse complement strand
ATACTATTACTTTTTTTTTTTAAGACGAATGAGTAATTCTTATATATGTTTTTATTTTTTAAAAATAAAAATAGAGTGTCAAATATATGATCTAAATGACCTTTCAATTAGATTAAGACTCTAAAATCACCACTTATCATTCACATCACTCTTTTGTATAGTTCACTATAAAAATATGAATTAGTCGATCGACTCCTTAATCTATATGTCCTACATATGTAATGAAAATATATTCATACAATGATAAGTAATTTACTTCAATGAATACATAATAAATTTTAATTCTCCGATATATATTGAACTTTAGTTAAAAACTAATTCTTTAAAAGAATTTGATTTTAAATTTAGTTGAAATAATTTTTTGTTATAGAGAATCTAAATTAAAATCTTAGTTGAAACCATTCTCGATAACAGAAAACACAAATTTAAATCTTATTCAAAACATTTTTTTTAAAAAAAAACTTGAATTCGAATTTTTGTTGAAACAATTATTTATTGGATTTTACTTATATCCCGCTTAACATTAGATTAGTAGAACGTCGTTCGATTGAGATATGTGTTAGTCTTTTAATATATTTTTTTTTCTGTAATTATATTCTATTCTTTTCAAATAGAAGTTAATGGTAATTTCAAAGTTTTAACACAACTCTCCTCTTCCGTTGCCAGCAACTCCACTTTGGCGTAAAGGACCAAATGAGAAGCCAGTGTTATGTAATGCTTGTGGATCACGTTACAAAGTGAAAGGAACCCTTGAAAACTATCTCCCCAAGAATGCTCAACCATACCTTAAACATCAAAAAGAATATCATCAAATTCTCAAGCCTTCAAACTCACCTGCAGGTAATTAAAACAGCAATAAGCTTTTTATTCCCTAAAAAATATTTTCATTATATTTATATTCTTATATCTAGTCATGTCTATTTAATATTAGTTTTTTATTCCCTGAAGTCTATTTAATACTTTCTACTTGATAGTACTCCTTCATACAAAAAATAATTTATAAATTTTGTACAAACATTTAGCTTTAAATTTTATTTTATGATTTATTCCTTTCTATGAAATTTATTTTATATTATCCCTCATTCTTATTGCAAATAAACTCTTGTTCATTAGAGAAGTAAATATTCATTATTCAAATATATTTGTTCACAAGTCCATTATTAAAATGTTTGTAATGTGCGTGAGGTATATAATTTTGATGATTAGTCTCTAATTAATTCTTAGGTGGGATAAATACAAATTTATGGAGCACAAAAATCCCTTCAAAGAAACGTTCTCCGGTAAAGAGAGTGCCACCTATGGAGAAGTTTCACAAGCAGCTTCTTAGTTTGTGGGAAAGTGAAAAACAACAAAATGACTCATCTCTAGATAACATTTTGTTGTTTGATAGTATCAACAATTCCATACCCAAAAATGAGATAGGCATTGGATGCATTCTTCTAAAGAATGATGTTACTTCTAAAGATTAATATCACTCATATGCATAAATAGTGAAGTATATGGTGAATTGGCATATGATGATTTATAAGTGTGGGATGATTGAGGGTTTTTTAGTTAAAGCACATATTTTAGACTTATTTAATCTGAGTATTGCAATAGCTACAAATTAAGTTGTTCTTTTGGTGTAGTTATCTCTTTGATTTTATATTAGATGTAACTCACTATCGTAAATTCGTCTTATGAGGTTAGTACTTATACACACCTAATTTTGTCCTATTTTTTAGTTTTTAGATTTTCATTGTTTTCTTTTTTGGTCAGATAAAGGATAATCAAAGATAAAGGATAATCAAATTGTTTGAGAGAAAAGAAGATTTTGAAAAAAATACAAGAGAAATTATTAAAAAAATTATAGAAATTGACTGGTTTGATACAATAATGATATATGACTAAACATTATGATGTCATTCCTTATTTAGTGAGATACAACTTAATTATCTGTGTTCAAATATTATAAATCTTTGGACTATGGAAAAAAATGAATTTAGAAGTTTGAGAGCTTTGGAAAAGAGAGGAAATTCTCGAAAGAAATTATATTGATAAATGGATCTATCTAATATAGACCTCTACAAAATAGTTTAAAGATGGACTCTTAAATATTTAGTAAAATAGTTTTTAATAATAAAAAATAGAGAACTTATATAATATTTTATTAAAATTTACCAAATATAAAGTTTTTTGTTTGGACAAGGTCTATATTAGACAACCCATTGAAAAAGAGAAAGAAATGTATACAATAAGTTCTCTATATGAGCAATGTTATGGTCACTCGGACTAACACTCGCGTTAAAACATCATCCTTTTTGTAACAATACAAAATTTTGTATTATTCCTAATTCGAAATAAAATTTAGTAACCAAATCAAATATTTCAATTTGTATATTAAACACTCTTGATTGACTAAATTAGGATAAGACACATTCATTAATGTTGCATTCCTTCATCTTATCTTCATATTGACCTTGATCTTAGTTCAATACAAAATCTATAGCTCTAAATACACTTTTCAGAAGCAAAGCTAAAGGTGCAAACATGAGAAATGAGGGTTGAATTATGATTGACTAAGTTGATGACTTTTTCATTATTTGATTGAACGGGTTCAAACTTGATGATTTACTTGGTGACACAAGTAATTTATCATGGTTCACCACTAACTTGGCTACATCTAGTCCCTTCACTCAAAAGGATTTAATCCACTAATTCAACAACTTGAATTACAAAACACCTGACCCTCCAAATCAATCTTCTCAAATAGTCTGACAACCTCAGACTTTTGAGGAAAACACACATCTTGACTCTACCAATCAAGTCTTCTCCACACAATCTGAAAACCTTAGATTGTTGAAGGCACACTAACACCAATATTATGTTTGAATACAAATATTTGAAACTTGAGTAGTTGATTCTAACAAACTGATTATAACAATGACTATCACACTCTAAGAAAAACGCTGAGTAAATATTTCTCATTCGATTAAGTGTTTTTCTCTTTAAACTCTAAGATGAATTTAGAATTTTGAGCATGAGTTCTTCTACTCTTTTATGATTTTTCGATGATCTTCTTCTTCAGCCTTGAGTATCTATTTATAGATAAAATTATAGCTTCAATTTAGTCCTTATTTAATTATGATTGTATCTTCATTCTTAGCTTAATCAACAATGATCTTATTCAAAAATAATTCTAAATAAGATGCTTTTTGATAATATGGTTTTTAGCCAATTCTTTATTTCTAAATTAAATCTGAGAAGTTCTTCTAGATTGATTATGCTCATATTTTGTTCTGATTGAGTTTGTAAATTCTTCAAATTGATACTGTTCATATTTTGTTAAGATTGAGTTTGTAAATTATTCAGATTGATACTATTCGTATTTTGTTAAGATTTCTTTTGCAAATTCTTCAGATGAAATTTCCTTCCTATTGCTTGCTTTGATATGGGTGAGAACATAGTGTTGGACCAGTTCTTGAACTTTCAAAAGTAGGAATATGACTAAGTTCAATTCGGTATTTTGTCCTTTGTCAAAATTTGAATAATATCTTCGCAATTAGTAAATGTATCTTCTTGTAAACAACTCTTGATCATATCTTCTTATAAATAATTCATATCTTCTTGAAGATAAATCTAATCTTCTTGTAAATAATTCATATCTTCTTGTGATAAATGTTGAACAAATATTCTTGTAAATAATTCATATCTTCTTGTTGATAAGATGTTGATCATATCTTCTTAAAACTTGACCATATCTTCTTTTCAACTTGGTCAAAGATTTTCTTCAATTATAAATCTAAATCAAATGTTATTTTAGATTGTCTTCAAAACACAAATCTTCTTTCATACTATGTGAAATCAAATATATTGTTCTCATAAAATACTTTTATTAATATCAAAACTCTAAATATAAAGCCAGTTTGGTTCCAACAAAAACAACTCAAATAGTGACCTTTATGCATCATCTGAAACTTCAATGCTTAACAACTTTAGACCTCAAAATAGTTCAATGTTGTTTTTATCATTTTATTATGACTTTTTCTTGGCTTTCCAACGCTACTAAGAACATTTCAATAGGATTCTTGTAGCTCAAGTTATTCTCCAAATAGTGAAGCAATGTAGTTATTACCACTATAGCGAAAACGATATTTTCATTATTTTTAGTTTTTAATATGTCCCAAACTTATCTAAATGATTGGTAGTTTTGTTTAGCTTAACATAATCGACCTAACTGATTTGGAACCACTTTTTAAACCTAATTAGAGGTCAAATTTGTGTACATTACTTTAGTGATCAAAATTGGCGAAATTGGAGAGACACATTAAAACGATCATATCTTTATCATATGTTATTTGAATTTGATTTTGTCTGTTGCTGAACAACCGTATAAATAAGAGCTATTGTATAGTGTCTTACTCGTTATTCATAATTCCTCCAGTAAGTCATGAAAACATGATTTATGTTCTATTTTTAAATTATTTCTTAGGAACCTTGTCCTAACCATTGATCTTGTTCTTAATTCATTGTTTGAGGTCCAAATTTAAAGTGAACATTATCTTTCTTCCTTGTTCATGATTGGTCGTTATCGGCTTGAAGACTCATGATAGATGCATAATTCATCGATTTGTAAAGTAGCTTTCGTGATCAAAATCTATTATATTGGTCACAAGGTTTTTCTCGACGAGGTTAAGTGTTTTGAAGAGATCAAAGTACATGATATTGCATCAACTTCTTTATCCCACCAAGACCTACCATAAACCATGATTGGCCATACAATCTCTTGTTAGTAGTGTGTCATGGAAATTGGGGATCATGTGAAACATATCCTAATCATAAAAATCCTAATAGAGTATTTTAAAACTTTTCTTTTGGATGGTTGTGCTCTTTTTGTTGCTTATCATAGCATTAAGTTTCCTTTCAATGGATTTGATGATAGCTTCATCCATAATAGGAAATCGTACAAAAACTACCATGGTTGTTGTGACGTACTCCCAAGGGTAATGTATCCTTTAGACGTGCCCATTGTGACTAGTAGGCTCCATCTTCCTCTTTGAATCTATGGCCACTTTGGTTGTTATAGTGTTGGATTTAGTGGAATTTTTTAGTCTTGCTGATCTGATCCATTGTTTTCTTTCTTTGTCTTGTATTTTAGATCCTCTTATATATTGTTTCAATTTTCCCTACAAAATGAGGCTTCTTGCAGTATCCCTTAGTTGGATGCATTCATTGATTATGTGACTATTGCATTTATTGAACCTACAACATTTGGTATTATCCATTCATGGCTTTTCCTTGACCTATTTTTGGAAGTACACTAGTTTTTAATGGAATTCAGCACTACCACTTTCATTTAGAATATGTTTTCGAGAAATAGTAAAAAGAGTTAGCCAACTAACCTTCTATAAAAGCCTCAACTACTCTTCTATCATCAAGGTTTGTCCTCGTGATGATTTTCAAATTGGGCCCTTTCTAGCCTTGATGGTGTTGATTTTTTCCTCAATCTGGATGTACAACTTTGATTTCTCCAAGAAGTCATTTAATGACCTTGGTTGTTTCAAATCGATGTTATCGTTGATTCGATTCCCTGTAGTAAGCTCTGATCAATGAGATACTTCATCATCTTATTGTTGGCACATTTTACCAACACTACTTCCTTGTTGAACCTTTCTATGTATTCTCTCAGTGGCTTATCTATTCACTAGTAAATATCCCCAAAGGTGACCACTGATGTGGGTTGTTTTCTCAAGCCCGTGAAATGGGGAATGAACTATTGGTAGATCTTCGTCCATGAGGCGGTTGAATCAGGTACTTTAAACCAAGTCATTTATGTTTTTTATAAGGTCAAGACAAATGGTTTTCACTTAACGAGGTCACATACGATAATTCAAGATGGTATTAGTATTCACAATCACCAATTCCGTGATAGGAATCTTTTTACAGAGATTTCTCTATTTTTTTGGAATCAAATAGTTGTTGATCCTATTCGTAAATGGAATGCGCTGGAAAAAATTCCTCTTCAACTTATAAGTATTTCAATAAGGGATAACATGGAGAACTACTATTGTCTATGCCTTTGAGAAGGAAGATGAGAATCACCATTTTTATAACGTTAAAAAGTGGAGTTTCTCCCCTTACCAGTATGTCGATGGTGATTAAAATGTTCTTTCCTGCTAGCAGATTGATCGTTCTTCCTCGGAATTGGACAACCTTGATTTGGGGAGCCACATCTTTGAGGTGTAAGTGACAACAAGTCACGACTTTTGAGGGGAACAATATCCTTCTAATAATGACATACATATTTTAACCAAAGTGATTTGATATTTTAGCCCATGATAACCCTCATATACAAGTGAATAACTTGTCATATGTTATTTGATAAATTTCCTGTAATGTAGATTGTAAAAAAATTCTCATAAGAACCTAAAAAATTAAGGATCAAGACTAGAAGAGAAGCATTGCCTATGTTGTGCATGCCTCTTGAAAACAAGCTACATCATTAACACAATCTTCCAAAACTATCAATGGATTACTTTTAAGTGACTTTCATCCACTTAGAAAATGGAAGATCAATGAAGTTTCGTGATGTATCGATAAAATGTTCAAGTTGATACATTTTCTAAAATTTCCATTGCTCTAACTACTTGAAACTTTCATCATTACATTTAGTCCACAATAGTCTTGATGGTTCCTTATTCTCATCTTACAGTAGTACAAGGAAGTAACTCTCGTATGTGTGTAATAGTTATTTTATACCTTTTCTCAAAGACTCAAAAAGAAAAGAATTTTCAAATACCAAAGGACAATAGCAAAGATCGTACAACAATGTTCCTTATATATATGATTTTTTATCATTACTTAAATAAGACAAATTATCAAGGAAAAGCAAAGACACTGTGTTCAATGGTTTTATTGCCTCAGATAGATTATAACCACTGAAGAAATGAGGTTTCAACGCCAACATTTACTAGCAAAATACTTTGTTGAAATAATTTTCTAGAGCTTAATTGTAGAAAATCTTAGAAGTTTTAGACCAAACCTTCTTTGATGAATAACAACTTGTGTTGAATTTTCTAAACTTATAGAAGCAAAACACTTTATTTTGTAATAGTTATTCTTTGTCGTGTGAATGAAAATATTCCTTAACAGTGATATGTAGTGTCGTTGTTAAATTGTTGAGTTGTATAGGTTGAATGACAATTATAAGACACCCTGAAGTGTATAATCAATGTTTGAATAGTGGAGAAATCCTTTGAACTGTATAAGGAATTAGATGTAGTTATCAAGTTGATAGTGAATCATTATAAATTGTTGTGTGCATATGTTTCTATCCTCTATCTTTTTATTGCTTGTTATTATTTATATATTCTTACTTACGAGAATTAATCTCTTAAATATTGTCAAATATTTTCTAAGAAATCTTTTTAAGCTAACTAATTTTTAACCACCATTTCATTTGAAAAGATTTTTTTAAAATGACATTTGGAAGATAAATATTATCAACTACAATTTAACCCTGCTCTTGTGTTTTTTTAACCCACTTGCAGTACGAACCTAGTGGTTTCCTTGGGCTGAGAATGGAACCCATGTTTATGCATTCTTAATTACGTAGCAATGAACACTAGGATGTTATGTTAGTTTTTCTCCATTTCGGCAAGGCAAAAAAATTTATCTTCAATCAATCGAGAATAGTCTTGCACTTGCTTGTTCAAGTTGTTAAAGATGGATTATATATAAAGATAGGGTCTGGTGTGAAGTGGAATAAATAGACACAAGAGATGAGGAGTTTGAATTGTGACCCTTTAAAAATTAATTTTGCACTTAAAATATCTTTCTAAAAAATGAACTTGAAAGACAAACAAGTTAATGAATCTTCCCTCATAGAAAATGGTTTTAAGTTAAATATATTTTAAACAAAATTAATCAAGTGTGAGGTTAGGGTGTTAGTGTATACTTAAAATAAATGACTAAGTTAGAGAGAATCACAAAAAGAAATTACTTTATGAGATTTTGCATTATCTTGTTGATCAAAATATTCTCAACACTTTAGATCACAACTAGATCTAATACAACATGTATTATCACAACTTTAACAGGCTTACAACATGTATTATCAAAGCATTAACAAGCTCACAATCTTAGTCTAAATAGATTATACACAATCTCACTCTCAACAATCACAAAGAAAAGACTTTAAGATATTTTACAATATGTGATGTAGTGCTTGGATTCTTTGCTTGTGAAAACTCAAAGATAAATTTTAAAAGCAAAGGAAACCATATCAACACACTCAAAATGTATGAGCCACAAATTTGGAGTGAAGATCTGAAGTGCGTATGATAAAAGAAAAGTTTTGATAACTTGTATGCTAAAACAAGTGAATGATGTTTCTTGGATAAACCTATTGTTCTTCAAGTGCAACAACCACTCCTATTTATAGATGCATAGATATTCAGATTGTTGTAGAAAATAGAGCTACTGGGAACACCGATCTATGCAAAAAGTAATCATTTTGATGAGTTGTCCTCAATTTTAGTAACGACCAAAGTTTACATTTTTTTTCCTGCGAAAAACATTCTTATGCTTTTGTGGAGAATGAGGGGGTACAAAATGTAACGCTTATGCCACCTCAAAGTCAATTTTTATAGTAACATAGAAAAGGAAAAAAAAATGGTTACTAACATATGTACTTGTTTGTATTTGGTTTTGTCTTTTTGTGCTTTGCAAATAGAAGAACAATGAGAATGTTCTATTCAAAACGAGTATAACGTTCTGTGCACATGGAAAAATTTCTCTTTCTTTTTGTGATCAAAAGGTAGCTTCGAAATGTGCTTATCTGATGCAACATATAGAAGGGAAAAACAAGTTGCTTATATGATGCAACATATATAAGGGAAAAAGTTTCAACTTTCACTTGTACTTGTATGTACTTTGCTTTTGTCTTTTTATACTTGCAAATGGTAAGAATGATAAGAATGTTCTCTTCAAGTCATGGGATATTCTTGGAGTCTCAAAGCTTGAGTTTTTAAGCTCTTATTAGCCCAAAATAAATCCAAAATCGTGTTGGCATCATTGTTGGATCAAACAAAGCTTTTATCATATGATCATTTTGCATGGTACCATAACAAATGTTCTTCACATTACACTTCCATAATTCTTGTTCATAAATCTCATCTTAAATGCAAGATTTTTGAGACGACTTCAAGATCAAATTTGTTCCTTGTCCATTAGTGAGTTGACTTAAATGAAATTAAGGTACTAAAACTTGCTTTAGCATGTGGGAAAATTTTCTATCATGAATTCCTAGCGAGCATAATGTTCTTCTTTGTCAGGGAAAGGGTTCTTTCTATTTTGCAACAACACTTTCTTCAATAAATGATATAGTAAATGAATGAATCTTGAAATGACTTCTTCTTCAATGTTGATTCTTATCATTTAGTTGAATTGATATGAATATTTTTTTTATTGCAATGGACACGTTCATCAAGAGAACATTATTTCTTCATAGTTGAGAATGATTTCTTCAATATAAGATAATAATATCATTTTGGTTAATCATACTCAAAGAAAAAATTGTGAAGCAAAACTTTTCTCAAATTTTCTTGGTGTTTGACACACTGTGTATTGTTCATTGAGAATGATCATTCTTTGATGTTGTAGTGTGTAAAATAACCAAATACATCCTAAACTTTAAGTTGTGCCCTTTGGTTTGACAATGATGACAAACTATTTTAATTGGAATGGTGTGGTATCAAGGTACAACCTTTGTTATGCATTATACAAATGTAAAGTGCACCTATACATGCATTGTTGTTGACGGTCCATCATTGCAACAACATTTTATTTTGACTTTCCTTTTATATTTAAGTTTCTTATCTTGACAGGATTTTGTATAGATGATACAAATAGTTGATTTTGTACTACTGTAGCATATCCTCAAGATATGTAACACTTAAATTCATTGTGAGTTGTCACATAAATTTCAAGCATAGTCTTGTATAACTTCAATGCATGAGAACGTTATGAGCTTTTAGATAACATTATGAACATCATGACTTTAAAGAGCTATTTTAATATCTTTGTGAGATTGTAGAACAATTTTTGTAATCTTCTGATGCTACTTTGATTGTTTCATTAATGAGTAGATCTTATGCACTTGTTGATATGAGTGGCTTCTTGTTTGTCCACTTAAGTGATTTTTATCCCTTAAACAAAACTCAAGTGCAATCACGAGTAGATCACCATTCATAAAACTTAATATTTTCTTCATGAGGTTTGTTATCATTAAAATATAGTCGTTGTCATTCCATCCTCTGGCTAAGGACAAGTGATTAAGATAACACCTTCCTTCTTAGGGATTGTATGTCAATCACATGGACCCGACCATCTCATACATGAAGGTAAGATAATCAATAAATTTTGTAGAAAGGTTTACCACATACGATACCAATGATCCGTGAAGTACTTAAGGTGGTAACTCCAACTTGGTTGTCTTAAACATTTTGTAAGTCGTGTTCTAATCTTAAAATTTGGACTCCTAATAAAAAATGTGTAATTTTAATAATAATAAAAAAAAAGTAAAATGAACTTTAGTCCTATAAAATTTCAAAATTTTATTTTTAGTTCCTATAAAAAAATTATAAAATTTTTAGTCTATACAATACTTTTATTCACTTTTAGTCTCTATTTTGAAAACCCTTTATTTGTTGTAAAAAAACTGATGTTTTTAGGCTCTATAAAATCAAAATAGATATTAAAAGTGAATGTATTTTTTTAGGGATAAAATTTAATAGATCGTACTTTTGTAGGGACTAAAAACACATTTAATAATAAAAAAAAATCACCCTCATTTTATTATATTATAAAAAAAAAAAATTGCGCCCTTCAGCAATTGGAGGCCTTGTGTTATTGGGCCGGATGCACAATCCAATAGTCGAGCCTAGACTCTAGTAGTGGCGATATGACTATGGATGAAAACTTTATTCCTTGAATGGGTGTGGTGTACTTGCAAGTACTTTGAAACTCAAGTTAGTGTTTGAGTGAGTTGAGTGAGAAGTATATAAGAATTAGTTCACTTCTTTCACAACAAGAATAAGTTGAAATAGATAGGGCAGTTCCTAGGGCTGCCCTAAAAGATTTTATAGGGTCTGTTATCTCTCACTATGTAATTGTGTTGAATTTTCGTCCTTAGCTAAATAGTTAAGTTATTTTGCTACGGCCAAATCCCAAGAAAAATATAAGCTAAATTGTCAAGTTATTTTGAGAAAGCCATAGTCCTATGCGATGCTACATTAAAACTTTATTAAGGGTAAAGCCCTCCAACAAAATAAGGGTGAGATTTTTTTATTTCAAATTTCACATTACATAGGGCTAAAGCCCTCGGTGATATCATTTTGCATTAATCCAGGGTTAAAACCCTCAATAATTGACACGAGAAATAAATTTCTAAGGGCTAAAGCTCTCACTAATTAGCTCATAAAGTTTCTTGTGTCTAAAGCCATCACCCACGCTCCCTCTCTTTTAGTTACAACTTTTTCCTCCTCCTTGTCTTCTCTTCTAATTTACGAGCACCATATTCTACATATGTTCTCAAATTTACTTCATTTTCCGAGTTGTTTTTGATATATAATTTATTTTTATTTTATTTTATTTTATTATATATTCAAAATGTATATTAATAATGTTATGTGAATATTGTTTTTTTTTTGTTGATTTCTGTGTTATTTTTCATATAGTAAAATGTGTTTGATGTGAAAATTTAAAAATTAAAATTTTAGATGTTTGATTTTTTATTTAAATTTGCATTAAAAAAATGTATATTGCATTTATTGTGCATTTTTTTAACATATAATAATTGAGCAAATTTTTTTGTGAAATAATATTTGTTGAATTTATGGAGAAGTTTTTTGAAATTTAAAATAGGTTAGCATATTTATTGTGCATTTTTGGAAAATTTGTTAATTTGCATATTTGAAAACACTTAAATTTTTATTTTACTTTTCATTTAATATATGTGCATTTTTGTAGACATGTTATTTGATTTGAATTTTATTTGTATTTTAGGAATGCATATGTTAATTTGTAGTATACT
>JBBPBR010000001.1:15814784-15824862 GCA_037974775.1 Cicer pinnatifidum | reverse complement strand
ATTATAAAAATATTTAATATTGTTATACTTAATATAATGCTTTATTATTTTGCTTTATTTTCAAATTTATTCATATCTTTTTAATCACTTTAAATAATTTAATTATAAATGATTCTGAAAATAATTTAATAATTATAAAAATAATTTTTATTTTGTAATGAAAATGAGAATTTATTCAATTTTATATAAATTTAAAGTAATTTATTTAATTACATAAATAGTTTACTATAATATTTCATAATAATTAAATTATATTTATAAATAATATAAAATTAAATTTTTACCAAAATAAATTTATAAAATTTAATGTTGATGAATTTTAATTATATTTTTAATATATAAAATAAAATTTATTTTAATGCAATTATTTTAATATGAATGTTAAATAAAATGATTTATTTTATTTTACTTTTGTGATCATTTTCAAGGGTCTTTGCCATGGAAAATGATGTGCCACATGAGTTTAGTGAGGGCTTTAGCCCTGTGAAATGTGTAATAGGTGAGGATGGTAAGGGCTATAGTCCTGAGAAACATTATGATATGTGAATTTAGTGAGAGCTTTTCAAAAATTTAAATAAATTTTATGAGGGCTTTGGCCTGTACAGTTCCTTTTTTCTTAATTAAAAAAAAGGTATTTTATGAGAACTTTAAGCTTTTGGTATCATTTCCAATCAGTGTTATAGTTAGGGGGCCTTTTAGCCCTTGAAAATGTATTTCTCATAGCTCTTTAGCATTTCCTATGGCTTTTGGCCATAGCAAAATCACAAAATTGTTGTAGTGTTTTCCCTTCATAAGAAAGATTAGGTCAAATCTTAAAGGATTCAATATAAATAGTAGAAGAAAAAGTGTTGATGCTAAGTGGACCTTGTGTGGATGGAGTTATCATCAATATTAATATGATGAAATATGGTATGAGCTTACTTGAGAACATATGATATTATCTTTGTCACTAAATATAAGGCATCGTTAATAAAGTCAAAAGAATTAAGAAAATTTGATGTAGTAATATTAAATTTATTAATAGTTGATTATTAAAAAAGGTATTAGTAATTATCACTACTAGAAATTTCGTCTTTAATGTTTAGCGACCTTTTAAAATTTGTTGATAAACTACTAGTTGCTAGCTGTTGCGACCAAATCAGCGACATAATTTAGTGATCGATTTTGTGACTGAATTTTGTTACCGATTTTGTGACTGAATTTTGTGACCGATTTTTGAGATTGAATTAGTGACTAAAGTTTGAGACTGAATGAACAACCTCTTTGAATTAATTTGCTATGTCATTAGCGGTTGATTTAGAAATGAAATTTGTGTTATAAATTGTTATTTTTATTAAATATTTGGTCCTCGATTCCATCTCTAAATGTTACCGTTTTTTATTTTTTAAATACATTACTTTAATGTGAAAAAAACAATAAAAACAATGTGATATGTTGAAAAAAGTACTAAATATAGAGCCAGAAAGAATAATCAATATTTTGCACTTAAAATCATGTTGAACATTTCCTATACTAGAATCAAGTGACATACAAGTTGAATTTCATCAACTAGCTTAATAATTGGTTATAAATGACATGATATTGTTGTTGGTTTAGTGGTTGTGTTCATTATGTGTTAACTTAAGGTCTGAGTTCAATCCGCGATGTGCCTTCTTTTTGAATAAACTCCCTTTTGAAAAGGCGCAACTATTGATTACAAATGAAAGGCACAATGGATGGATTAAACCCGGGTCATGCGCAAAAAGGCACATTGATCAACCACCAGTGCAATGCTTCAGTCAATATACTCTTTCTCAAGTGACATTATTTTTCTATAAATAATGTCACTTTTGACAGAATGTGGACACGAAATTTTAAAGATTGTCATCCACTTTTCCCATCCATTCTTATGTTCTAAGTCATCTTATTCTTTTCTAATGCATGAGTAAAGAATATGAATCATTCTTTTGTAACATACTATTGAAAGATACTCTTGGTGATAGTGCAAATCATATCAAGGTTTTCCAAAGTACCCTGAAGGGGATTCACTAGTTATCTCATTTGCATCCGATTAATGGGGGCAAATCAAACCTTAAGGCTAGTGTAACAACACGCTTTGAAATTTGCTACATATAATCTTCATCAACAACTTCACTATTAAAGTCTTACAACAATTGTCACCAACACAAATCCAACAATCTTTAGGTTCAATTATTTTTTAATCAATGACTGCATCACTCAAAGAAATAAATTCTAATTTTGTGAAGTTGGAAAAATTCGATGGAGGAAACTTTATCCGTTGGCAGAAAAAGTTGAAATTCCTTCTTACAACTTTGAAGGTGGTGTATGTTTTGAACACCACAAGATCGCTAGAGAAGGAAGTTGAAACATTAATAGAAACAAGAGAAAGGCAGAAGTGACACAATGATGACTATATATGTATGGGCCATATTCTCAACGAAATGTTTGACTCCTTGTTCGATATATAGCAAAGTAGCATATATGCAAAGGATCTTTGGGAGAAATTAAAGTCAAGATACATGCAAGAAAACGCTACAAGTAAGAAGTTTCTTGTTTCTCAATTTAATAATTATAAAATGGTTGATAATAAATCAGTAATGGAACAAATGCATGAGATTGAACGTATTCTTAATAACTACAAACAACATCAGATGCACATGGATGAAACCATAATTGTATCCTCCATAATAGATAAACTTCCACCTTCGTGGAAAGATTTCAGAAAATCTATGAAACATAAGAAAAAGGACATATCACTTGAGCAATTGGGTAATCACATTCGTTTAGAAGAAGAGTATCGTAAACAAGAGGATACTAAAAACCAATTTTCTCATGAAAAGGTCCATGTAATGGAGGAAGGAAATTCAAGTAAATCTTTTAAGAAAAGAAATCGAGATTTTGATAAATCTCATGAAAAACAAAATGGTAATGATGAACAACGAAAGAAAAGAAAAGGAAGTTGTTATCATCGTGGAAAACCAAGACACTTTGAAAATGAGTGCAAGTTCTTGAAAAGGAAGAACAAAGACAATAATTCAAGTGCAACAAAAGATAATCTTGTTGTTGTCATTTCTGAACTCAACATGATTGAAGATGTTGAAACTTGGTGGGTAGACTCTGGTGCTACCCGCCATGTGTGAAAAAACAAAGAACTATTTAAGACCATTGATGAAGAAGATGAAAGTATTTTGTACATGTAAAATGCCTCAACTGTCCAAGTCAAAGGAAAAGGAACAGTAGAGATTGAATTCACTTCTGGAAAAATGCTTACTCTTAAAGATGTATTTTATGTTCCTGATGTTAGGAATAACTTGATTTATGTACCTTTACTTAATAAGTTTGGTTTCAAATGTGTATTTGAGGGAGATAAATTTATTCTCTCTAAAGGTGGTATATTTGTAGGGAATGGTTACTTTTGTGAGAATATGTTCAAATGTAATGTTATTAGTAACTATAAATTGTTGAGTCTTGTGATTTATGGCATATGCAATTAGGACATATCAACTTTAGAAAATTGAATGATATTATGAAATTAAATTTAATTCCGATTTTTGATAAAAATTCAAATTCATGTACTACTTGCATGCTAACTAAAATCACAAGGCAATCTTTTAAAAGTGTTGAAAGAAGTTCTAAGATATTAGATTTAATTCGCTCCGATGTATGCGATTTACATGGTTGGGCTACAATTGGTGGTCAAAAGTATTTTGTCACTTTCATTGATGATTACTCTAGATTTTGTTATGTTTATTTAATGCACTCTAAGAATGAAATTTTAGACAAATTTAAAATATTTAAAGCACAAGTAGAAATTCAACATGAAACTTTTATTAATTGTTTTAGAAGTGATAGGGGATCAGAGTTCTATCATCCTGAGTATTTTGAGTCCACTGGTATTGTGCATCAAACAAATTCACCATACTCCCCACAACAAAATGGAATTGTAGAAAGGAAAAATAGAGTATTAGAAGAAATGGTGAATGCCATGTTTTCTTATTCTGGTTTATCTAAAGGTTATTGGGGTTAAGCCATGCTAACTGCATATTATTTGCTAAATAGAGTTCCCTATAAAATGAACAAGATAACCCCATATGAACTCTGGAAGAAAAGAAAACCCAATCTTAGCTATATACAAGTTTGGGGCTGTAGAGCAATTGTTAAGGTTCCTGAACCAAAAAGAAAGAAATTGGAAGAAAGAGGAAAAAAGTATATTTTTGGGATATGCTGAAAATAGAAAGGCCTATAGATTCATGGTTGTTGAATCTAATGACTCATATCCTATTAACACAGTGATTGAGTCAAGAGATGCAATTTTTCAAGAAAATAGATTTAACTCAATTCCACATCCCAAGGAAACTGTATGTTCTAGTGTACAAAGTCTAGAAAATAATGTCTGTAATAATGATACTTTGACATGTTTAGAACCTATAAGAAGTAAAAGAGCCAGAAAAGAGAAAGATTATGGCCTAGACTTCTTTATGTTCCTTGTAGAAGGTACAACTGATTCTATTAACAGTTATGGACCAATTTGCTATAATTTAGGGAGTGGTCCAGACTCATATGAAGAGACAATAAAATCTCAAGACTCTTCCTTTTGGAAAGAAGCTATCCAAGAGGAAATGGACTCAATTATGGGGAATAAAACTTGAAAAATAGTAGACCTCCCACGTGGATCCAAATCAATAGGTTGTAAATGGATCTTTATGAAGAAAATGAAAGTTAATGGTACCATTGATAAATTCAAAGCTAGACTTTGTTGCCAAAAGGTTTACAAAAAAAAAAAAAAGATATCGACTACTTTGATACTTATGCACCTGTTGCAAGAATTGCATCCATAAGAGTGCTTTTGGCACTAGCTTTTATCTAAAGTTTGTAATCCATCAAACAGATGTTAAAACTACTTTCCTAAATGGAGAGTTAGATGAAGAGATGTATATGAAACAACCTGAATGATTTGTTATCAAAGGGCAAGAACATAAAGTGTATAAATTTACTAAATCTTTATACGGATTAAAACAAGCACCCTAACAATGGCACCAAAAGTTTGATAAAGTTTTTCTTTCTAATTGATACAAAATAAATGAATCTGACAAGTGTATTTATAGGAAATTTCATAATGGAAATGGTGTTATGATTTGTTTATATGTGGATGATATGTTAATCTTTGGCATCGATTTAGATGAGGTAGAAAAAACTAAAACTTTCCTATAAAAAAAATTTGATATGAAAGATTTAGGTGAAACAGATGTGATTTTAGGAATTAAAACATTAGAAATGGAGTAAATATTGGTTTATCCCAATCTCACTATATTGAGAAAGTGCTAAATAAATTTTATCAATTTAATTGCAAACTTGTTTCTACCCCATTTGATCAAAATATTAGTTTACAACCACATAAAGGATGCCATGTGGCACAACTAAATTATTCAAAGTTAATCGGATGCTTGATGTATGCCATGACCTATACCAGACCTGATATAGCATATGTTGTAGGTAGATTAAGTCGGTATACTAGCAATCCAAGTAAAGAACATTGACAGACTCTTAATAGAGTATTAAAATATTTGAAAGGAAAAATTAACTATAGTTTAGTCTATAGTGAATATCCTTCAGTTTTGGAAGGATATACAGATGCTAGTTGGATAACTTATGTTGAGGATCAGGCTTCCACAAGTTGATGGATCTTCAACCTTGGTGGAGATACAGTTTCTTGGGGATCAAAGAAACAAACTTGCATTGCTGACTCCACCATGGCTGCAGAGTTCATTGCCCTAGCTGCAGGTAGTAAAGAAGCATAATGGCTAAGAAATTTATTGTATGAGATACCAATTAGGCCAAAGCCAATGGCACTGGTATCCATACATTGTGATAGTCAATCCACACTATCCAAAGCATATAGCCAAGTATATAATGGAAAATCTAGACATACTGGTCTAAGACATAGCCATGTAAAGGATTTAATTTTAAATGGAGTAATATTCATAGTGTTTGTAAGAACTGGAAAGAATCTTGCAAATCCTTTGAAGAAATGTCTAACAAGGGACATGATGTTGAAGACATCATTGGGGATGAGACTCAAACCCATATCTAATTAATCATCAATGGTGGAAAATCGACTCACACTTGAGTAACATCAAGTCTTGAGTTCAATGATAAAAGTACACTATTAGAGTGATTACAAGTACTTAAATATAGATACATCCCAAAGGTTGAAAGTACTTGGACCATAACTATAAAGTTGAAATGTTGAGTTTTACTCTTAATAGACATATAGCATAAATTTGTTGAAATACATATTATGGTGTATTTTTGATATAGTCTACCTATGTGAGGATGAAGTGAGGCCGCTTTAGAGAGTTAAAGGGTTTGACTCTTAAATTCTCATGAAAAGGGTACATGACACAAGGCCTTAACAAATGTGTCATCATTATAATTCTTTCGATAATACTGAGATTTCATATGTAAGTTGTGCACACTTGTTCTAATAAATAACTGGTTCAAAGCTTGTCTACCATTCTATTCGGGATAAGTGGAACCCATAGCTTACTAAGTAGTGGTTCAAATTGTAAGATACAATTATCTGAAACCATGATATTTTCAAAATTATGGGACTAAGTATATTTTGAAAACGGTGGGAGATTGTGAGATATTTCCAAAATATTGGGTAATATATGTATCTATAATTGGTTGTAAATGACATGATATTGTCGTTGGTTAGTGGTTGTGTTCATTCTATGTTAACATAAAGTCCCGAGTTCAATCTGGGATTCAGCCTTCTTTTTGAATAAATTCTCTTTTGAAAAGGCGCAATAGATGGATTGAACTCGGGTGATGCACGAAAAGGCGCATTGATCAACCACCAGTGTGTGGACACAAAATTTTAGAAATTTCCATCCACTTTTCTTCTAAGTCATCTTATTCTTTTCTAATGCATGAGTAAAGAATAGGAATCATTCTTTTGTAACATACTATTGAAAAATACTCTTGGTGTGATAGTGCAAATCATATCAAAGTTTTCCAAAGTACCCTGAAGGGGATTCGCTGGTTATCTCATTTGCATCCAATTGGTGGGGGCGAATCGAACCTAAAGGCTAGTGTAACAATATGCTTTGGAATTTGCAACATATAATCTTCATCAAGAACTTCACTATTAAAGTATTGCAGCAATTGTCACCAACACAGATCCAACATTCGATGGGCATATCCCTTCAAAATGAAATGCCGCAACCGTCAACTGAAGGACTCCAACTTCTCAAACCTGTCAATTTTAAGTTTCTTCCTAACTTGTTCGACTTCCTTCTTCTTTGGATTATATTCATCTTCTTTCAGTTCTTCCAATATTTCTCTCAAACATCCCAGAGGTGTAGCAAATATTTGTACAATATTTTGGTGTCAAGAACATTGCAGTCTTCTATCTTATGTCACCTCACAATACTTTTTATATAATGAAAAAGATTATGTGCATATATATATTGAGAGAGAGAGACAGAGAGAGTTCAAAATCAGAATCATTATCATCACCCCTGAAATCTAGATAAGATTCTTCATCAGTGAATCCTAAAGAAGGGCATTTGCCCCAACTTTCTCTTGTTGAGCCACTATATGAGAAAAAGTCTTCATTTGGACAGTTTTGTTCATTCTGTAGAATTATTGAAATGTTTGAAGCACTAATGCAGTTGGTAACAAACAATTACCACACAAAATTCACATGCATAACAAGAAATTCATCATAGTCTCTAAACAAAATCCAACATTTGAGTTGTATGCTATGCTTTTCATCTTGAAAAACTAATGTATAGTACTTCCTCTGTTCCTATGTAAATTTCATTTTTGTATAAAAGAATTTTGTTCCTATTTATTTGTTGTTTTTAAAGTTCAATGCAATATTAACTATTAGTTTTTCAATTATACCCTGAACTCTTTATTTGAGAGAGAATAGTTGAAATGAGTTAATAAATAGTTAAAGATATTATAGGAAAAAGATTAATTTCATCAAAAGTAACAATTTATTTCTATGTGTAAATAACCTAAAAACAACAATTAAAAAGGAAAAGAAGGAGTAGTTGTTTGATGTTTAACTTTTCAGTGTGTAGATGTTTTATTGATGACATGAGCTGGTAATTTGTTTCCAATAATATGACCTATTAGTTAAAATCACCCTTAAAATTTTCTTAATTTCATAAATAATTATGAAAAAGCAGGAATGAATGTCTTCGGTGCAGCCTATACGCTTTGAAATCATTAATTTTGGAAAGTCATGGAAAGGAAATAACTCCAGTTAGCAGTTTGTTTAGCCATAAAATAAATGTTACCCACTAAGTGTCATTGAATTAACTTATTCTAAGTTAAAAACAACGCAATTAAAATCTGAATCCAAAACATGCTATTAAATTTCAAGGTGAGATATACATACATTAGAATAATAAAAGGGCTATCAATATAATTAATCATTTCTACAACAAGTGATTTCCCAAATTATCCTTTATGCTCACATACAACATTAAGTTTACTTTTTAGTTGAGTCTTTTTTTTTATATAAAGACTTGTGTTGCGACATTTTATCAGTTTATTTTTATTTTTATTTTATTTTATCAATTTTTGAATATTATATATAAGTTATGTTGCTACCTTTTATTAGTTCCTAAATAAAAAAGTGATCTTGTAATATAGATGCATACATACATACTCAATCATTACACCAACAAGCCAAACAATACAAAAGAAAAGAAGATTTTCAATAAAACTCAAATCGAAATTGTATGTAATCCACATAAGTCAATCATACCAACGAAACAATCTAAATTATCATTGAAATTTTCTCATAAATGAGAGTAAACACCAAGTACAGAACAACCATGATATGTAACAATGTATTAGATTGAGAAAAAAGAGTTCAGGTCAAGTTAAACAATTTCTAAATAAATAGATGAGAAATTATAGTTCCTCATCAAAACACATTTTTTTTTCATTTTCAAAATAACATATGATTTGTTCAGTTATAATTCCAATAATATGCATTATTTATTGAATATATTGAACAAACCATTTTGAATTCAAATGACCCACCGACAGGATATGAGGAATCAACAATTATAGCATCATACTTCCCATCGGAGTCAGTAGAACACAAAAAATGGGACGTTTATGCGAGTGGCGGGGAGACTAAAAAGGGGCTCCTTACTTGGAGCATCAACTTAGTCGGTCGATTATGGGTGGTGGCTATGTATTTCTGTTCAGGCGAAACAAAGTGTGAAAAGATGGATTTTGTGAGGGAATCACCGAAGAAGCGGTGGTGGAACGGTGATGAAACAGGGAAGCGGTGGTGGAGCGATGATGAAACGGAGAAGCGATGATGGAACGGTGATGAAACGGAGAAGCGGGGATGGAACAATGATGAAACAGATAAGTGGTGGTGGAACAGTGATGAAACACAGAAGCAGTGATGGAACATATGAAATGAATTTTTGAGAGTTTAGGGTTTGTTTCACATATTAGAGTTTAGAGCGGGAATAGGGTTTAGAGAGGGAACTTAATTTGAGTGAAAAAATGGAGAAGGGATTTTATTTTGCTTGACACGAATTTTTGCTTGTCTTTTAATTAGAGAAGGAATTTTATTTTAGTGAAAATTAGAGAGATAACTATACAAAATTTCAATCATAAAAGATAAAGTTTTGTCACCCAATTTTAATTAAAAAAAATAATATAAATAATAGAGATTGATTTTTAGTTCACTAAAACTTAAGTAGCTACATTTTGTATTTTAGTATCTAATTGAGTCTCTAAAATGATCGAAATAATTTAGTCTCTAAATCGATCACTAAAGATGAAATTTTTAGTAGTATGTATTATTTTACCAAATTTATCTTCTAAGAGAGAATTAATTTATCTTCATATTATAATATTTATTTATTAGGTATCATAGTAAAGAAATAACTAATACAATTATAAAATTAAAAAAAGCTATTATGAAATAGAAAAAAATTTACCTGTGAACCTTATACTTTAAGATAAAGTAGTATTATTGATTTTAATTTTATCCGTAACTAGTAAGCAATGATGTTCGTCAGTCTATTTTTCT
>JBBPBR010000001.1:15791748-15814188 GCA_037974775.1 Cicer pinnatifidum | reverse complement strand
GTGATATATTTGAAAATTAACATATTTTATTATTATAAAAGTAAATCACTAATAATTGAATTATACATAATCTATCAATAAGTTTAATTATATTTTAGATTTAACACGGCTAAATTATTAAATTTTATTTTTTAAATTTATTTTAAAATAAAATTTTTGCTATAATTTTAATTTCCATTATAAAATTTTATTTAATTGTTAAAATTAAATTTAAATATATAAATATATTAAAACTTTTAATTTAATTAATTTTAATAAATACTATATTTATGTTTACATGGACATATTAAAAAAAAAATTAAAGTAGTCATAATTTCGTGACACTCTTTTTGTAATTTTTTTTTATATTGTAGTATAAGTTATCTCTAATTATTTATTGTGGTGGGCGAGGAGAGAGGGATATATATGTGTGTGATATGTAATATACCTTTAGAACAATGGCATCTTAGTTATCGATTCTAGGCATCTTATTATTGATCCCACCCTCCTTTCTTTCTTTCCTCCACTACTTATATCTTCACCCTCTCTCATTCCTTCTCTCTTATTCAATTCATTCTCTCTCACACCCCAAACCCATCAACTCTTTTGAAAGAGACAAAAAACAAAATGAACATTATGATAGATTCCAACGTTGAAGCTTTAGCCTTCAACTACTTAAACTTCGGTTTAGTAACAATTCTCAACAATTTATGGACTTGGCTCGCCCTCCTCACCGCCGCTCTCAGCTTCTGGAAGATTCGTTCATCGGGTTGCCCTAAATCACTTGACCCTAATTCAATAATACCCGACCCGGTTAAGAAACCGTTGTTGCCGTTTGAAGATGTAACGGAGAAAACAATTGCACCGCGGAAAAAATTAACGGTGGGTTGTGAGGAAGTTGACGGCGTGAGGAAGGGGAAGTTTTCGGTTTATTATGAAGAGGACATGCAATGCGGAAGAGAGAGTACTGGTGATAATTTTTGTTACCGGCTATTGCCGGTTGCTGAGGGATGGGTACCGGAAGAAAGAGAAACGCGCGAGACGGAGTGGTGGAGAAGTTGGGAGAAGGTGTTGACGTTGAGAAACGGAGAGAATGAGAATGGGTGGTACACGTGTCAGGATTTGACGGAGCTTAACGGAAACGTGGTTAAATTTTGGGATGGTGGTTGCATCACAAAGGAATCATGGTACGGTTCCAGCTGTATGTCTGTTTTCGAGTCTGAATGATAATAACAAAATAATTAAATAAATAAATAGTAATTATTAGGTTTTTTTATTTATTTAATTAGGAGTAGTTAGGTTATGTCGTGTATGTTTCTGTTCGATTTAATAATAATCTCTCCATTAAGAATTGAGAGAGATTATTGAGATTTGAGAATGAATGTATATATGTTAATTTGGTAGTTTGGTAGTGCGATTTGGAAATTTTGTATAATCATCTTTGTTGTACACGCAAGTGAGTCTCAAATTTGAAACGAAATTGGCCAAAAGAAAGCTTTGCGTATCTCTTTGAATTATGTGATTAACTATTGTGCTTAATTTTTTCTATCCTTCATATCATTTCTTTATTTTTTTCTTAAATTACATGGATTAAAGTTAACACCGTAATTGATATGTATTCAACTTTTTTTTTTTTTTGTTTTTCTCGAAAAGGTGAAAAAGTAAAACGATTTAGTAAAGTGATAAAAAATCAATTACAAATTATAAAAGATAAAAATTATATTTAAGACTAATAACATACATATGTTGCATAATCAAAATTTCAACTAGGGAGAGAATGGACTTTGGAAATTAAGGGCCCTATGCATGAAGGGTATGAGAGGGATGTGATTTAAAGGAAACAATGCACAGCTCAAATGGACCAATAATAATGTGAAAGAAAGAAGGCACTAAACAAAAAGCAATAGTACATGATGTGCGTTTAAGTGTGTTGGCTAATGTGGTGGTACTACTCGTGTGAGTAGTTGTCAAATTTGTTGCTAAGAGGTTACTACTTGATTGAGTAGTTGTCATATTTGTTGCTAGCCACATATTTGAACTTGGATGTTGAAACTGCTCCTTGAAGTAGACGCTGGTTGATTCCTATATCCATACTCTATCTGTTTTATTATAATTAAATTCATTATTATCATATTAATTTAATCAATTAAAAATGATATTAATTTAATTTAGTGACTGAAATAAAAAAGTTAAATAGTAGAATGATATAAAGATGTGAGTTCAATTCTCATTTGTATTAAAATACTAATAATACTTATTAAAATATGATATTTAATTAATACAATATTTAATTTATTCCATTATATTCTCTTATCTTAATTATCAAAGACAGCTATTCACGTCTTTGCCTTCAACCACTTAAAGATTTTCTATCTCAACTCAATCCATGCGAATTTCCACATATATAGTGACTCCATAATTCAAAAAATAATAAAAAAATTAACGATGTTGAAAAATAATAACTCATGTTGTATCATATTTGAAATTAAAATTATTGTGAGACCAAATAAATTGAAGGATAATGAATTAGACAAAAGTTAAAACTTTTATCTTTTGTACAACTTTTTATCTTCTAGATACCTTATCTAAAATATTGATAGACTACTTAAAATACTAAAATATATTTTTCTTTTTCCTATTAAAAAAATATTTTCTATTATTTTCATTGTTCACTCTATTTCATCTCTTACTTTCTCTTTCATATATTTCTTTGTTTATCTCTCTCCTCTCCCTCTCTACTATTTTTTATTTTATTTATTTACTATATATGTCCTCTATCATTTTTATTCTATTTTATTTCTCTATCTTTCTCTTTTATTTATCTAACTCTTATTTATCTCTCTCCCTCCTCTCTGTTTTCAATTAATATTTACATAAAGAATTTATTTATTATCTATCAAATATTATATAATACAAAATGTCCACCGTATACTATTTTATCATATATTATACTTACTTTCAATAAACCTTAAAATTCCGCAAAAGAACAAAATTAAGATAATATTCTCTATCAATTGGGAATATGCCAATATATGTGCAATAATTACGCTCTCTATTCTAGATTATTTAATCTTATGTATGATTGAATAAAGAATTAGAAAATCAGAAAAAACCTAAAGCGAAATGCAATTGTCAAATGTTTCCCCGCCGTATACTCATACAAGTGATGTAGACTCCATACATGTAGTGATCTATCCCCCCGTCACTATGATACTTTTAATGATTGTGGGCTTGTGGCTAGCTTTGTTTGCAATTCCCTCATATTATATGGTTTTGAAAATTACAGATAATATATATATATATATATATATAAATATTACTTAAATATAAATTCTCCATCCAAAATCATATTTTACCAAAAATAATAAAATGGACTGTTATTATGAATATTAGTTAATTAAGTTTTATGTTTAAGTAATAAAAATATTTTTTTTAATATTATCATTTTTCTTTATTCAATCTTTTGTAATACATATTTCATTGAAAACATTAAATGATTGGTAATTTTAATGATTGTAAAATTAAAGTATCCTAATAAAAATTTAACGACTTTTTTAATAACAAATATTTTAAAGTTTATAATTTTCAGATATTCGGATTTGATGAAGAAACTATAGTACTTTAGATAAGGTAATAAAATAAAATAGTTTATTTTTTGTTATTTATTTTCTAAGACATACATAAAGATGAAAATTATTCGCTTTACTAAAGCAAAAAATAAATGTGTCTTTTGTATAAGTAGTGCTGATTAATATTGATTAATTCCTGTAATATTTAGTAATATTTACTGTTACTTTTATCTTTTTAATTGTTAGTTGTTAATATTTGGTAGTTACTGTAATCTTTGTCTATTTCTTACTTATAGGTAGTTATTATAACTTATTTTGAGTCAATAAATTAGAAGGTTGTAAAGATAAAATTCTGGCCTAAAATAACTAAAATTACTTTTTGTAAGTCTGAAATAACTAAATTTATACATATATTTGTTTATCTGATTAAATTTGATATTGTAATCATATTTGACTCCACATTATTCCTATCGAGTCATTTGCAAATCACCAGAAATAATCTGCGCATAACAAAAAAAAAAAAAAAACAGAAACTACAATAATCTCGGATAAGCAAATTTATTATCTCATTAATTTTCCAAAAAACACCGTCCATTTATTCCTTCTATGTTTGCGAGCCTCGAGTACATTAATTTTGGACCACTGAATGACAGACATGAGTTCGTCCTATTATGCATGTGAATTTCATGCTTGCCTCACAATTGATTTTGCTTTCGCCTTTGATTTCAATCACGTAAATTAAGTGCATCTTTGCTTCCGCATTTAGGAAAGGTAATTTAAACCAAATTTGGAAATGAGTTTTTATTTTAAAAATGTGAGTGTGAGATGATAATAAAATAAATAAATTTTTTTACAAAAATAAACGAATAATTATAGTTTCTTTTTATCAGTATGAATAATTTATAGTTTTTTTTTATAAGTATGAATGGTTTATAGTTATATGTATATTGTACGATTTAATAGTACTAAAAAACATGAATTTGTGGCATAATCCACGTTAACTATTGCCGATAAACTTAAAATTTTACATTTACTATAAGAAAATTGATTTCTAGTGAAAAATAAAGTCTATCGCTAAAAGTCATATGTTGTAGGTAAATAATAAAAATATTTGGAGTGACATTTGGATCCATTGTCAATTTTAAGAGACGTCTTGTTATGTTTTGGGAACTATCACTATGATTTTTATCTATTGTGACGACTCTAACTGAAAACTAGATAAATATAAATAAAGTATTGATTTTTTTTCTATGGTATTGTCTGTCACTAAAATTTATTATTATTTATTAAATTAAATTTATTTTATCTCACTATTAATTATAATTCTAAATTATTAATACCGGTAAATTAAATTTAAAATTCTAAATTATTATGTTACTATGGAGGATGCGTTGGTGAGAGTGGATAATTTCTTGTTTCCAATTGATTATGCTATCCCTAACATAACTGATACTCATAAGCCCGTTCTTAGCAACCGATAGAGCTTTGTTTGATGTTGACCAAGAGAAACTCATCTAGAGATTTCAAGAAAAGAAAATGATCTATAATATGTTTGTAGCTAAGCATTATCCTAATGATGAAGGGAAGTGTTTTAGAATCAACATTATTGAAGATTCAATTCAAGAAATTTTCTAATATGATTCATCTTCTCTTCCACTTGAGAAGGTGATAGTTAGTGCCATAGCTAAAGTGGAAGATATTTTTGAAGAGGATGTTGATGAGGGTATGTTCTAGTTGAATGCATACGAGGAATCACAAGTTCAATAGATAAAGGAAGAGTTGGGTGTGGAAGTGGTTTAAGAGAATAATGCAGTAGAGTTGAAACAATTACCGCCACATTTAAAATATGTTAATTTCTCGATGGCGACTCTTTCAGTTTGACAATAGTTAGAAATTTTTAAATTAAATTGGAGAAGGTGAAGCTGTGAGTGAGTTGAAGGATAAGTTGTCGACTATTGGGTAGACCATTGCTAATCTAAAGGGTATAAGTCCAACTTGTGTATGCATAAAACTAAGCATGAAGAATAGTTCAAGCCAGTTGTTCAACCTCAAAGGAGGTTAAACACCATGACTAAAGTTGTAGAAAAGAAGTTGAAGAAAATGTTAGATGCTGAAATGCTTTATCCTATATCTGGCAGTTCTTAGGTGAGTCTTGTGCACATGGTTCACAAGAAAAGAGGCTTGAAGGTAGTGCAAAATGAAAAGGATGAGTTGATCCCCACTCACACGGTTATTGGATGGCGCATGTGTATAAATTATCACAGGCTAAATCAAGAAACAAGAAAAGATTACTTTCGTTTACCTTTGATGGACCAAATGTTGGAGAAGATAGGAGGTCAAGCATATAACTGTTTTCTTGACAGGTACTCCAGATACAATCAAATAGTTGCTGACCCTTTGGCCTATGCAAATCCCCAACTACTTTCCAAAGATGCATGTCGTATATATTCTCCGACATGATGGAGCTGTATTAAGGTATTCATGGATTTTTTTTCTTTTTTGGGTTCAAACTATGATGTTTTCTTATCCTACCTTAATTCTATTTTGAAAATATGTATTGAAACAAATTTGATTTTAAATTGGGAAATGCCAATTTATTGTTAAAGAAGGCATAATTCTTGAAGTTGATTAAGCAAAGATTGAAGTTATAGAAAAATTTCCTCCACCTATTAACGTGAAAGGAGTGAGAAGTTTATAGGACATGTTGGTTTTAATTGACGCTTTATAAAACACTTCTCAAAGATTGTGAAGCCTTTTTGCAACCTCCTAGTAAAAGAATTAAAGTTTACTTTTGATGATGATTATTTGAATTCTTTCAATATTTTGAAAAGTGAGCTTGTCTCTACTCCAATAATAATTGCTCCCAATTGAGCATTACCTTTTGAACTCATGTGTGATGCTAGTGATTATGCTATTGGTGTTGTGCTAGGTCAGAGATTTTATAAAATTTTCAATTCAATTTATTATGCTAGCAAGGTTAATTATGCAACCACATACTTTAGGTCTTATTTGATTATAGAAAAAATAACTATGTTCACTGACCAAGCAACAATTAAATATCTATTAACTAAAGGAGAGCCAAAAATTCGACTTCTCAGATGGATTTTACTTTTGCAGGAGTTCTACCTCGAGATTAAGGATAAGAAAGGGGTTGATAACGTGGTTCCAAATCATTTGTCAAGGATGGAAAACTTTGCTATTACAGGGAAAGAAAGGACGTGGTGGAAGAATTTCCAGATGTGAACCTGTTATCTATCAATGCAAGGCCTTGATTTGCTGACATGGCCAATTTTAAAGCGAGAAACATAGTACCTAAAGGATACACTTGGCAACATAAGAAAAAATTATGCAATGAGGCTAACCAGTTTCTATGGGATAACCTCTTTCTGTTCAAAGTAAGTCCTAATGGGTTGGTTAGAAAATGTGTGGAAGGTGAAGAAACGAACTAGATAGTGTGACATTTTCATTGTTTACCATATGGAGGACATCATAGTAGTAAATACACAACAACTAAAGTTCTTTATGTGGACTTTTTTGGCCTACATTGTTCAAGGAATGTGTGGAGTTTGTTAAAACGTGTGACAATTATGAGTGAATTTCATTGGACCATTCACTTATTCTTATTCTAATCGTTATATTCTTGTATGTGTGGATTATGTGACCAAATGGGTTGAAGCATCTGCATCAGTAACTAATGATTCTCAAACTATAATCAATTTTCTAAAGAAAAATGTTTTTGCTTGATTCAGAGTACTGAGGGTTTTGATCAGTGATGGGGGACACACTTTTGCAATAAATATTTAGAAAGTGCGTTGTCAAAGTACAATGTTAAACATTAAGTGGCCACACCTTATTTGCCTCAAACATTCGGCCAAGTTGAAGTCTTTAACAGACAATTAAAGAGAATTTTAGAAAAAACTGTTAGTTCTTCACAAAAGGAATGGTCGAAAAAGTTAGACATTGCTTTAAGAGCATATCATACCATTTTTAAGAACTCTTTGGGATTATCCCCTTATCAGCTAGTATATGGCAAGGCTTGTCATTTACCAATTGAATTAGAGCACAAATCATTTTAGGCTATTAAAGTTTTGAATATAAGATAACAGGAGAAAAAAGGCTACTGAAATTAAATGAGTTGGAGGAAATGCGATTGATGACTTATGAGAATGTAGTGATATACGTGTAGAGGATGCAAGCATATCAGGAAAAAAAAAGTTTGTTATGAGAGAATTTCAACAGAAGCAAGTGTTTCTTTTTATTTCTTGACAAAACTTATTTCTTGTGATAAAAGAAGTTTCACCGTGTGGAGTACTTGAGCTAGTAGAGCCTAGGAATAGAACCCACACCAAAATGCTGGTTTACAATATTGAGAGAGAAACTCGCAGTCAAGATAAATTACAATGAGATTTTAACAACTTTTGGTCAAGAATACACCCAATGGAGACCTTACCTTCCCAACGACCCTTGCCTCGTATTGATAGATTTGACTTCCCTCAACCTTGAGGCGAAAGCTTGGTCTATCTTCTTCCACTTCAATATGGAATCTTGTTCCAACTACTCAAAGCTTATAGTGAATAGGGCGTTTGGATTTTTTTCCCTTAATGAAAAGGTGTCCCATTAATCTGGTACAAATTATCTCAAACAACATTGTAAAGTTGGCAAATAACAATAAGAAGGCTTTAGGGCATGCTTCTATCTTTTACATGTTATGTGTGGCACGATGGGTTGAGAGTGATCCAAATGATGGTAAACTAACCTCTTGCAAACCTATCAACATGATATGGTTTGAGAGTGAGAGTAAGAAGATTGATAAGGCTTCTATTATGGAATCTTCTCAGTAGGAGACTTAGATACCAAAGCTGTAACCTCAACTCCAACTACCTCTACAATATCTATCCTTTGAGATGCAAGATGAGTGAACTAATGAGCACATATTTCAAATGAAGGTGTTATGCGACATACTTGACCAATACTCATTATGAGGTGTGCCACCAGCTTGGTTGACAAACCAACATGATTGGATGGCATATGCTCATAAGTTTGAGAGCACCAATATGGAGCATGTTAGTGTTACCGATTTCTATTGACACAATTATGTTATACCTCCCCCGCCTTATTGAATCCTTAACCTTTCCAACCTTTTATGTTTGAACCCAGTTTGTTACACCCCGTTTTTCAAAGCGAGGGTGTATTTTTTTTTCAAAAGAACTTAAATAAAACAGAGTAAGTACATAAGGAAAATCCTTTGGATATATAATTTAGTCATTATAATTTACAAACAGCGGAAAAGTTTTTCAAAATATAAATCCAAAGCATGTCTGATGTCAACAATAGTACATGTACATCCTTCCAACTTAACATAAAAGTAGCCCGAAAGAAAGACATATGTGTCTTGGGTGATAGCCTAGTCTGATCATTCTATACATAACAAAAACTATACGCCTTGAGTAATCCCCACGCTCCCCGTGAGATCCTCCTAACGTAGCTCCAATCAAGCACTCCCATCCATATTCCCATCCGGAGGGTACGAACCGGTAGGATCATCCTAACTCTCATCTGAGGGCAAAGCCTAGATTTCCACAATAGTTGTAAAGGGTCACCAACCGAAAATTAACAGTTAACACATAACATTTAAGCTTTTAAATGCACAAATAACCTTCTCAACTTATCATGCATCTTAGAAGGATTTTCCATATGCTAAAAGTTCATATAATGCTTGCCAAATGTAAATGAAGTCAAATAAAGTTCTCAAAATATCAAGTAATATACAACTGACCAAAACATTGATAAATCAATTGAGAAATCAATTATCTAACTCAAAATAAGATTTTCCACTAAGCCAATCGATTGGGGAAATCAATTTCCTGAAAGTTTTTAGTAAAAATTGAACTCTGGGCTTAAATCAATCGATTGGGTAAATCGATTGACTCAATCGATTGGGTAAATCGATTTCCTGGAAGACAGAGCCCCTGTAATAAATCCAATCGATTGGGCAAATCGATTTTTGGAAGACAAAGCCCCTGACTTGAATCCAATTGAATCCAATTGATTTACCAAATCGATTTCTTAAATGATTTTGAAATATAACTTACAAAATCGATTGGGTAAATCGATTTCGTGCAAAACAGAGCCCCTGTAACTCATCAAATCGATTGGGTAAATCGATTTCCCTGTATATTCTTTCAAAAATACATAAACCAACTCAATCATATTCAAACACCACTCCAAACCTTAACACTTAGCAATACCCATACAATCACCACGACATTATGAGTTTCGAAAATGTTTTACAATCTAACATACTATCACACAATTCCAAACATAACTCTTAGAACAATCAACACAATCTCCATTTGAATCAAACACACTTACACATAATTTCAAAACATACCGCGTAGTGGTTTCAACGCAATACCCACACAAACAAGATGAACAAACAAATCACATGGCATCACTTTGACTTGACAATCCCAATACCGACAAGATGAACCAACAAATCACATGGCATCACCTTGACTCGACAATCTCAACACAGACAAAATAAACCAACAAATCACATGGCATCACTTTGACTTGACAATCCCGACGCAAACAAAATGAACCAACAAATCACATGGCATCATTTTGACTTGACAATCCCAACGCAAACAAAATGAACCAACAAATCACATGGCATCATTTTGACTTGACAATCCCAACGCAAACAAAATGAACCAACAAATCACATGACATCACTTTGACTTGACAATCCCAACGCAGACAAGATGAACCAACAAATCACATGGCATCACTTTGACTTGACAATCCCAACGCAGACAAGATGAACCAACAAATCACATGGCATCACCTTGGCGCGACAATCTCAACACAGACAAAATGAACCAACAAATCACATGGCATCACTTTGACTTGACAATCCCAACGCAGACAAAATGAACCAACAAATCACATGGCATCATTTTGACTTGACAATTCATTTCTCCACAAAATCATTTTCACGACGACATTAAGTAAACGCAGATATTAAGAGATTCCCCATTCTTAATACTCATTTAACTTAAACGATTTTCAAAACAAACATTAAGTAGACATAAATATTAAGAGATTCCCCATTCTTAATACTCTTTTAACTTAAACGATTTTCACAAAACAAACACACATTAAGTAACAAGACATTAAGAGATTCCCCATTCTTAATACTCGTTTAACTTAATGGTTTTCAAATTCCACACAAAACAAACTCAAACATAATATCCAATTCAATCCACGATTCACACCAATTCACATCAATCAATGAACATCAAGTATTAACACGCCGAATACGACGACACAAATCAACACAATCCATCACTCAAACACAACAAGTTTCATATACTCAAAATCATACATAAATGAGTTTAAAATTCATTTTCCACGAAACATTACTTTAACCCTAACCAAATTCGTTTCTACACAACCACAGATAAGTCCCTAAATGCAAACTAAAAGTTTGGAAAGAGCCCTTACCTTCACTTTAGCTTTTTCGTCGATTACGGCACCGGGAGTAAATCCGGTAAATTTTCCGCTCGCAATGCCGCTTCCAAAGTTAGCTCACTAGCACCGTAGTGTAGTGGTGAGAAACTTTCCCTTCTATCACTTCTTGAAACGACGCTTAGATCTAGATGAAATGGGGAGATTTGAGTTTGAATCCCTAATACGGTTTTTCTTCGTTTTCGAATGAAAGAGGAAGAGTGAAGTTGAGTAATCCTTGTCCTATCACCCACTATCAATTTCGAACTCAAAGGAAGGAAAAGAAAGCAAAAACGAGCAACAATGGAGGAAGGGAGAATAAGGGTCACGCGAGGCAGAGGAAGAAGATGAAGTTTTCTGTTTTCTTCCCTTTGTTTTTCCTTTCTTCCTTTGTCTTTCCTTTCTTTTTCTTTTCTTTCAAATTCCTTCCTTTCCTTTTCTTTCCTTTTCTTTATCAGGCATCAAAATATCTTCTTGGTCATATACACTCCAAAATATTAATAACTTTGGCTAAAAAGCCTCTAAGTTCAATACCAAAAATACATAAAATACACTTAAAAATTATGGGTCTTACACAGTTGGTTTTCCACTTAGAGTTTTGATGCTAACAAAAATATTTTATGAGAATACTAAATTTAGATTAAGGGCTTCATTTAGTATGAAAAATTGGAAATAGAAAATATAAGGAAATGACTTGAGGATACGACCAAAGAATACCACAATAGGATACCCACTAGAGGATACCATAAGAGGATACCTACCCGACGATACGATCAAAGGATATCACTAAAAGAAGTGACCAAAGGAAGTAAAAAGGTAAAAGGAAAACAAAATCAAAATAGTCAATGAAATTCTCAAAATTAGACAATTGCACGCTTTGGAAAAGAATGCACATTTGCCTCTGATGTTTGCTTTGAAGCTTGAGTCTGAAGACTTCCTCCGAAGAATTCATCTGTCCATGAAGGTTCAACATGCTTCAGTAAGCTCAACGTACTTTAGGAAGCCCAACTTGTTTCTGTAGTTTCCATGCCTCTGATGAACAATATATGTGCAACCTCTGATTGAACAATATTTTTCCAGCCTCTGATGAACAATATTTGTGTGCAGTCTTTGATGAATAGTCTTTTTGCATGCTTTGAGGAACAATATTTCTCCATGCTCTGATGAACCATAATTCTTCATGCTTTGATGAACAATATTTATGCATTCTCTAATGAACAATATTTATGCATGCTCTGATGAGTAATATTTCTGCATGCTCTGATGAATAGTAATTTCAACATGTATTTGAAGTTTAAAGCCATTCTTCAAGCTTGCCTATAAAACTCATGTTCCGCTAACTCTAAAGACTCCAACATGCTCCCAAAATTTTGCCTTTGAAGTTGCAATGACTTTGAAGATTGTGACTCATTCCAAAGTGCTTCCTTTGATATGCAACATAGTTTGAATTTGCAATGATTCTGAAAATTGCGACCTATTCCAAAGTATTGCCGCTAATACGCAATACACTCAGAAGTCACGCAGTCTTCCTCTAACTATCAAGAAAGCAAATAATACAACATTTGATCCATCAATCAAGTTATACTCTGATGAAGAAAAGTCAATGCCTATGATGGAAAGTCAATTATTTTGATTAAAGAAAATATCACTTAGTAGTATCAAATTTTTTGAAGGTTCAATAATACGACCCATTAATTGTTCCTACTGAAATCAAATCAAGCGTATGAAGGAAGATTCAGCTAAATAATTACCAAATGCAATATGAAGAAAATACGCATCATATCATTCTAGAAGAAATGCTCATATCAGATTTGAAAATAATGAATTAATTACTTCATTTTATAAAATATTGCTTTTGAAATATTAGTAATACGTTGGTAATTAAATTATGTTTTAAAAAAAGTGTTAAACAAATAGTTTTGATAATTGTTTGTTTTATTTTAAAAATAAAAATGAATAAAAGAAACAAGTAGAATTTGTTTTATGGATTAGACACATATTTAAGAGTAAAATCTAACTCAATAATCAAAAAAAATATTAATTGAAAATAACAAGAGTGAAGGGCATGAGAAAGAAAGAGTAATCTGAACACAAAATAGGGCAACCGCACATTGAGAGAAAAAAAAAAGAAAATTGATATCGTTCATCGATGATTGTTCCATAAAAGTTTCTCCGTTTTCATCAAAATTTCAGTATGTTGCATTACTCGTTTAACTATTCAATTAAACACAATTTTCCAGATTTTTAACAACCCGAATTTCTTTCTAAAATACCCGATTTCTCAGTTTACATAATTCATTATTTTTCACCGTTTTTCTTCGTCGTAAGTCCGATTTGAGTGAAACCAACGCCAAAACGATCATGTGAAAAGTGGTTATACTATCCATTGATTGGTTTTCTGATTTATGATAATTTTCCTTGACCGAATTTCGAATTTTAGTTTCTAGAGTATTTTCTCATAATTTATTTTTGACGTTTATCCATAAATTGTCGAGTTAGATCCATTGAAGGACAAAAAGTCCAAGAACAAAGATTGTTTTCTTTTGGAATCGTACTGTTGTGTGAAGGCATCAAAATAAGGTAAGGGGTGAGAGAGTGTTTGAATTCATGAGTATAATATAATGTGAGATGAATGGGAAAAATGTATTTCCCAACGATTCATCTGGGGCTCACTACGTACAACAATAGCCCTTTGAGTGCTAAATTGATTAATGTGAAAATATGGAAATTGTGAGATTAAAATATGGAATAGAAATATTTATAAGGTGTTGATTGATTTAATTTCGTTAAATGTGTGATATTTGATATTATTATGATATTTGATTTCAAATGAATTTGATGGATATGTTTGATTACATGAATTTATGTGATATGATAATAAAATATTGATACATGGTATGATATATGTATGCGAGATGATAATGCTGATTTTTTATCGATCATAGTGATGTCATAAAATTGTGATGAGTTTATATGATGTTTACAATTATGTATGATTTGTGATGTTATAAAATTGTGATTAGTTTATACGATGATTATGATCATGTATGATTAATGACGTTATAAAATTATGCTGAAAATATTGACGTACCCCATATATGATGAAATAGTGATGATTTATAAAGAGGATGCTCTTAATGGTGTAGTCTAAGCTAACGAGGGGAGAAAATAAATATTGAGAATTCGTGAAGTGAAGATTATTTTGTCATCATATAGGTAGAGTCTGACAAGCCTAGTGATTCCTCAGAAGTACAACTGAATGAGTCTGATCGTGGCGGCCTGCTGTTGAGCTTTAAGGAAAGACTATTAGACCTTTGAGGTATTCGGATGGGGAATCCCTAGGTGACTTGGAGGTAGCACTCCAAATGTCGGGAGCTACTACAGAACACACGTTTACCTCGACTGTCACGTATATGTGTCTCGGGTTGAGTTGAGGGGATCTATGAGGACAAGGCCAATTTGAATCGTCCGTCCACTGGGATGGTGGCATAGTATTAAGCCTCCTAACCAAGTACTTCAGAGTTTGAATGGTACCACATTGTGAAGTAGAGTCTAAGCTCATGCATATAATTGCATGTTCTTGTGATTGTTTTGTTGTGATTGGTGTGTTTCAAAAGAGGTAATAATTTTTTTAGATGATTTGATGTTATAGTGAAATTTATCGATTTTTCTTGAGTTGTTTTGACTTTATAATGTTATGTTTTTCCTTGAAAAATGTTTGTGTAATGATACATTTTATTTATGATTAATTGCGTTTCTTCTTATTTATATTATACTATTAACATGATTTCAAAATTCACCTCCTTCGTTGTTTGTGTTTGACTGGCTTGGCCCTGCATTTGTGAAATTGCAGTTGTTAAAGGTTAATGAGTCTTGAAGTTCATGTTTGGGAGGAACCCCACTTTGATAGGTGATACCGGGAATAAGGGTTGTAATTTGTATTTTCTTATTTAATTTGAAATGAATTTTTGTATGAAAACCTTAGAAGTACTAGTTAGTTTTTAGAATTAAATCAAGTAATTATACTTAAAACAAGCTTATCGAAATTGCACTATTTTAATGAAAAAATTAAGTTTAGAGTGTCCTATTTTATATTTTAGAAACGTGATATGCTAAATTAAAAATAAAAGTTTTTATTTTATATTATATATATAATATATATAGGAATATTAGATAAATTATTATATATATTATTTTGGGTTTTAGGGTGTCACAGAAATCGAATGAATTCCCTGTATATGTTTGATTAGACGTGTTTATGTGAGGTGATAATAAAAGGTGGATGCATTTTGATAAGTTTATGTGATTATGATGTTGTATAATTAATAATAATGATGTTATATATTTGTGATAAGTATGTGTGATGATTTATGATTGATGATAGTGATGCTATAAAATTATGATGAGTTTATCTGACGAGATATGATTAATGATAGCGATGTTGTAACGCCCTAAATTTGATAATAAACTATTTTATTAATTAAATAGGATTTTAAATAATTAATTTGATGTTAAAATTATTTTAGAATATATGTTGATAAATTTTGTGAGTGAATTTTGTTATATGGATGCTTTCTATGATGTGTTGGTTTGATAGATATTATATTTAATGAGCAATATAAATAATAAATATTTTATTTTAGTATTTTATATATTTTTCTAAAAATAATAGTATTTTAGTGTAATATTTTAAAGAACAAGATTTTATATGATTTTATGTGTATATGTGAGTTGGTAATTAATATGATATTTTCTTATATGTTTGACTAATGTTAAATGTGTACATATTTATATTTTAATCATTTTTAAGTATCTCTTATTTTAATTATTTCTAAAAATATTTTATTTTAATTATTTATTCTATAAATAATTATTTTGAGATCGTAGTAATATTGTGTTCGATTTTCTTTATTTTTATATACTTATTTTGGAATTGTGATTATATATATGTATATATATATATATTATAATTTAGTAATTAACATAAAATATTGTTGTTATATCTATGTATAATTTTGACTATTTTCGAATGTGAGAGTATTATTATAATAGGAATATTTTGAGAAATAAGTATAATTGTAGGGATTATTTTGATTATGAAAGTTTCTGTCATTAGTAATATGTTTTTTTTATATATTGATTATTTTAATTACTCTAATTTATAAAATATTCGTAACATTTAGAAAACTAAATGGTGCTTGGAGGAATATTAAAAAAGAGATTACACAATTATTAATTTTATTTCAACAAAATAAAAATAATAGTAGTAAAACAAAAATATAAATAAAGAGACCTTGTGAACTCTGATTTGTACTAAAATAAAGCAAAACAAAGAAAAGGGAAGGGAGTTGGATGGGCAGCCGTAGAACCAAAGAGTAAACACAACAACAAACTATCGTTTTTGACACTGGTGATCGATAACTGTTCCGTAAAAGTTTCTCTGTTTTCATCCAAATTTGAGTATGTTATTTCATTCATTTAACTCGTCAATTAAACATAATTTTCCAGATTTTTAACAACCCCAATTTCTCTCTAAAATACCCGACTTCTTCGTTTGTAGAATTCGTTATTTTGCACCGTTCTCTTTCACCGTAAGTCCAATTTGAGTGAAACCAACACCCAAACGACCGTGTTAAAAGTGGCTATATTATCCATTGATTGGGTTTCTGATTTATGGTAATTTTCCTTGACTGAATTTCGAATTTAGTTTTTAGAGTATCTTCTCATAATTTATTTTTAACGTTTACCCATAAACTATCGAGTTAGATCGATTGAATGTCAAAGAGTCAATGAACAAAGGTTGTTTGCTTGTGGTATCATATTTGTGTGTGAAAGCTTCAAAGTAAGGTAAGGGGTGGGAGAGCGTTTGAATTCATGAGTACAATATATTGTGAGATGAACGGGAAAACCGTATTTCCCAACGATTAATCCGGGGTTCCCTACGTATGGCAGTAGCCCTTTGAGGGATAAATTAATTAATGTGCAAATATGGAAATTGTGAGATTAAAATATAGAATAGAAATATTTGTAGGGTGTTGATTGATTTAATTTATTTGAATGTGTGATATTGATATTTTTGTGATATTGGATGTCGAATTAAATTTATATATATATGTGTTATTAGATTAGTTTATGTGATGTGATAACAAAATATGGATATGTTGTGATACTTTTTCTGTAATGATGATGATGATGCACGATTAATAATTCTTATGTTATGAATTTGTGATAAGTTTATGTGATAATGTTTGATTGATGATAGTGATGCTATAAGTTTGTGATGTGTTTATGTGATGATGATGATAGTGATGTTCTAAACCGTGATGAGAATATTAAATTAACCCCATAATTGATGAAATAATGGTGATTTCAATTTGTGTTTGAGATGACGATTTTAATGGAGTGTCATATACCAACGAGGGGAGAAAATAAATATTGTGAATTAGTGAAGTGGATATTATTTTGTCATTATATAGGTAGGGCCTAACAAGCCTAGTGATTCTGGGGAAGTACAACTGAATGAGCTTGATCGTGGCGGTCTACTGTCGAGCCTTAAGGCAAGATTGTTAGACCTTGGAGGTATTCGAGTGGGGAATTCCTAGGTGACTTGGAGGTAGCACTCCAAATGTCAAGAGCTACCACGCAACACACGTTTACCTCGACTGTCACGTATATGTGCCTCGGGTTGAGTTAAGGGGATCTATGAGGACAGGGCCAATTTGAATTGTCCGTCCACCGGGATGGTGGCATAATATCAAACCTCCTAACCAAGTACTTCAGAGTTAGAATGGTACCACATTGTGAAGTAGAGTCTAAGCTCATGCATAGCATTGCATTTTATTGTAATTGTTTTGTTGTTATTAATATATATCGTGTGTGGTGATAATTTCTCTTAGACAATTTGATGTTATTTCCTTGAGTGATTTTGACCTTCGAATGTGATATTTTCTTGATGGAATATTTTTGTAATGATACAGTTCTATTATGATTGTTTGCGTGTTCTTCTTACTTGTATTATACTGTCATCATGATTTCGAAACTCACCTCCTTCGTTGTTTGTGTTTGACTGGCTGGTCCCTGCGTTTGTGAATCGCAGTTTTTACAGGTTAATGAGTCTTAAAGTTCAAGTTTGGGAGGAACCCCGCTTTGATAGGTGATACCGGGAATAAGGATTTTTATTTTTATTTTTGGGAAACGTGATATCCTTAATTAAATATAAAGTTTTTATTTTCTTCGAAATATATATTTTTTATTTATCCGCTGCAAATTTTATAGGAATATGATATGAATTTGTGATGAGAATACTGAAGTAACCCCATAGTTGATAAAATAATGGTGATTCAAATTTGTGTTTGAGGTGACCACTTAATGGAGTATCATAGGCCAACCAGGGGAGAAAATAAATATTGAAAATTTGTAAAGTGGAGATTATTTTGTCATCATATAGGTAAGGTCTGACAAGCCTAGTGATTATGAAGAAGTACAATTGAATAAGTTTGATCGTGGCGGTATGCTGTTGAGCCTTAAGGTGTAATACCCCATATTTTATAATAAACTATTTTATTAATTAAATATGATTTTAAATAATTAGTTCGATGTTAAAATTATTTTATAATTAATGTTGATAAATTTTGGGACAATTTTCGTTATATGGGTGCTTTATATCATGTGCTAGTTTTATAAATATTAGATTAAATGAGTGATATAAATAATAACTATTATATTTTATTATTTGATATATTTTTTTTTAAAATATAAGTATTTTAGTATAATATTTTAAAGAAAAATATTATATGCGATTTTACATATACCCAATTAATGTAATATTTTTCTGTACGCTCGACTGATGCTAAGAATGGACGTAGTTATATTTCAATTATTTATAACTATTTTCCATTTATAGTTATTTTTTTATAAATAATATCTTGAGATAAAATTGATATTGTGTTTGATTTCATTTATTTTTATATACTTGTTATAACATTGTGATTTTATATATATATATATATTTATTATGTTTTAGTAATTAATATAAAGTGTTTGTGTAATATTTATTTATTTTATAATTTTGACTATTCTCTAATGATGATAATATTTTAATTTGAGTATTTCAAAAAATAAGTATTATTTAGAATATGAGGGTTTTGATTAATAATGTATTTTAAAAGATTAATAACTTTAGTTACTTGTTTTTATAAAATATTGCTTTTGAAATATAAGTAATACATTGGTAATTTAATTATGTTTAAAAAAAAAAGTGTTAAAAAAAAATACTTTTGATAATTGTTTGTTTTATTTAAAAAATTAAAATAAATAGAAGATAGAAGTAATTTTTTTTTTTATAGATTAGACACATATTTAAGAGTAAAATCTAATTAAATAATAAAAGAATGTTAATTGAAAATAACAAGAATGAAGGGCATGAGAAAGAAAGGGAGAGTAACTTGGACACAAAATAGGGCTGCCGAACATTGAGAGAAAAAGAAGAAAATTGATACCGTTCATCGATCATTGTCCAAGAAAAGTTTCTCCATTTTCATAGAAATTTCAGTATCTTATTTTACTCATTTAGCTATTCAATTAAATATAATTTTCCAGATTTTTAACAACCCGAATTTCTCCCTAAGATACACGATTTCTCAATTTTAAGAATTTGTTATTTTGCACCGTTCTTCTTCATCTTATGTTCAATTTGAGTGGAACCAACGCCAAAACCATTGTGTGAAAAGTGGCTATATTATCCACTGGTTGGTTTTCTGATTTATGGTAATTTTCCTTGATCGTATTTCAAAATTTAGTTTTCAGAGTATTTTCTCATAATTTATTTTTGACGTTTACCCATAAACTGTCGAGTTAGATCAATTGAAGAACAAAAGTCAAAAAACAAAGATTGTTTGCTCGTGGAATCATACTCGCGTTTGAAAGCATCGAAATAACGTAAGAGGTGAGAGAACGTTTGAATTCATGAGTATAATATATTGTGAGATGAACGGGAAAACCATATTTCCCAACAATTCATCAGGGGCTCGCTACATACGACAATAGCCCTTTGAGTGATAAATTAATTAATATGAAAAATGGAAATTGTGAGATTAAAATATGAAATAGAAATAATTATAAGTGTTGATTGATTTGTTAAATGTGTGGTATTTATTATTATTGTCATTTAATTTAATTTCGTTAAATGTTTGACATCTGATATTATTGTGATATTTGATTTAATTTCATTATATGTGTGTCATTTGATATTATTGTGACATTTGATTTAATTTCGTTAAATGTGTGCCATTTGATATTATTGTGATATTTGATTTATTTTCGTTAAATGTGTGATATTTGATATTATTGTGACATTGGGTGTCAAATGAATTTTATGTATATGTTTGATTAGACGAGGGTTTATGTGATATGATAATAAAACGTGAGTTCATTTTGATAAGTTTATATGTTTATGATGATGTGTAAATTAATAATAAATGATGTTATAAATTTGTTATAAGTTTATGTGATTATGTATGACTGATGATAGTGATGCTATAAAATTGTGATGAGTTTATGTGAAGAGATATGATTAATGATAGTGATGTTGTGAATTTGTGATGAGAATATTGAAGTAACCCTATAGTTGATTAAATAATTGTGATTCCAATTAGTGTTTGAAATTACAGTCTTAATGGAGTATCATAGGCCAACGAGAGGAGGAAATAAATATTGAGAATTAATGAAGTGAATATTATTTTGTCATCATATAGGTAGGGTCTGACAAGCCTAGTGATTCTGGGGAAGTACAACTGAATGAGCTTGATCGTGGCGGTCTACTGTTGAGCCTTAAGGTAAGATTGTTAGACCTTGGAGGTATTCGCGAACGGAATTCCTAGGTGACTTGGAGGTAACTCTCCAAATGTCGGGAGCTACCACACAACACACGTTTACCTCGATTGTCACGTATATGTGTCTCAAGTTGAGTTGAGGGGATCTATGACGACATGACCAATTTGAATTGTCTGTCCACCGGGATGGTGGCATAGTATCAAGCCCCCTAACCAAGTACTTCAGAGTTAGAATGGTACCAAATTGTGAAGTAGAGTCTAAGCTCATGCATAGCATTGCATTTTATTGTGATTAATATGTATCATGTGTGGTGATAATTTCTCTTAGATGATTTGATGATATAGTGAAATTTATTGATTTTCCTTCAGTGATTTTGACTTTTTAATGTGATATTTTCTTGATGGAATGTCTGTGTGATGATACAGTTCTATTATGATTGTTTGCGTGTTCTTCTTTCTTGTATGATACTATCATCATAATTTCGAAACTCACCTCATTCGTTGTTTGTGTTTGATTGACTTGACCCTGCGTTTGCGAAATCGCAGTTATTACAAGTTAATGAGTGTTGATGTTCAAGTTAGGGAGTAACTCCGCTCTCATAGGTGATACCGGGAATAAGGGTTTAATTTGTATTTTACTTATTTAATTTGAAATGAATTTTTGTATGAAAATCTTAGATGTACTAGTAAGTATTTAAATTAAATCAAGTAATAATACTTAAATCAAGCTTATTGAGACAACACTATTTTAATGGTGAAAATAAGTTTAATGCGTTCCTTTTGATTTTTGAGAAACGTGATATCTTAAGTTATAAATAAAAGTTTTTATTTTCTTGGAAACATATTTTTATTTATCTGGTGCTAATTTTATGGAAATATAATATAAATGATTATATATATTATTTTGGGGTTTAGGGTGTCCCATTAGTGGTATCAGAGCCTGGTTTGTCCAATCAGACCGAGTGGGTTGAGTATTGGTTCAATGTGAGTCAAATGTCAGTCGTGTCAATTGTGTTTTATTGTGTATTAATTATTTTCACTATCATGATTTTTCCTATTATATTATTGTGTTAAGTGATGTATGTTTTTGTATAATTGTACATATTTTTGAAGTTACTAATTAACTAATTACTATCTTGTTACTCTAATTGTGTTGCATTGTGGATTCTAAGTTCCTACTTAAGTGATTAAATATATCAGAAAATTATTTCTTAAAATTTAAGTTAATTTGAATTGTTGACATAATTGAATTAGTTAACTTTTGATTGTACTTGCGTTTAGAACTTTCATTTTTGCTCTTTTGTTATAGTAGATAGTTAGAAATAAATTTTTCATTTGATTGGCTACTATATGTTTGAAATTATGAATTTAGTGATACTAATTATCGATTGATAGACTTTGTCTTTAGGGTCATTACTTGATTATTAAAGTTTTGATCTTGTTAATGAAGTTAATTTAGAAAGTTAGCAGTAATTTTAAAATATTAGGAAATTCATATTAATAATAATAATAATAATAATTCTTGAATATTAGGGGTGGTAGAACTTAGAAGT
>JBBPBR010000001.1:15771237-15791297 GCA_037974775.1 Cicer pinnatifidum | reverse complement strand
ATTAAGTAATCCAAGGAAAAGTTTGAAATTACGGAGAAAAATTATTTTATGGTATTAAAAGATTAGCGATTCTTTTAAAATAATTTAAGTGTTTGAAATCAAATTTTAGAGTATTGATTAATCACTAAAATGATTTATGTACAATGAGATTTATTTTAGTTTTGTGATTGTTATATTAACTTCGAGTAAAAATAGTTGCTTACTTTACATTCAAATTGAAAAATCTTTGTTTCAATCTTCGTTAAATGATAATGATTGATTAAAAGAAAAGTTAATTAATAATTTAATTGTGATAAATTTGTAGTTATTGGATTGTTGTGAGGATATTCTACATCATGATACCAATTATTGAGTTAGTTATATGCATGTATATGATTATATAAATATGAAATTGGTTTTGTTTCAAGTGTTTTAATTTTTAGGAATTAGTGTATAGAGTTAGAGTAGTCAAGAGTATTTAAAAGTCGAATAGTTCTATATTTCTTCAATCAAATTATTGATTATATGTTGATGTTAGTGTCCTTTCTTGTAACTATTTGTAAACTACAAAAAAATTATTGTGAATGTGTAATTAAGTGAGTTTTTAACTTGAAGTACGGAGTAGGAGTTGTGGCGCCGCATTCGCACTCCTGAACCACGTTAAAGATACTTTTAATTATCTATATTTGAATTTGAATGACTGCAGTTATAATTCCTTAAGTAGTTGACTACATGAGTAGGATGGACTAGCTACCACGATGACTCATCATCAATAAAAGATGTTAGACATATGTTCGTTTTTGATATTATTGACAAACATACAGCTTGAAATAAATTTAACATTGTAAACTGAGAAAAATTTCAGGAACAACAATTCAATCCTACAAACTTGAGACAATTGCTTGGAACTCAAGAAATCAACAAAAGCTTGAAGATCCATAAGCAAATCGATTAGTAAAATCGATTCTGTAACAGGGTTGAATGATATTATGCAGTCTGAGATTAACCAATCGATTGGCAAAATCGATTTGTACATCTTCTGAAAAATCAAACAGGTTATCAATCGATTAGAAAAATCGATTGGTACACTTATTAGAAAATAAATTGTGCAAGTCAGAGAGCCAGTTTGCCACAAATCGATTAGGCAAATCGATTGTTTAAATCACCAAGACTGAACTGATTATTTACATCGATTAGACAAATCGATTGGTACATTTACTAAAATTAAAATATGCAAGTCAGTGGCATGCCTTGCAAGCTAATCGATTTGGCAAATCGATTAATCCAATCACATCTTTATTTTGTTTGTCTACATCGATTGACACAATTGAGTTTGAATGTCCCAGAGCCAAACCAATGTTTAATAAATCGATTAGGCAAATCGATTTACTAAAATAAGTTTCAAAATAACCTTGGTCTAGAACATACACAGTCGATTAGCACAATCTACTTATATACTTCTTTTGAAATAAATTTTTGGCATCAATCGACTTGGTAAATCGATTGAATGAACCAACTGATGAAATGTGCTTCAGACTTAAAGTCCACAATCGGTTTGGCAAATCGATTTGTGAAAATCACTGTGTTCCTGGAACCAGTGAAATCGATTGACTAAAGCGATTGGTACAAAAAGTTTTAGAAACAGAGATGACTGAAATGGTTGAATCGATTAAGTACATCGATTGTTTTGATCTCGTTGTTTGAACAAAACACTCCAAGTCGATTATGAACATTGATTCAATCATGTACATTCATCAAAGTCTGAAGAACTCATTTAAAATAATCGATTAGCTAAATCGATTAGTTTATGCAGTTTCAAGATTCAAGAAAAACAAGATTAGCGAAATCGATTGGATCAATCGATTACGGTGCTATATAACTTTAATGAATCGATTGGCCAAATCGATTCATGTGTTGTTTTTCTTGAAACTATATAAACTGCTTTCATTCTCTTCTTCTCATAACTTGATATTTTTCACTTGATAACAAAACTTCATAATATCAATAACAATCATATACCACTAACTCTTTCTCAACTGATATTACTTTGAACATCTTTTTCAGCCATGAACAATCTACATTTGTGATCAATAAGGATTGAAAAAGACTGAATTGAGAAAGATTGCTTTGAGATGAAGGAAGATCAAGAACTTTGTAAAATTGATCTGTTTCAATTTCTGTAAATCATTTTCTGTAACCAAATTTCTTTGAGAAAATCCAGTTGTTACTGGTGGTGTTCTTCGAGGTTGAGAGCTGTCAACAAGAAGACGCTTGACTGAAATCTTGGTCAAGTTTATGGGACTTAAACTTGGGAATTCAGGGAGGGAAAGATAGAACAGGGAGAATAGTTTAAGATTGGTGTGAGGCGCTGTGTATAATCTGTAAACTGATTCTAAGAAGTTCTATAGGAAAGGCTAAGATCCAGTTGGATCTTAGGACTGGATGTAAGTCGTCACAAGACGACTGAACCAGTATAAAAATCTGCGTACACTTTTCTTTCCCTTATCTCGTTTAAATTTCTGCAATTATTACGTTTCTGATATTGATTGAATGCATGATAAAGATTCTATGTTAAGTGAATTTGCATGATTGATTGTCTTAACATGATTGCATGAAAATCAACATCTTGAATAATAATTGTTTTTGATGCATTTCTCCATATATACCATGATCCATATAGTTTGACATTCATTAGAATTGTTCATTTGGGACCTTGTTTAATCTTGTGTTTAATAAATTTAGAATTTGTTAAACTGCTGCGCATATTGTTAGAATAGGCACTCTTCCGCATATTTTTCTATCCAACAGAGGTTACATATACCATCAATTGGCATCAAGAGCCTATTTTTGTTAGAGTAACTCTCATAAAAAATCACGACCTCTGATTTCCTAGGAGATGGTGCATCATTAGCTAGGCCTCCTGCCTTTAACGGGGCCGCATACATGTATTGGAAACAACGCATGTTAATTTTTCTTGAAGCTAGTGGTATTGACATTTTAGATGCAGTAGAAAATGGACCTTTTGTGCCAACCATAACAAGTACTGGTGAATCAGCAATCCTAAAGCCTAAAAGTGACTGGTCTGAGGATGACAAAAAGAAAGTTGGGTACAACGCCAAAGCCAAGAACATTATAACTGCTGCCTTTAGTCATGATGAATTCTTCAGAGTCTCAAATTGCAAAACAGCAAAACAAATGTGGGATACACTTCAGCAGACGCATGAAGGAACCACATACGTAAAGAGAGCTCGGATAAATACTCTCATGCACGAGTACGAATTGTTTAGCATGAAGAAAGAAGAATCAGTAAACGACATGCAGACCCGATTTACGCACATAGTCAACAACCTAAATGCCTTAGGCAAGGAGATTGATAATGATCAGCAAATTAGCAAGGTGATGAGGTGTTTGACTAGGGAATGGCATCCAAAAATCACTGCCATTGCAAAATCAAAGGATCTAGGAAGCATGACAATAGCTACATTGTTTGGAAAACTGAGGGATCATGAGATGGAACTACATAGACTAAATGAAGCTGAGCAAGTTGATAGGAAACGAAAAGGATTGTCATTGAAAGCCCAAACACATCGGTCTAAATCTGAACATGAGACCAACTCAGATGAATCAAGCAGTGAGGATGATGAGGAACCTGAACTTGGGTTACTTGTCAAGAAATTTAAGAAATTTCTGAAAAAGAAAGACAATAAATTTAGAAAACAATCCAGCTCGAAGAACAATGACAGTAAAACAGTTAGTCATTTGAATAGACTTGTTAGCAAGCAGTTAGTCATAGGTCTTCCCAATAGAAAGTTTTCTAAGGATAGGCTGTGTGATTCTTGTGAGAAAAGTAGCTTGTCAAGTCTACTTTTCCCCCAATAGATATGGTCAAAACCAATAGGGTTTTGCAACTTATCCACATGGATTTGTTTGGACCATCCCAAGTGAGAAGTTTTGGAGGTAACTTGTACGGATTTGTGTTAATCGATGACTATTCTAGATTCACTTGGACTTACTTTCTGACTCATAAAAGTGACACATTTTATGTTTTCAAAAAGTTCGCAAACTTAGTTCAAAATGAAACAAGTCATAAAATTATGTCCATCAAAAGTGATCATGGAGGTGAATTTCAAAATGATTCTTTTGATACTTACTGTGAAGAGAATGGCATACATCACATGTTTTCAGCCCCTAGGACACGACAACAAAATGGTGTAGTGGAGAGGAAGAATAGGTCTTTAGAGGAGTTAGCTAGGACCATGCTGAAAGATTCAAATACTCCCAAGTATTTCTGGGCTGATGCGATTAACACTGCCACACATGTTGTCAACAGGGTATTGATTAGGCCAATACTTAGGAAAACTCCTTATGAGTTGTTCAAGGGTAGAAAGCCTAATATTTCCTACTTTAGAGTGTTTGGTTGCCAGTGCTTTGTTTTGAACAATGGTAAAGAACACCTAGGCAAGTTTGATCCCAAGGCAGATGAGGGTATCTTTCTAGGTTATTCCCAAACTAGCAAAGCCTATAGAATCTATAACAAGAGAACAAAAACAATAGAAGAGTCAGTTCATGTGAAATTTGATGAACTTTTTAAAGAAAACTTGAACAACACTCCTTCTATTGTTGATGCTTCTTTGGATGAAGTTATAGAATCTGAACCTTTAGAACCAAAGGAACCTACACCTCCAACAAACAGTGACTGTGTTGAACCTTTTAGAATAGATGAGTTACCTAAGGAGTGGAAGTTCAATAGAAACCATCCCATAGATAACATCATAGGTGACATCTCTAAAGGAGTGGCAACTAGAAGGAACCTTAGTCACTTTTGTAACCTTACAGCCTTTGTATCTCAGATTGAGCCTAAGAACATTAAGGAAGCCTTACTCGATAGTGAGTGGATACTTGCTATGCAAGAGGAGTTAAACCAATTTGAGAGAAACAAGGTGCGGCAGCTAGTACCTAAACCAAAAAACCAGCACATCATAGGAACTAGATGGGTGTTTAGGAATAAGGGATCAACTTGTTCTTTGGTTGGGTATTCAGATTCAGACTTTGTAGGATGCAAACTGGATAGGAAAAGTACCTTTGGTACTTGTCATTTGCTAGGTAATTCACTTGTATCTTGGTTCAGCAAGAAGCAAACCAGTATTGCTTTGTCAACAACTAATGCTGAGTACATTGCAGCTGGAAGTTGCTGTGCTCAGATCATGTGGATGAAACAACATCTGTTAGATTTTGGTGTGAACTTAGGAACTGTTCCCATCTTGTGCGACAACACAAGTGCGATCAGTATCACTAAGAACCCAGTTATGCATTCCCGGACCAAACATATCGAGATTCGGCATCATTTCATTCGAGATCAGTTTCAGTGTGGGAACATCAAGTTAGAGTACGTCAACACAACTGAACAGTTAGCAGACATCTTCACCAAAGCATTGCCAAAGGATAGCTTCCATCATATTAGGATGAAACTGGGCATAATAGATCCTAGTCAGATCTGAATTATGTGTCTAATCGACTGGGTAAATCGATTATCCTGTGGATACACAGGAAAATGTCTTTATAAAATCGATTGCCCTAGTCGACTTGACCCATAATATGTCTATTTTCTCAAGGTTTGCACTCGAAATCGATTTGGAAAGTCGATTGGCCATCCCCAGGAAGCTTCAGATGTTCTTACTCTCCCAGTTAAATCGATTGTCTTAAATAAGTGTGAAATTTGTATTTAAAGAATCGATTTGGATAATCGATGCTGAGACAAGGTAGCTTCTGGACTGATATGAAAGATCTCTGAAGAAGCTCGAAATCGATTTGGGAAATCGATTGTAAGAATTGGTTTGAGTTTTTCATTTAAAGAATCGATGTGGGAAATCGATTCTGAGATGGATTTAGTTGTGAACTGGTATGAAAGCTGCTAAGTTGATACGAAATCGATTAGGGAAGTCGATTGAGTAACTAAAGGAATCGATTGACATTATTACCGTTACGTTGTTTTTACTAGCCGTTGCAGACTCTAACGACTCAGTTGATTGGAATTCCCCAGTAATGGTTACCTAATCGATTGGACCAATCGATTGACTCATCTGAATCTATAAAAGGAATAGTGACAATCGACTCCAACCACCTGCTTTCACAACCTAAAATCGATTTCTCATTTCATCTTGCTGCAAACTCACTCAAATCTCCTCTATTTCTCTGCTTTCAATCCATCCAAACTCACTTACTATGGCAAGAGTCATGCGAACATCTCCTTCTACTCCATCACCTTCTTCTTCTTCAAGTGGAAGAACTCCATCTCCACCACCCACTCTTTCCAAACGGGTTCCAATTCCTACTCACAAAATTGCTGCACAAGATAAAGGCAAAGGTATTGCAATAGAGCAAGGAAAACCTAAGAAGAGGAAAGAGGCCCCAACTGAAAAACTGTTAGCTGATGCGATGAAGGAATTATCGCATAAGAAGAAGAAAAGAAAGGGTGCTTCTTCAACACCTCAGAAGAAGACAACACCGCATAAGAAGACAGCACCACAACAGAAGACTCCTGCTCCTCAAAACAAGCAAGCTGAGGAATTCAAGCTTCCTCCAGCGTTCGTCAAAAGGAAAATTCACGAAGCTCGTGTACTGGACTTCAACTACTTCGACAGTGACGGATTTTCATTTCAAGATCATCTCCGGTTTCATGGACTGGAAGACTTTCTGTCCTGCTCACTTGATTCTTATCCGAACTTGATTCGAGCATTCTACGCTACTTTCAAGATGACAGATACAGGCTTCAAAGCAGTGGTGAAAGGGAAGAAAATCTCTATGTCCTTTGAGGAGTTCTCGAACTTGTCGGGACTTCCTTACTTTGGAAACTCAGTTGATGGCAACACCGAAGCCAACGCTGCTGACGAAGGATGGGAAGAGTCTCTAGAGAGGCAAACAGCTGTGCAGGACCTAATGGTCGAAGGGTTTATGGAATCCGTCTCACTTCCAATCGGCCAGATGAAGGTTCAGCAACGTATGTTGATGTACGCGCTCAACCGGATGCTTGTCCTGCATTCCGGAAATCACGCAGTTGTCCAACGGCTGGACATTGTGCTACTGTGGGGTCTATGCAAAGAGCTCAAGATGAGCTGGGCATGGATCGTTCTTCGACACATGTTGGAAGCAGCTCAAGGAAAGCTAGTGCTTCCGTATCGACAGTTGATCACAAAGATTCTCACTCACTTCAAACATACAACTTGAAATAAATCTAACATTGTAAACTGAGAAAAATTTTAGGAACAACAATTCAATCCTACAAACTTGAGACAATTGCTTGGAACTCAAGAAATCAACAAAAGCTTGAAGATCCATAAGCAAATCGATTAGTAAAATCGATTCTGTAACAGGGTTGAATGATATTATGCAGTCTGGGATTAACCAATCGATTGGCAAAATCGATTTGCACATCTTCTGAAAAATCAAACAGGTTATCAATCAATTAGACAAATCGATTGGTACACGTATTCGAAAATAAATTGTGCAAGTCAGAGAGCCAGTTTGCCACAAATTGATTAGGCAAATCGATTGTTTAAATCACCAAGACTGAACTGATTGTTTACATCGATTAGACGAATCGATTGGTACATTTACTGAAATTAAAATATGCAAGTCAGTGGCATGCCTTGCAAGCTAATCGATTTGGCAAATCGATTAATCCAATCACATCTTTATTTTGTTTGTCTACATCGATTGACACAATCGAGTGTGAATGTCCCAGAGCCAAACCAATGTTTAATAAATCGATTAGGCAAATCGATTTACTAAAATAAGTTTCAAAATAACCTTGGTCTGGAACATACACAGTCGATTAGCACAATCTACTTATATACTTCTTTTGAAATAAAATTTTGGCATCAATCGACTTGGTAAATCGATTGAATGAACCAACTGATGAAATGTGCTTCAGACTTAAAGTCCACAATCGGTTTGGCAAATTGATTTGTGAAAATCAGTGTGTCCCTGGAACCAGTGAAATCAATTGACTAAAGCGATTGGTACAAAAAGTTTTAGAAACAGAGATGACTGAAATGGTTGAATCGATTAAGTACATCGATTATTTTGATCTCGTTGTTTGAACAAAACACCTCAAGTCGATTATGAACACCGATTCAATTATGTACATTCATCAAAGTCTGAAGAACTCATTTAAAATAATCGATTAGCTAAATCGATTAGTTTATGCAGTTTCAAGATTCAAGAAAAACAAGATTAGCAAAATCCATTGGATCAATCGATTAGGGTGCTATATAACTTTAATGAATCGATTGGCCAAATCAATTCATGTGTTGTTTTTCCTGAAACTATATAAACTGCTTTCATTCTCTTCTTTTCATAACTTGATATTTTTCACTTGATAACAAAACTTCATAATATCAATAACAATTATATACCACTAATGTAACACCCCATTTTTCAAAGCGAGGGTGTATTTTTTTTTTTCAAAAGAAATTAAAATACAACAGAGAAATAAATAAGGTAATACCTTTGGATAAATATTTAAGTCAAAATAATTTACAAGCAGCGGAATAATTTTTCGAAATATGACTCCAAAATATTTAAACATCAAAAAGCGGTACAGTCTTCCAATTTAAAATAAACGCAATTCAAAAGAAAGACATATGTTCCCTCTATGTCAACCTAGTATGATAATTCTACCAAAAACTATACACCCTGACTGATCTCCACGCGCCCCGTAAGATCCTCCTAACGTAGCTCCAGTCAAGCATTCCCATCTACATTCCCATCCGTAGGGTACGAATCGCTAGGATTGTCCTGGCTCTCATCTGAGGGCAAAGCCCAGATTTCCACAATAGTTGTAAAGGGTCACCAACCGAAATTAACAGTTAACACATAACATTTAAATTTTCAAATGCACAAAATGACATTTCAACTTAGCATGCACCTTAAAAGGGTTTCCATATGCTAAAAATTCATAAACAAGGTTGAAAAATGAAGTTTTTAACAAAACTGCACTGCTGTATTCGAATACAGCATCCCTGTATTCGAATACAAGGCTGTTTCAGCATTTATCATCAAAACAGCATATCTGTATTCGAATACAACAATCTGTATTCGACTACACAGTAAGTCAGTGGCAAAACAACATGTTTGTATTCGAATACAGCTTGCTGTATTCGAATACACATCAGACAGCAGCAGAAAAACAGCAAAATTCAGCATTTTTCAGCTTTTCAAAGGGTTTCAAAATCAAACAACACATACCCACAAATCAAACAATCACACTTAGCAATTATAGCGCAATCACCACGACATCTTGAGTTTCGAAACAATTTTGCAATCAATCACACTTACACACAATTCCAAAACATAACACTTAGCACTTATAACACAATCACTATGACATCATGAGTTTCGAAATAGTTTTGCAACCAAACACACTTTCACACAATTCCAAAACATAACACTTAGCAAATAAAACCCAATTACCACGACAACTTAAGTTCAAACACTCAATCATAAACTTGAATCAAACACGATTCGTGTGCCAAACACCCTAATGTAATGCGTATATGCCAAAATGCATGGACTCGGAATTCCAAACCAAAACCCTCCTTGAAGGGCCGTAAATCGTAATTGTACCGCCTATCGCAGGCCAAAATACCAATTATTGAGGTGCCACCTATCACGGGTCAAAACGATTTACTAAAAAACGTAAATCGTAAACGTACCACCTATCACGGGTCAGTACTGTTTACCGAGGTGCCACCTATCACGGGTCAGCACGATTTACTAAAAGAAAAAGCGTAAATCGTAAACGTACCGCCTATCACAGGCCAAAGTACTATTTACCGAGGTGCCACCTATCGCGGGCCAGCAAAATTTACCAAAAACGTAAATCATAAACGTACCACCTATCACGGGTCAGTACTATTTACCGAGGTGCCACCTATCACGGGTCAACACAATTTACCAAAATGAAATGCATGAGCATACACTGACTCCATCCACAACAATCGTTAAGTAAATGCATATATTAAAAGATTCCCCATTTTTAACGCTCATTTAACTTAAACGATTTTCACAACAACATTAAGTAAACAAGTCATTAAGAGATTCCCTATTCTTAATACTCATTTAACTTAAACGATTTTCACAACAAACATTAAGCAACAGAAATATTAAGAGATTCCCCATTCTTAATACTCTTTTAACTTAAAAGATTTTCCAAAACAATTATTAAGTAACAGAAATATTAAGAAATTCCCCATTCTTAATACTCTTTAAACTTAAACAATTTTCACAAACACACATTAAGTAAACAAGACATTAAGAGATTCCCCATTCTTAATACTCATTTAACTTAATGGTTTTGTTAAGTAGTTAAAATATGCTTAAATGTTAATTATTGTGTGCTTATAAATTGAGGTTTTCTATTCAATGATCGTCAAATAAAACTAGACAAATTCTTTCAGAATATCAACAATTGTATAGAGAAGAGTTATGGCAAAGAGAGAGATGAAAAAGATGGTTTCGATTTTTGTAATGATAATGTTAGTTGTTGCACAAGCTGATGATCTTGTTGCACCTACATCACCACCAAAACACCGCTCAATTGGTTTTCTCCTTTGTACAACCAAGTGTGTCCTAAAATGTAGACGCTTCCTCGGAATATTACCATTGTATGCTCGTCGTGTCGGTGCTTGTGAGTTATTAAACTGCCATAAGATATCTTCAAAAGTTGCTTATGATTGTACAGCCACGTGTGTTAATTCCAAGTCGATAAACCTCAATAGTGGTATTTATACTTTTACTTTTTCCTATTTAATTTTATAATTGTATATATCAATCCGACATTATAAAATATAATTCAATTAATTATCGATGGTTGTTACAATAATTTGCAGATGCTCGTGGAGTTAAAGTCATCGTGAATTCATGTTTGGAAGCTTGCAAGAATAAATAATATGATACATGCATGTGACCATCAAAATTTCTGGAAAATGTGAACAACTTAAACGCATAGTGGTTCCAATATTGACTGTGTATACTTTGGTTACACATATGACAAATGTAGTATATGTATGGTTTTGTATGGGTATCATATTTTTCATAAATTATTGAGAAAAATAAATATATGAGAGATATGGTGATATATGATTGAATGTATTGTAAACTATATTAACTTTAATAATTTGAAAACAATCATTTTTTTAATATTTCCATTTTCTTTTCTTTTTCCTTCGTTGAGGGTAGTAAGGAATTAGCATGCATATGTAAATTATTTTGTAATGTGTGTTAATTTAGTTAGTTATTGTACAACTAAAAAAAATAACATGACTATTATCAAACAACACATTAAAAATTTCACATTAAAAAAATTAGGTAAAAATCATATGAAATATGTATGAGAGCAGTTACAAACAAACCAAAGAAAATAAAAAAGAAATGTTTTATATATATTTTACACAATATAAACTAAAGATTAAACTTAGCGCACACCCATGCAAGAGATATTTCCCCTTCATAAAACATAATGTTTGACAAAATTAATTTGTTAGTGCCCCAACCAAAGCGGCTAATCGAACGGTCCAATGAAGTTTTGTTCAATTTTAAAAATGCGACAAACTCTTCTTTTCCCAACCTATTATGATAAAAAAAATCAACTTTCAAAATTGACATAAACACTTCCTTACATATTTATCTAGGTCGATATTTTCTATGATCTCTAACTAATATTACACATTGCATGGTATATTAAAATAATTTAGTAAGATATATGTAACGTTGTCATAATTTGACACCACTGGAACAACGAATTATAAAGTAGTATTCGTAATTGCAACATTCGCATAAACCTTAAAGCGTTCAAAACGGGGCAACCACTATTTAAAATCTCTAAGACTTTTAAAATTGTTTGTCAATTATCTTGTTAAATACACACGTTGTATTTCAACAATATTTTATGGCAAACCTTGAAAAGTACATGTCATCATCTTATTAAATTTCATTGTGTTCAGTATAATGCTTCTTGAATTTGGACCTTGTGAAAAATGTATATATTGTTGGGATTCTGGTAATCTATTCTATAAAGAAAAAATTCTTCTTTATAAATTTCATACTGAAAATATCATTGTCAACTGGAGTCTTGAGATGCACATTCATAGAATCATCCTTAATAGTTGCACAAAACGCATCCGACATTAAATCGTTATTATCTGTTGCAACTCAAAATATGATCAAGAAAATAATTTTTCTCATTTACTTCCTTCTATTGAGAATTGTAAGACTTTAAATTATCAACCTTATTATTTTATCATTCCTTGTAAAATTTCTCGCAGTGATACTTGAGGTCTCCACTCTACTATATTATAATTTATAATTTAATTTTACATTAATGAAAATATAAATGATGACTCTCTATTTTTATATTATATTTTTTTTAGCCTAAGTCATTGAGTTCAAATAGTGAATATGGTTCAGTGATTGTTGAATTGGTCGAAAATACTAAAGTTAAAATCCCTGTGCTAACTAAACTTACCTCTTATTTAAACTGTAGATTATTTGGGCCAATTTTTACTCATAACCAAATATTTAAAATTTTTTTTTTTAATTTATTCATCGTTTTCAATTTGTTTTTAGGAATTTACATTTCTTAACATAATCTTATTCAATTGTTTAACGTTGGCAACATATATGGAACCAAAATAATTACTTTTAGATTCCTACCTTTATTAGATAAAGTAATTATTTCTTTCTTTGAAAACTTAATATCAATGACTATATTGTGTCATTTTCCACCAAAGAATATGACTTTATTTGTATATTGTTTTGTTAGCACACGTAAATTGTTTGACATAACTCAAAAAGTCTTTCTCTCGTGATGTGTAGTTTTGTTAAGTAGTTAAAATATGCTTAAATGTTAACTATTGTGTGCTTATAAATTGAGGTTTTCTATTCAATGATCGTCAAATCTGTGACACCCTAAATCCCATAATAATATATATGATAATTTATGTCATATTCCTATAAAATTTGCAGCGGATAAATAAAATAATATTTTCAAGAAAATAAAAACTTTTGTAACTATTTTAGGATATCACGTTTCTCAAAGTACACATGCAACAATTCAAATTTTATTACTCAAATAAAACAATTTAATCTCAATGAACTTGATTTAAGTATAATTACTTGATTTAATTCTAAAAACTTACTAGTACTTCTAAAGTTCTCATACAAAAATTTGATTCAAATTAAATAAGTAAAATACAAATTAAAACCCTTATTCCCGGTATCACCTATCAGAGCGGGGTTCCTACCAAACTTGAACTTCAAGACTCATTAACCTGTAATAACTGCGATTTCGCAAACGCAGGGCCCAGCCAGTCAAACACAAACAACGAAGGAGGTGAGTTTTGAAATCATGTTAATAGTATAATATGAGTAAGAAGAACATGCAAACAGTCATAATAGAACCGTATCATAATCACTTTACGATATATCAAAATATTTAATTTAATAATATCATACTATTACATCAAAGTCACTCAAGTAAAATAATCATCTCATTATAATATGCATCAAATCATCTTAAACACATGAATCACAACAAAACAATCACAAGGAAATGCAATGCTATGCTATGCATGAGCTTAGACTCTACTTCACAATGTGGTACCATTCTAACTCTGAAGTACTTGGTTAGGAGGCCATGATACTATGCCACCATCCCGGTGGACGGACAATTCAAATTGGCCCTGTCCTCATAGATCCCCTCAACTCAACCCGAGACACATATACGTGATAGTCGAGGTAAACGTGTGTTGCATGGTAGCTCCCGATATTTGGAGTGCTACCTCCAAGTCACCTAGGAATTCCCCACCGGAATACCTCCAAGGTCTAACAATCTTAACATTAATATTCTCTAATGATGATAGTATTTTAATGTGAGTATTTAAAAAAAAAACAAAGATCCATTAGGGTGATTAATTTGAATATGAAAGTTTTAATTGTTAATAATAAATATTTTTTTTTTTGTAAAAGGTTAATCATTTTAATTATTCGAATTTATCATATATTAGTTATGAAATATTTTTAATATTTTTAAAATTAATTGATGTTTGGAAGAGTATTAAAAATGAGATTAAGTATCTATTAGTTTTGTTTAAGCAAAATAACAATACTAACAGTAAAACTAAAAATAATTAAGGGGACCAATGGAATTTACCTAGGTTGACCTAATTATGTTAATAAAATAAAAATATAATAATAAAGAAGGGAACTCCTCCCAGCCGCTGGGAAAGAAATAGGATTAGAAAGAAAATGTTACAAAGCTATCGTTTGTCACCGGTGCTCCATACCTGTTCTAGAAAACTTTCTCTATTTTCGCCCAAATTTCGGTATGTTGTTTTACTCATTTAGCTAGTCAATTAAACACTCCTTCTTATATTTTTAACCATCCCAATTTCCCTCTAAAATGCCCGACTTCTCTATTTATTAAATTCCTTATTTTGCACCGTTCTTCTTCACTGTAAGTCCGATTTGAGTGAAACCAACGCCAAAACGATCGTATGAAAAGTGGCTATATTATCCACTAATTATGTTTCTGATTTATGGTAAGTTTCCTTGATCGAATTTCGAAATTTAGTTTTTAGAGTGTCTTCTCATAATTTAATTTAACGTTCACCCATAAATTGTCAAGTTAGATCGATTGAAGGACTAAAAGCCAAAGGACGAAGGCTGTTTTCTCGTGGAATCATATTCATGTGTGAAAGCGTCAATACAAGGTAAGGGGTGAGAGAGCATTTGAATTCATCAGTATAATATATTGTGAGATGAACGGGAAAACCGTATTTCCCAACGATTCATCTGGGGCTCGCTATGTATGGGAGTATCCCTTTGAGGGATAAATTAATTAATTTATTAATATGGAAATTGTGAGATTAAAATATAGAATAGATATATTTGTAGGGTGTTGATTGATTTAATTTCTTTGAATGTGTGAAATTGATATTATTGTGATATTGGGTGTCGAATTAAATTTACATATATGTGTGATTAGATGAGTTTATGTGGTGTGATAACAAAAGATGGATGTTTTGTGATAATTTTATGTGATGATAACGATGTATGATTAATAATTGTGATGTTATAAATTGTGATAAGTTTATGTGATGATGTATGATTGATGATAGTGATGCTATAAATTTGTGAGGAGTTTATGTGATGATGATGATGTACGATTAATGATAGTGATGTTCTAAACTGAGATGAGAATAGTGAATTAACTCCATAGTTGATGAAACAATAGTGATTTCAATTTGTGTTTGAGATCTCGGTTTTGATGGAGTATCATAAACCAACGAGGGGAGAAAATAAATATTTTGAATTTGTGAGGTGGAGATTATTTTGTCATCATATAGGTAGGGCCTTACAAGCCCAGTGATTCTGGGGAAGTACAACTAAATGAGCATGATCGTGGCGGTCTGCTGTCGAGCCTTAAGGCAAGATTGTTAGACCTTGGAGGTATTCGAGTGGGGAATTCCTAGGTGACTTAGAAGTAGAACTCCAAATATCGGGAGCTACCACACAACACACGTTTACCTCGACTATCACGTGTATGTGTCTCGGGTTGAGTTCAGGGGATCTATGACGACAGAGCCAATTTGAATTGTCCGTCCACCAGGATGGTGGCATAGTATCAAGCCTCCTAACCAAGTACTTCAGAGTTAGAATGGTACCACATTGTGAAGTAGAGTCTAAGGTCATGCATAGCATTGCATTTTATTGTAATTGTTTTGTTGTTATTAATATGTATCGTTTGTGGTGATAATTTCTCTTAGACAATTAGATGATACAGTGAAATCTATTAATTTTTCTTGAGTGATTTTGACCTTTGAATGTGATATTTTCTTGATGGAATATTTGTGAAATGATACGATCCTATTATGATTGTTTGCGTGTTCTTCTTACTTGTATTATACTGTCATCATGATTTCGGAACTCACCTCCTTCGTTGTTTGTATTTGACTGACTCGGCCCTGCATTTGCGAAATCGCAGTTATTACAGGTTAATGAGTCTTGAAGTTAAAGTTTAGGAGGAACCCCGCTCAGATAGGTGATACTGGGAATAAGTGTTTTAATTTGTATTTTACATATTTAATTTGAATTGAATTTTTGTAGGAAAATCTTAGAAGTACTAGTAAGTTTTTAGAATTAAATCAAGTAATTATACTTAAATCAAACTTATTGAGATTGCACTATTTTAATTGATAAAATAAGTTTAAAGTGTTTTTATTTTTATTTTTGAGAAATGTGATATCCTAATTAGATATTAAATTTTTATTCTCTTTAAGAAAATTTCTTTATCCACTGCAAGTTTTCTTCAAATAATTTAGTATATATTATTACAAATGTTATTTTGGGGTGTAGGGTGTCACACATGTGACCATCAAAATTTCTGGAAAACGTGAACAACTTAAACATATAGTGGTTCCAATATTGACAGTGTATACTTTGGTTACACATATGACAAATGTAGTATATGTATGTTTTTGTATAGGTATCATATTTTTCATAAATTATTGAGAAAAATAAATATATGAGAGATATGGTGATATATGATTGAATGTATTTGTAAACTATATTCACTTTAATAATTTGAAAACAATAATTATTTTTTTTTAATATTTCCATTTTCTTTTCTTTTTCCTTCGTTGAGGGTAATAAGGAATTAGCATGCATATGTAAATTATTTTATAATTTGTGTTAATTTAGATATTTATTGTACAACTAAAAAAAATAACATGACTATTATCAAACAACACATTAAAAATTTCATGGCAAAAAAATTAGGTAAAAATCGTATGAAATATGTAAGAGAGCAGTTACAAACAAACCAAAGAAAATAAAAAAGGAATGTTTGGTAAATATTTTACACAATATAAACTAAAGATTAAACATAGCGCACACCCATCCAAGAGATATTTCCCCTTTAGAAAACATAATATTTGACAAAATTAATTTGTTAATGCCCCAACCAAAGCGGCTAATCGAACGATCCAATGAAACTTTGTTCAATTTTAAAAATGTGACAGTCTATTTTTTTTCCAACCTATTATGATAAAAAAAATCACCTTTCAAAATTGACATAAACACTTCCTTACCTATTTATCTAGGTCGATATTTTCTATGATCTCTATCTAACATTACTCATTGCATGATATATTAGAATAATTTAGTAAGATATATGTAACATTGTCATAATTTGACAACACTGGAACAACAAATTATAAAGTAGTATTCGTAATTGCAACATTCACATAAACCTTAAAGCGTTCAAAACGGGGCAACCACTATTTAAAATCTCTAAGACTTTTAAAATTGTTTGTCAATTATCTCGTTAAATACACACGTTGTATTTCAACAATATTTTATTGCAAACCTTGAAAAGTACATGTCATCATCTTATTAAATTTCATTGTGTTCAGCATAAATTTTATGACAAACTATTTTATTAATTAAATAGGATTTTTACATAATTAAATTGATGTTAAAATTTTTATAGAATATATGTTAATAAACTTTGTGATTAATTTTTGGTATATGGATTTTTCAATGATGTGCTAGTTTGATACACATTTTATTAAATGAACAATATAACATATTTTTATGCGTTTGACTAATATTAAATGTGTACTTAATTATTTTTATTTAATTTTAAATATATTTTATTTTAATTATTTATATTATAAATAATTATTTTGAGATAGTGGTAATATTGTGTTTGATCTTCTTTATTTTTATATACTTATTATGATATTATGGTTATATATATATATATATATATATATATATATATATTTAGTATGATTTAGTAATTAATATAAAGTATTGATTTTATACAGATTTATTTTATAATTTTGAATATTCTCTAATGACGATAGTATTTTAATGTGAATATTTATAAATAAAATATTATTAGGGGTGATTATTTTGAATATGAGAGTTTTGATTATTAATATATTTTATAAGATTAATTATTTTATTTTATAAAATATTAGTTTTGAAATATTTAGTAATTAAATTATGTTAAAAAAATATTCAAACAGTAGTTTTAGTAATTATTGGTTTTATTTAAAAATAAATAAAGGGACCAATGGGTTAGACCCATGTGTGAACCCTAATTGTTAATAAAATAAAATAAAAGGGGGATTGGATGGGAAGCTCTAAAACCAAAAGACGAAACACAACAACAACCTATCGTTTGACACCGGTGATCGATAACTGTTCCAAAAAAGCTTTTCCGTTTTCGGTCAAATTTCAAATTCGTTATTTTGCACCGTTTTCTTTCACCGTAAGTTCGATTTGAACGAAACTAACGCCAAAACGATCGTGTGAAAAGTGGCTATATTATCCACTGATTGGTTTTCTGATTCATGATCGATTAAAGGACAAAGAGTCAAAGAACAAAGATTGTTTGCTCGTGGAATCTTATTCGCGTGTGAAAGCGTGAAAATAAGGTAAGGGGTGACAGAGTGTTTGAATTCATGAGTATAATATATTGTGAGATGAACGGGAAAACCATATTTCTCAACGATTCATCCGAGGCTCGCTACGTACGACAATAGCCCTTTGAGAGATAAATTGATTAATGTGAAATATGAGAATTGTGAGACTAAAATGTGAAATAAAAATTTTTATAAGGTGTTGATTGATTTCATTTTCGATACATGTGTGGTAGATGATATTTGTTATTATTGTGATGCTTGATGAATTTATGTGTACATGTTTGATTAGACGAATTTATGTGGTGTGATAATAAAATATGGATGCATGGTTTGATATATTCAAAACTCACCCCGTTCGTTGTTTGTGTTTGACTGGCTTGGCCTTGCGTTTGCAAAATTGCTGTTATTACAGGTTAATGAGTCTCGAAGTTCATGTTTTGGAGATACCCCGCTCTGATAGGTGATACCCGGAATTAAGAGATGTAATTTGCATTTTACTTATGTTATTACAAATGACTTTTTATATGAAAACATAGTACTAGTAAGTCTTGGGAATTAAACAAAAAAATTCTAGTTAAATCAAGTTGATTGATATTCCACTGTTTTAATTGAGGAACAAAGTTGAATTGTTACATGTATATTTAAATAAACATGATATCCTAAATTAGATATTAAATTTTTAATCTCATTAACAAATTTTCTTTATCCGCTGCAAGTTTTCTTCAAATAATTTAGTATATATTGTTATGAATTTTATTTTGGGATTTAGGGCCTAGTGGGTTGAATGTCGATTCAGTGTTAGTTGAATGTCAGTCGTGTCAATTGTATTTTCTTGTGTAATAATTATTTTCACTAGGATGGCTTCGAAATTAACTGTTTAATATTTGCTTACTCTGATTATGTTATGGCTTCGAAATTCCTACCTGAGTGAGTAAATACACCATGAAATTACTTGTTAAGATTTGAGTTAATTTTAATTGTTGACAAGATTATGTTAGTTACTTGTTGCTTATTGCTTATCTACCGAACTATGATTTTTCCACTCTTGTTTTATGTGAATAGTTGGAAATAATAATTTTGATGGACTAGTTGTATGTTTCAAGGTATTAATCTTATTCACGTAATCTTAATGATCAAATGTCAAACCTCACCAGTTAGTTGTTTTAAAGTTCCATTTTCACACTTAATCAATTTAAAATATTTAGTCTTGATATGAATCTATTTAAAGTGTTTGATCTAATAACTAATTGATTGAAACATTGATTTCCGTATAATTATATGTTTAAAACTTTAAATATTGAATTTTACTATGTCTAGATTATTATTATTTTTGTTGAAACTCAATTTAGAGAAAAAAAAAGATGTTTCGTTCTAAACTTTGAGTTATATAGGAAATATGTTACTTATGTTTAAAATTTTAATTTTAACTAAAAAATTCTTATTTTGATTTTATGTTGGCTTGTGTTAAGAAAAAACAAAATGGATTTTAATTGTGAATGTGAACTTTAAATCACTTGAAAGTGTTGATGGTTGTATATAGATGAGTAGAGTTTTGATAATGGTTTGAAAACAATTTAGAATGTTCGTCAT
>JBBPBR010000001.1:15701794-15767878 GCA_037974775.1 Cicer pinnatifidum | reverse complement strand
ATATATATATTTAGTATAATTTAGTAATTAATATACAGTGTTGATTTTATACTGATTTATTTTATAATTTTGAATATTCTCTAATAACGATAGTATTTTAATGTGAGTATTTTAAAAAAAAAATATCATTAGGGTGATTATTTTGAATATGAGAGTTTTGATTATTAACATATTTTAGAAGATTAATTACTTTATTTTATAAAATATTAGTTTTGAAATCTTAGTAATATTTAGTAATTAAATTCTGTTAAAAAAAATGTTAAAACAGTAGTTTTAGTAATTAATGGTTTTATTTAAAAATAAATAAAGGGACCAATGGGTTAGACCCATGTGTGAACCCTAATTGTAAATAAAATAAAACAACCAAATAAAATAAAAGGGGAATTGTATGTGCAACTCTAAAACTAAAAGAGGATACACAACAACAACCTATAGTTTGGCACTGGTGATCGATAACTGTTCCAGAAAAACTTCTCCATTTTCGTCCAAATTTCAAACTTGTTATTTTGCATCGTTGCATCGTCCTCCTTCGCCGTAAGTTCGATTTGAGCGAAACCAACACTAAAATGACCGTGTGAAAAGTGGCTATATTATACACTGATTGGTTTTATGATTCATGATCGATTAAAGGACAAAGAGTCACATAACAAAGATTGTTTGCTCATGGAATCGTATTCGCGTGTGAAAGAGTCAAAATAAGATAAGGGGTGAGAGAGCGTTTGATCGGGAAAACCGTATTTCCTAATATATTGTGAACGGGAAAACCGTATTTCCTAATGATTCATCTGGGGCTCGCTATGTACGGCAGTAGCCCTTTGAGAACTAAATTGATTAATGTGAAATATGAGAATTGTGAGATTAAAATGTGAAATAGAAATTTTTATAAGGTGTTGATTGATTTAATTTTCGATACTTGTGTGGTAGTTGATATTTGTTATTATTGTGATGTTGGATAAAATTATGTGTACATGTTTGATTAGACGAATTCATGTGGTGTGATAATAAAATATGGATGCATGGTTTGATATATGCTTACGTGATGATAATGATGACTTTTGATTGATGATAGTGATGTTATACACTGATTGGTTTTATGATTCATGATCGATTAAAGGACAAAGAGTCACATAACAAAGATTGTTTGCTCATGGAATCATATTCGCGTGTGAAAGAGTCAAAATAAGATAAGGGGTGAGAGAGCGTTTGATCGGGAAAACCGTATTTCCTAATATATTGTGAACGGGAAAACCGTATTTCCTAATGATTCATCTGGGGCTCGCTATGTACGGCAGTAGCCCTTTGAGAACTAAATTGATTAATGTGAAATATGAGAATTGTGAGATTAAAATGTGAAATAGAAATTTTTATAAGGTGTTGATTGATTTAATTTTCGATACTTGTGTGGTAGTTGATATTTGTTATTATTGTGATGTTGGATAAAATTATGTGTACATGTTTGATTAGACGAATTCATGTGGTGTGATAATAAAATATGGATGCATGGTTTGATATATGCTTACGTGATGATAATGATGACTTTTGATTGATGATAGTGATGTTATACACTGATTGGTTTTATGATTCATGATCGATTAAAGGACAAAGAGTCACATAACAATGATTGTTTGCTCATGGAATCGTATTCGCGTGTGAAAGAGTCAAAATAAGATAAGGGGTGAGAGAGCGTTTGATCGGGAAAACCGTATTTCCTAATATATTGTGAACGGGAAAACCGTATTTCCTAATGATTCATCTGGGGCTCGCTATGTACGGCAGTAGCCCTTTGAGAACTAAATTGATTAATGTGAAATATGAGAATTGTGAGATTAAAATGTGAAATAGAAATTTTTATAAGGTGTTGATTGATTTAATTTTCGATACTTGTGTGGTAGTTGATATTTGTTATTATTGTGATGTTGGATAAAATCATGTGTACATGTTTGATTAGACGAATTCATGTGGTGTGATAATAAAATATGGATGCATGGTTTGATATATGCTTACGTGATGATAATGATGACTTTTGATTGATGATAGTGATGTTATACACTGATTGGTTTTATGATTCATGATCGATTAAAGGACAAAGAGTAACATAACAAAGATTGTTTGCTCATGGAATCATATTCGCGTGTGAAAGAGTCAAAATAAGATAAGGGGTGAGAGAGCGTTTGATCGGGAAAACCGTATTTCCTAATATATTGTGAACGGGAAAACCGTATTTCCTAATGATTCATCTGGGGCTCGCTATGTACGGCAGTAGCCCTTTGAGAACTAAACTGATTAATGTGAAATATGAGAATTGTGAGATTAAAATGTGAAATAGAAATTTTTATAAGGTGTTGATTGATTTAATTTTCGATACTTGTGTGGTAGTTGATATTTGTTATTATTGTGATGTTGGATAAAATTATGTGTACATGTTTGATTAGACGAACTCATGTGGTGTGATAATAAAATATGGATGCATGGTTTGATATATGCTTACGTGATGATAATGATGACTTTTGATTGATGATAGTGATGTTATAAAATTGTGATGAGTTTATACGATGATCATGATTATTTATGATTAATGATATTATAAAATTGTTATGAAAGTATTGAAGTGCCCCATAATTGATGGGATAGTGATGACTCCTCAAGACGGTGCTTTTAATGGAGTAGTCTAAGTTAACGGGGTGAGAAATTAAATATTGAGAATTTGCGAAGTGAAGATTATTTTGTCATCATATAGGTAGGGCCTGACAAGCCTAGTGATTCCGGGGAAGTACAACTTAATGAGCCTGATCATGGCGGTCTACTGTCGAACTTTAACACAAGTTTGTTAGACTTTGAAGATATTCGGCTGGGGAATTCCTAGGTGACTTGGAGGTAGCACTATAAATGTCGGGAGCTACCATGCAACACACGTTTACCTTGACTGTCACGTATATATGTCTCGGGTTGAGTTGAGAGGATCTATAAGGACAAGTCCAATTTGAATTGTCTGTCAACCGAGATGGTGGCATAGTATCAAGCCTCCTAACCAAGTACTTCAGAGTTAGAATGGTACCACATTGTGAAGTAGAGTCTAATCTCATGCATATCATTGCATTTTCTTGTGATTGTTTTGTTGTGATTAATATGTATTATGTGTGATAATAATTTATGCGATCATTTGATGTTACAGTGAAGTGTATTGATTTTCCATGATTTTGACTATATAATGTGATGTTTTTCCTTGAAGAATGTTTGTGTAATGATACATTTTATTGATGATTAATTGTGTATTTCTCTTATTTATATTATACTATCAAAATGATTTCAAAGCTCACCTCCTTTGTTGTTTGTATTTGACTGGCTTGGCCCTGCGTTTTCGAAATCGAAGTTATTACAGGTTAATGAATCTCGAAGTTCATGTTTGGGAGAAACCCCACTCTGTTAGGTGATATCAGAAATTAAGAGTTGTAATGTGTATCTTACTTATGTTATTACAAATGACTTTTTATATGAAAACATAGTACGAGTAAGTCTTGGGAATTAAGTCAAAAAATTCTAGTTAAATCAAGTTCATTGATATTCCACTATTTTAATTGAGTAACAAAGTTGAATTGATACATGTCTATTTAGATAAACGTGCTATCCTAAATTAGATGTTAAATTTTTAATCTCATTATCAGATTTTCTTTATCCGCTACAAGTTTTCTTCAAATAATTTAGTATATATTATTATAAATGTTATTTTGGGGTTTAGGGTGTCACAATTGAAATTCTGGTAATCTATTCTACAAAAAAAAAAAATTCTTCTTTATAAATTTCATATTTAAAATATCATTGTCAATTGAAATCTGAAGACACGCATTCATAGAATCATCCTTAATAGTTGCACAAAACGCATCCGAAATTAAATCATTATTATCTCTTGCAACTCAAAATATGATCGAGAAAATAATTTTCTCCTTTACTTCCTTCTCTTGAGAATTGTAAGCCTTTAATCAACCTTATTATTTTATCATTCATTGTAAAATTTCTCGCAGTGATACTTGGAGTCTCTACTCTACTATATTAGAATTTATAATTTAATATTACATTAATGAAAATATAAATGTTGACTCTCTATTTTTATATTATATTTTCTTTTTTAACCTAAGTCATGGTTCAGTGATGGTTGAATTGGTCGAGAATACTAAAGTTAAATCCCAGTTGTAACTAAACTTACCTCTTATTTAAACTCTAGATTATTTGGGCCAATTTTTACGCATAACCAAATATTTAAAACAAAAATTTTTAATTTATTCATCGTTTTTCAATTTTTTTTCAGGAATTTACATTTCTTAACATAATCTTATTCAATTGTTTGACGTTAGCAACAAAGATGGAACCAAAATAATTATTTTTAGATTCCTACCTTTATTAGATAAAGTAATTTGAGATTCTCTTAACGCATTTTCTTTCTTGGAAAACTTAATATCAATTACTATGTTGTGTCATTTTCAACAATAGAATATGACTTTATATGTATATTATTTTGTTAGCACACATAAATTGTTTGACATAGCTCAAAAAGTATTTCTCTCCTGATATGTAGTTTTGTTAAGGATTTAAAATATACTTAAATGTTAACTATTATATGCTTATAAATTGAGGTTTTCAATTCATTGATCGTCAAATCACACTAGACAAATTCTTTCAGAAAATCAAGAACTGTATAGAGAAGAGTTATGGCAAAGAGAAAGATGAAAAAGATTGTTTCGACTTTTGTAATGATAATGTTAGTTGTTGCACAAAGTTGATGATTTTGTTGCACCTTCATCACCACCAAAACACCGCTCAATTGGTTTTCTCCTTTGTATAGCCAAGTGTGCTCTAAAATGTAGACGCTTCCTCGAGAAATTACCATTTAATGCAGGTTGTGTCGGTGCTTGTGAATTATTAAACTACCAAAAGATATCTTCAAAAGTTGCTTATGATTGTACAACAACGTGTGTTAATTCCAAGTCCATAAACCTCAATAGTGGTATTTATACTTTTACTTTCTCCTATTTCATTTTATAATTGTATATATCAATCTAACCTTATAAAATATAATTCAATTAATTATCGGTGGTTGTTACAATAATTTACAGATGCTCGTGGAGTTAATGTCATCGTGAATTCATGTTTGGAAGCTTGCAAGAAAAAATAATACGATACATGCATGTGACCATCAATATTTCCAGAAAATGTGAACAACTTAAACGTATAGTGGTTCCAATATTGACTGTGTATACTTTGGTTACACATATGACAAATGTAGTATATGTATGGTTTTGTATGGGCATCATATTTTTCATAAATTATTGACAAAAATAAATATATGAGAGATAAGGTGATATATGATTGAATGTATTTGTAAACTATATTCACTTTAATAATTTGAAACAAATCATTTTTTTACTATTTCCATTTTCTTTTCTTTTTCCTTTTTTGAGGGTAATACGAAATTAGCATGCGTATGTAAATTATTTTATAATGTGTGTTAATTTAGTTAGTTATCATTCAACTAAAAAAAATAACATGACTATTATCAAACAACACATTAAAAATCTCATGGCAAAAAAGTTAGGTAAAAATCGTATGAAATATGTATGAGAGCAGTTACAAACAAACCACAGAAAATAAAAAAGGAATGTTTTATATATATTTTACACAATATAATCTAAAGATTAAACATAGCGCACACTGATGCAAGAGATATTTCCCCTTCATAAAACATAATATTTGACAAAATTAATTTGTTAATGCCCCAACCAAAACGGCTAATCGAACGGCCCAATGAAACATTGTTCAATTTTAAAAATGCGATAGTCTCTTTTTTTCCCAACCTATTATGATAAAAAAAATCCTTTCAAAATTGACATAAACACTTCCTTACCTACTTATCTAGGTCAATATTTTATATGATCTCTAACTAATATTACACATTGCATGATATATTAAAATAATTTAATAAGATATATGTAATGTTATAAGTTGGCACCACAAGAACAACGAACTATAAAGTAGTATTCGTAATTTCAACATTTGCATAAACCTTAAAGCGTTCAAAACGGTGCAAAGTTTTGGGCGATATGAGGCTATCTGACATAGTTTTGGGCGATTGTAATTCGTCGATAAGAGCAAAGTTATAGGAAAATACGAGAAACTCAGTGGATCTTGAGAAGTTTGTTGATCGCTTGTACATTAAGATAACCTTAAGTGCAAGTTGCGGGGAGCGCTAACACAGTTCGTTTAAGATAGTCCAAGCCACCATAATGGTTGTTGGCTATTTATTGACAAATTGAGGGACTCATCATCCTTAATCTCTTGTTGATAGTATACAAAATCATGTTGAATGGAACAGATAAGTCTTACCGGCTATGGTGTTATGTAGAGTTATTAAATGTCTATGAAAAGGGATAGACAACACTTTCTTCACAGAGGATGACGAAGCTAAGTTTCGAGGACGAAACTTCTTTTTGGAGGGTAGTAATGTAATACCCTTATTTTCTAAATCCTAAATTATGCAATTTTAGGATATTTTGTGTGCAATTTTTTAGGCTTTTTAGCCAAGTTATTAATATTTTGTCAGTTTAATGCCTAAAATATATTTTTGGAGCCCAAATTAAAGTTATTCGTCGAGGAATAATTTTATTGATTTACAATTAATCTTTTGTTGAAAAGAAAATTTTATGAGATGCCTCGTTTTTCAGAAAAATTCATTTACCGAATTGAATTGCGGCGAGAGAAGATATTTTTCTGAAAAAGTGGTTTGAGAAGTGATGGATATTTTGGTAATTTTTTAATGAAATATCTAGATATTTATTTAAATATTTGTTATATATATATATAAAGAAGGAAAAGGAGAACAAAAAAAAAAAGAAAAAGTAAACAAGCTGAAACATTTCCTGAGCTTCGCGTGAACTTCTTCTTCCTCCTTCACTGTTTTGAAAACCAAAACCACTCAAATACAAATCTTCACTTTTCTTCTAGATCTAAGCTTCGTTTCGCAAAGAGATAGAAGGGAAAGTTGCTCACCTCCACGCGACGGTGCTAGTGAACTAACTTTGGAAGTGACGTCACGAGCCAAGATTTTATTGGAATTACTCGCGGTACCGTAGTCACTCGTTAAAGCTAACATTTAGGTAAGGGCTCCTTCCAAACTTTTAGTTTACAAGAAATGTAAATTCCTAAAAAAAAATTGAAAACGATGAATAAATTAAAATTTTTTGTTTTAAATATTTGGTAATGAGTAAAAATTGGCCCAAATAATCTACAGTTTAAATAAGAGGTAAGTTTAGTTAGCACTGGGATTTTAACTTTAGTATTTTCGACCAATTCAACCATCACTGAACCATATTCACTATTTGAGCTCAATGACTTAGGCTAAAAAAAAATATAATATAAAAATAGAGAGTCATCATTTATATTTTCATTAATGTAAAATTAAATTATAAATTCTAATATTGCAGAGTGGAGACCTCAAGTATCACTGCGAGAAATTTTACAAGGAATGATAAAATAATAAGGTTGATAATTTAAAGTCTTACAATTCTCAAGAGAAGGAAGTAAATGAGAAAAATTATTTTCTTGATCATATTTTGAGTTGCAACAGATAATAATGATTTAATGCCGGATGTGTTTTGTGCAACTATTAAGGATAATTCTATGAATGCGCATCTCAAGACTCCAGTTGACAATGATATTTTCAGTGTGAAATTTATAAAGAAGAATTTTGTCTTTGTAGAATATATTACCAGAATCCCAACAATATATACATTTTTCACAAGTTATGGTCCAAATTCAAGAAGCATTATACTGAACACAATGAAATTTAATAAGATGATGGCATGTACTTTTCAAGGTTTGCCATAAAATATTGTTGAAATACAACGTGTGTATTTAACAAGATAATTGACAAACAATTTTAAAAGTCTTAGAGATTTTAAATAGTGGTTGCCCCGTTTTGAATGCTTTAAGGTTTATGCGAATGTTGCAATTCCGAATACTACTTTATAATTCGTTGTTCATGTGGTGTCAAATTATGACAATGTTACATATATCTTACTAAATTATTTTAATATACCATGCAATGTGTAATATTAGTTAGAGATCATAGAAAATATCGACCTAGATAAATAGGTAAGGAAGTGTTTATGTCAATTTTGAAAGGAGATTTTTTTATCATAATAGGTTAGGAAAAAAAGGGTTTGTCGCATTTTTAAAATAGAACAAAACTTCATTGGACCGTTCGATTAGCCGCTTTGGTTGGGCACTAACAAATTAATTTTGTCAAACATTATGTTTTATGAAGGGGAAATATCTCTTGCATGGGTGTGCGCTACGTTTAATCTTTAGTTTATATTGTGTAAAATATATATAAAACATTCCTTTTTTATTTTCGAAAGGACTACAACCATCCATAGAGAGCTCTCTTCTGTTTCCCTTTCCCTAGAACCCTATCCAGGTGGTGGACCAAAGCTCAGTTTTGGCCCTCGTAGTAGACTCCATAGCTGGATTGCTAAACAGGCGGGTATTGGAGGAGGAACAACCATAGTTGATGCTAGTGCAATAAGACTTGATGAAGGCGGGTCAAGTGGTACTACATGGTTGGAGTATCTTCAGGCGTAACCATCCAGGATCTCTTAGACGCACCATTCGTGAGCCGGAAATGGCAAGTTGAATCGACCGAGTTTGTTTGTCAAACATTATGTTTTATGAAGGGGAAATATCTCTTGCATGGGTGTGCGCTACGTTTAATTTTTAGTTTATATTGTGTAAAATATATATAAAACATTCCTTTTTTTATTTTCTTTGGTTTGTTTATAACTACTCTCATACAAATTTCATACGATTTTTACGTAATTTTTTTGCCGTGAAATTTTTCATGTGTTGTTTGATAATAGTCATGTTATTTTTTTTTGTTGTACAATAACTAACTAAATCAACACAAATTATAAATTAATTTAAATATGCATGCTAATTCCTTATTACCCTCAACAAAGGAAAAAGAAAAGAAAATGGAAATATTAAAAAAAATGATTGTTTTCAAATTATTAAAGTGAATATAATTTACAAATACATTCAATCATATATCACAATATCTCTCATATATTTATTTTTCTCAATAATTTATGAAAAATATGATACCCATACAAAACCATACATATACTACATTTGTCATATGTGTAACCAAAGTATACACAGTCAATATTGGAACCACTATACGTTTAAGTTGTTCACATTTTCCAGAAATTTTGATGGTCACATGCATGTATCGTATTATTTATTCTTGCAAGCTTCCAAACATGAATTCACAATGACATTAAGTCCACGAGCATCTGCAAATTATTGTAACAACCATCGATAATTAATTGAATTATATTTTATATGGTCGGATTGATATATACAATTATAAAATTAAATAGGAAAAAGTAAAAGTATAAATATCACTATTGAGGTTTATCGACTTGGAATTAACACACGTGGTTGTACATTCATAAGCAACTTTTGAAGATATCTTATGGCAGTTTAATAACTCACAAGCACCGACACAGCCTGCATACCATGGTAATCTTCCGAGGAAGCGTCTACATTTTAGGGCACACTTGGTTGTACAAAGGAGAAAACCAATTGAGCGGTGTTTTGGTGGTGATGAAGGTGCAACAAGATCATCAGCTTGTGCAACAACTAACATTATCATTACAAAAATCGAAACAATCTTTTTCATCTCTCTGTAACACCCCAATTTCTCATTACCTTATTTTAAATAGTATAATGATACAATACTATATTTTATTTTTATTTCTATTTATAAGTGTTAATATGTGTTTTAATTTCTTTAGGTGTGTCTATGTGTTGCCTTAGTAATTGATTTAAGTCGTTGATATTAACTATATGTAACTTAATAAAATAATATATATGTATATATATATATATATAAAATACTATAAGGAGTGAAATTCTGTTGCTATATTAATTTATTATTTAGCAATAATAGAGTGAGCTATTATTAATAATAATAATAATAATAATAATAATAATAATAATAATAATAATAATAATAATAATAATAATAATAATAATAATAATAATAATAATAATAATAATAATAATAATAATAATGATAATAACTCTAATAGTGAGACTGGAATATTGGCAGATCAGCCATATGACAAGCCCGCGTTTCACAATTAGGCCTAAGAATAAACCTAAAATTACCAAGTCATATATATATATATATATACTTATATAGAAGATAACCTACCAAAAAGAAAGACCGGAAGAAAAAGAAAAAAGAATAGAAAGGATTTGCGCTTCCTGCATACAACCCAATCATAATCAGGTATAATTTTTTAATTCCACCAATTAGATTTTGATAATAACATGGAATTTGATGGTAGAATAGAACAAGTCATATATCTGAAATTGATACACAAAGAATGACAATCTGTGAACTACCTTTGAACTTGATTATTATGTTAAGGATCCGAGTATCTATTTTTTAACGTGTTCGGTTGAAGAATGATAACTACTTTAAGTGTTTGATATTTTACCATTAATTTACGAGTAATCAGTAACAAACTTACTACTTGGTGGATTATAAGATAGTGATATGTATAACCATATTAGTGGTCTGACAATCCTTTAAGTTTAATTGATCAACCTCCTTAGATTTAACTTCCTTAGTTTTATATACTGTTTGATTTTGGTTTGCTGCTAAAACACAAACAGGGAACTCCATCCTAGACATTGAACTGGAAAATTCTTAACAATATTCCCATGATGCCGTAAATTTAGAGTAATATGCACTATCAACAGAGTCAGAAGTTGGAAAAGTTTTATTAATATAATTATGTTAGATGTGTAGGAAATATTTTAGCGATCCATGAATATGTAAGCTAACCATTTAAAATAATATCAATGATAGAAGGTAGAGGAGAGAGATGCTTGTTATGATATGATAACTAAGGTTCTGTTCTGATTTTTTTATGATAGTTTAGACAAGAAACAATAAAAAAATACCACCCAAACGGATTCAAACAGTAGCAGAACAGCATTGACTACGATATAGTGCTAACTAGGGACATATGGGCTGGATAAATAAGTAGTTTAGCTAAGAAATTATAATTTTGTGGATGCGTGCTTAAGAATGTAGTCGATAATAAACATAGTAACTAGTTATTATTACCTGCACTCATGTGATACATATAAAAATCTAATTATAAATCAAAACTATATATGTGAACATAATATTAAGTTATTTCTATCATATTTAGTTCAAACAAAATCTGATTATAGTAAAATGGGTGTGTAATAATATTAAATATATTTTTGGGTTATATTATAAGTAGTAGATGATTTATTAATTTATTTATTTATTTAATTATATTTAGTCAATAATTTATTTGTATTTGGTGGTTGTGCGGCTATAATTCTCTCATTGATTATTAGAGACGACGGTCGACGAAGACGCGACAAATTAGCAGATCAATCATTTGGCGAAATCTTCAATTAAGGTAAGGGGTGAGATGAGGTTCGATTTTAAGATCGTAAAATAACGTGAGATGAACGGAAATGCTGAATGTAAGACCCTTAATTTTAAATCCTAAATTATATAATTTTAGGGTTTTTTGTGTAGAATTTCTTAGATTTTTAGCCCAATTTTTGGTATTCAGTGGGTTAAATGCCAAAAATATACTTTTGGAAAGTGGATTAAAATTATTTGTCGAAGAATAATTTATTTAGATTACGAAGAATATAATTCTGGACAGTTAGTTAAAAATATCACTCGTTGCTGAAAATCTATCTTTCAATTGAGTTGCGACGAGAATAGATATTTTATTAAATTAGATGAATGAAGTGAGGTGTGTAAGAGTTGGTAGATATTCGTTTGAGTTTGGTTTTAAATATAATATAAATGTATATATATATATATATATATGTATATATATATATATTATTATTATAAGTATATATATATATATATATATTAATACAAGTTATATATATATATATATATATATATATATATATATATATATATATATATATATATATATATATGGTTATAAGGGAAAAGAGGAAAAGGAAAGAAACAGAGGAAGCAGAATCGCTCCCCTCCTCGCAAACGCATCATCCTTCTTCCGCCATTCTTTTTGTTTTTTCTTTCTTTGCTTACTTTTCTTCAAGAATAGAAACCCAAGGCTTAGTGGGTAAGAAAGCAAGGATTTCTCAGCTTCATACTTCCTTGTTGTTTCGAAAACGAAGAAAAACGGTGTTAGGGATTTCAAAACCGTCAAACACAAACCTCCCCGTTTCATCTAGATATATGCTTCGTTTCGCGAAGAGATAGAAGGGAAAGTTTCTCACTACCACGCTACGGTGCTAGGGAACCAACTTTGGAAGCGACGTTGCGAGCGGAGATTTTACCGGATTTACTCGCGGTGCCGTAATCGCACGTTAAAGCTAACGTGAAGGTAAGGGCTCCTTCCAAACTTTTAGTTTGCATTTAGGGACTTATCTGTGGTTGTGTGGAAAATAATTTTGTTAGGGTTAAAGTAATGTTTCGTGGAAAATGAATTTAAACTCATTTATGTATGATTTTGAGTAAATGAAACTTGTTGCGTTTGAATGGTGGGTTGTGTTGATTTTTGTTCGTCGTATTTGACGTGTTCTTAATTAATAATGATGAAATTTGATATGTGTATGTTGGATTTTGTGGAGAAATGAATTGATGTGTTTTGGTGTGAATCGTTGATAGAATTTGATAATATGTTTAAGTTTGTTTTGTGTGGAATTTGAAAACCGTTAAGTTAAACGAGTATTAAGAATGGGGAATCTCTTAATGTCTTGTTTACTTAATGTGTGTTTGTGAAAATCGTTTAAGTTAAATTAGTATTAAGAATGAGGAATCTCTTAATGTCTTGTTTACTTAATGTTTGTTTTGAACATCGTTTAAGTTAAATAAGTAATAAGAATGGGGAATCTCTTAATGTCTTGTTTACTTAATGTTCGTTTTGCAAATCTTTTAAGTTAAAAGAGTATTAAGAATGGGGAATCTCTTAATATTTCTGTTTGCTTAAAGTTTGTTGTGAAAATCCTTTCAGTTAAAAGAGTATTAAGAATGGGGAATCTCTTAATATTTATGTTTGCATAAAGTTTGTTGTGAAAATCGTTTAAGTTAAAAGAGTATTAAGAATGGGGAATCTCTTAATATTTTTGTTTGCTTAATGTTTGTTGTGAAACTCGTTTAAGTTAAATGAGTATTAAAAATGGGGAATCTTTTAATATCTGCATTTGCTTAACGATTGTTGTGGATGGAGTCAGTATATGCTCATGCATTTTCATGCTTTTTGTAAATCGTGCAGACCCGTGATAGGTGGCACCTTGATAAATAGTACTTTGGCCTGTGAGAGGCGGTACATTTATGATTTACGTTTTTGTAAATTGTGCAGACCCGTGATAGGTGGCACCTTGGTAAATAGTACTTTGGCCCGTGATAGGCGGTACATTTAAGATTTACGGTTTTTTGTAAATTGTGCAGACCCGTGATAGGTGGCACCTTGGTAAATAGTACTTTGGCCTGTGATAGGCGGTACATTTACAATTTATGTTCTTTTTAGTAAACCGTGCAGACCCGTGATAGGTGGCACCTTGGTTAACGGTATGGGCCCGTGATAGGCAGTACATTTATGGTTTACGCTTTTTAGTAAATCGTGCAGACACGTGATAGGTGGCACCTCGGTAATTGGTACTTCGGCATGCGATAGGCGGTACAATTATGATTTACGGCCCTTCGAGGAGGGTTTTGGTTTGGAATTCCGAGTCCATGCATTTTTGCATATACGCATCGCATTAGGGTGCTTGGCACGCGAGTCATGTTTGATTCAAGTTTATGATTGAGTGTTTTGAATTTGAGATGTCATTGTGATTGTGTTGATTTTGCTAAGTGTTACGTTTTGAAATTGTGTGTAAATGGGATGGATTGTAAAATTATTTCGAAACTGAAGTTGTCGTAGTAATTATTTTGAAATTGCTAAGTGTTATGTATTGATTATTGTGTGTAAGTGTGATGGATTGCAAAACTATTTCGAAACCCAATTTGTCGTGGTGATTGTGTGGGAATTGCTAAGTGTTAAGATTTGGAGTTCTGTATGAATGTGGTTGAGTTAGTTTATGTATTTTGGAAGAATATGCAGGGAAATCGATTTCCCAATCGATTGGATGACTTACAGGGACTTTGCTAATTTGACAAAATCGATTTGCCAATCGATTTTATAATATGTTTTTCAAAACCATTTAAGAAATCGATTTGGAAATCGATTTGGCCATACAAGAACTCAACAAAATTGACAAAATCGATTGGCTTTAATACAAGGGCTCAGTTATTCATTCAATCGATTTCCCAATCGATTGTATTAAGCCCATAGTTCAAATTTCACTAAAAACCTTCAAGAAATCAATTTCAAAATCGATTGGCTTCGTAGAAATTATTATTTTGAGTTAGATAATCGATTGCTCATCGGATTTATCAATGTTTTGGTCAGTTATGTATTACTTGATGGATTGAGAACTTTATTTTGATTTCATTTTTATTTGGCATGTATTATATGAACTTTTAGCATATGGAAAACCCTTTTAAGGTGCATGCTAAGTTGAAAAGGTATTTTGTGCATTTAAAAACTTAAATGTTTTGTGTTAACTGTTAATTTCAGTTGGTGACCTTTTACAACTATTGTGGAAATCTGGGCTTTGCCCTCAGATGAGAGCCAGGACAATCCTACCGGTTCGTACCCTATGGATGGGAATGTAGATGGGAATGCATGACTGGAGCTATGTTAGGAGGATCTTACGGGGCGCGTGGAGATCACTCAGGGTGTATAGCTATAGTTTTTTTTTTTTTTTTTTTTTGTAGAATGATTAGATTAGGATGACATAGAGGGAACAAATGTATTTCTTTTGGATTACGTTATTTTGCACTGGAAAACTGTACCTTTACTAATATTGTCAGTATGACATCTTATTTGAATGGGTTCCATGTATCATTTGTTGTTGTGTAAATACTTTGGATGCATATTTCAAAAACTATTCCGCTGCGTATCAATTATATTGACTTATATGATTATTCAAAGGTATTTTACTTAATTATTCTTTGTTTCATTTTAATTTCTTTTGAAAAAAAAAAATACACCCTGCTTTGAAAATCGGGGTGTTACACTGAAATTCCCAAATGTTCATTCGGGGCTTACTACGTACAGTTGATCCCTATTGAGTAATAATAATTAATTAATAAAATGTGAATGGTAATACTGAGGACTAAAATATAATTTAGCAACCTATAGAATTGTCGTGAATTTATAAGATTGCATGCTTCCTGATTTTATGAAATCTTATACTGATTGTTAATGTATGAATGATATGTACTTGAATGTTTTTATTACCTGATTGAATTTATGATATTACTAGAATGTGCCAGCTATTGAATTCCTTATTATGTGATTGATGCAACTGGATTGTGTATTGTGAGTAGTGTAAACCAAATATTGTGATATTATTGTGATTGACTGATAAAGATATATAATGATGAAATATTATGAAGTCAAATTGAAATTTATTGGGTTGTGATGATCGAGTAAGTCTGAGACATTTGTTGTAGATATTGGAGTTAGGATTATTTTGTCATCATATAGGGAGGGTTTGACAAACCTAGTGATTTGGGGAAGTACAACTGAATGAGTCTGATCGTGGAGGGCTACAGTCGAACTGTAAGGTAAGACTGATAGACCTTGGGGGTACACCTAGTGGGGAATTCCTAAGTGGATTAGTGGGTTATTCCCTAAGGCTGGGAACTACCGTGCAACACAAGAGTACCCCAACTGTCGCGTATATGTGTCTCGGGTTGAGTTGAGGGGATCTATGAGGACTTGGTCATTCATGAATTGTCCGTCCACTCTTGTAGTGGCATAATATCAGGCCTCCTAACCAAGTACTTCAGAGTAGAATGGTACCAAATGATGAAGTATAGAGTATAGGACATGCATAGCATTTCATCATGGTGATCATCTTATTGTGAATGAATTTGATAAATCGTTGATATTATACACTTGACTGATTTTGAGATTGTGATAATTTGATTGCTTGCGTGTTCTCCACGTGTATTTTATACTGTTACATAATTTCGATACTCACCCATCGTTGTTTGTGTTTGGCGTTTGCGACGGACGCAGGCGAGTTGTAAGTTGCAGGTGATGACTAATACCATCAGAGAGGCGGAAGCCGTCACGTCTTGGAGACTCTATTTATATGCATTGTATTGATGTTATTTTGGGAATTCCCGCTCTAATAGTGATATCGGGTTGGGACTATATTGCATTGAATTTAAAACATGAGTATGTGTACTTCAAAAAGGATTCTGTTGTTTGATATTATGACTTCGATGACATTATGTTTGATGGAAATTTTGGATTTATATGACATGTTTATGATTATGTGATACTCTTTATCTTAAAAAAAAAAATTTATTTGGGGTTTAGGGTGTCACATAAGTGGTATCAGAGCAGGTCTGTCCAATCAGACAGTAAATGTGTTATGTGTTCGCTATGTTTCCTTGTGTACTCTGTTATGTATTTTGTAGTTATGGTCATTATTGTGTTAGTGTTGTAGAACTAAGTTAGTTTCTCACTTCCCTAAGTGTCTCACTATATTCGATTGGCTTATCTAATTGATATAGGTAGTGATGGCTGGTGGAAGGAACGATGCTGCGATTGTTGAGGCTCTATAGTCCATGGCAGGAGTTATAGTACAAGCTCTCCAAGCTTTGGCTGAATCTCAAACTACTACACAAGCCTATGCACAAGCTGCTACCCAAGCTGCACAGATTGCTGCTCAAGTTGTTGCTCAAGCTACTAGCTACAGTGGTGGCCAAGGAAATGTTCAAATAAATGAATTCATAGTGATGGACTGATTCCACAAGGCTAACCCTCCATCATTTGAAGGTCACTATAATCCTGATGGAGCTCAAAAGTGGTTGCAAGAAGTTGAGAAATTTTTTAGAGCTGTGGCATGCCCCGAAGGTCAGAAAGTGAGTCTTGGTACCTTTATTTTGACGGAGGAAGCTGAACATTGGTGGGATAATGCCCGCCAATGTTTAGATAATGCAAGGACTTCAATTACTTGCGCTATATTCAAGAACATGTTTCTAACTAAGTATTTCGCTGAAGATATCCGTAATAGAAAGGAGATTGAATTTGTTAAATTGGAACAGGGGAATATGTCAGTAGCGGAGTATGCTGCTAAGTTCGAGGAATTTTCCAGGTACTATCCACTCTATGTTGGAGAGGCAGGAGAAAAGTTGAAATGCATCAAGTTTGAAATGGGACTCAGGCCAGAGATCAAGAAACAGGTTGGAATGCAAGAGATTCGTGACTTTCCTACCCTAGTGAATAAGAGTAGGATTTATGATGAGGATAGTCCTGCTGAAAAGGCACATTACCGAAACACTGGAACCATGAAGGACAAGAGGCCTATGCATCATAATAGAGGAAAACCTTACTCTTTTCCTCCTAGTAGATCAGGAAGTCGTCTGAATTATCAACAACACAATTTTTCAGCTGGAAAAGGAGATAGTAGTGGTAACGGAAAAGGAAATGGGAACAATTATAGTTATGGGAGTGGTAGAGGAAACCCCAATGGACGAGGAGTTCGTAGCGGAAATGGTAACAACATGAGTCAGATCTCGCACAACAACAATGGTAATAATGGTGATCTAGCTACTCTTATCCGATGTAGCAGGTGTGGCAAGTAGGGTCACATGACATATGAATGTAGAGATGCTGGAATTACTTGTTTTAATTGTCAACAACAAGGCCACATTAGCACTACATGCCCTTACCCAAGGAAGACTCCACAGCCTGGAAACCAGAGTTCCCAAGCCAACCGACCTAAATCCAATGGAAGAGTCTTTGCCATCAGTGGTACAGGAGCGTCTGAGAAAGACAACTTGATCCAAGGTACATGTCTCATAAGTGATACTCCTTTATTTGTACTATTTGATTGTGGTGCCACTCATTCCTTTGTGTCTCTTGACTGTGTTAGACGTTTAGGACTACCTGTATCTCATTTTCTGTATGACTTGATTGTGAATACCCCAACTAGTGATTCTGTGGATACCTCTAGTGTTTGTCTTGACTTTTTTATCCATGTGTGAGGAAGGGACTTCCGAGTTGACTTAGTGTGTCTACCTTTGCGTCTGGTTGATGTGATTCTTGGTATGGATTGGCTATCTGCCAACCGAGTATGCGTAGATTTTTTTAGTAAAACCATTGAATTCATGGAGTCAGAAGAGAAGGATAGGCCTAGCAATATATCCACCAACCAAGTGAAGGCACTCTTGAAAGAAGATTCCCAGTTATACATGATCCTTGCCTCATTGGAATTTGAAGAAAAAGTGGTAATACGAGATGTTCCCATTGTGTGTGAATTTCTTGAAGTATTCCCTGAAGATGTCACTAGTTTACCACCAGAGCGTGAGATTGAGTTTAGCATTGACCTTGTACCAGGTACTGGACCCATATCCATGGCACCGTATAGGATGTCTCCCTTAGAATTGTCTGAGCTTAAGAAACAATTGGAAGAGCTTTTAGATAAACAATTTATAAGGCCTAGTGTTTCACCATGGGGTGCACCTATGTTGTTGGTTAAGAAGAAGGATGGCTCTATGAGGTTATGCGTGGATTATCGTCGACTTAATAAAGTGACAATCAAGAATAAGTATCCGCTACCTAGGATAGATGACCTTATGGATCAATTGAGAGGATCATGTGTGTTTAGTAAGATCGATCTGAGATCAGGTTACCACTAGATCCGAGTGAAGCCTTCTGATACCCCTAAGACCGCCTTTAGGACCCGTTATGGCCATTACGAGTATTTGGTTATGCCTTTTGGTGTGACTAATGCACCAGCAGTATTTATGGATTACATGAATCGAATCTTTCATCCTTACCTAGACTCTTTTGTGGTTGTGTTTATAGATGATATCTTAGTGTACTCTAAGACTAAGGAAGAACATGGTGAACATCTAAGGATATTCTTGAAAACCCTTAAGGAGAAACAATGATTTGCCAAGTTGTATAAGTGTGAATTTTGGTTAGAGGAAGTAAGTTTCTTAGGACATATAATTTCAAAAGGTGGAATAGATGTTGATCCTACCAAAGTGGAGAGTGTCTTAGAATGGAAAGCACCTAAATCAGTGACCGAGATTAGGAGTTTCCTAGGATTGGCAGGTTATTATCGTAGGTTCATAGAAGGATTCTCCAAGTTGGCCTTACCTTTGACTAAGTTGACCCGTAAAGGGGAATTGTTCGTGTGGGATACTCATTGTGAGAATAGTTTCCAAGAGCTTAAGAAACGATTGACCTCTGCACCAATCTTAGTATTACCTGACTTGAGTGAACCCTTTGTAGTATATTGTGATGCGTGTGGTTCTGGATTAGGTGGAGTACTTATGCAGGATGGGAAGGTAGTAGCATATGCTTCTAGGCAACTGAAGATTCATGAGAGGAACTACCCTACCCATGACCTAGAACTAGCAGCAGTGGTCTTTGTACTTAAGATGTGGAGATGTAAGACCCGTAATTTTAAATCCTAAGTTATACAATTTTAGGGTATTTTTGTGTTAAATTGCTTAGCCTTTTAACCCAGTTTTCGGTATTTAGTGAGTTAAAGGCCGAAAATATATTTTTGGAAATTGGATTAAAATTATTCGTCGAAGAATAATTTATTTAGGTTTCGAAGAATATAATTCTGGGCGGTTTTGCTCAAAATATCTCAGGTACTGAAAATTGTATTTGACTATTGAGTTGCGACTAGAGTAGATATTTTTATCAAAATAGTTGGAGATGTGAGTGAAGTGATGGATGTGAGAGTTTTTAGATATTTTTTTTGGTTTCGGTTTAATTATTGTATATATATAGATATATATATATATATATATATATATATATGATATATATATAATATATATATAATATATTATTATTATTATTATTATTATTATTAGGATTATTATAGTAATATATATATATATATGGTTAAGTTAGAAAGGAGGAAACAAAAGGAAAAAGAAACAGAGGAAGCTGCCTTCTATCTCCTCCCTCTCCCTCCCTGCTCGCGTGAAACATCTTCCCTCCTTCCTCCATTTTCGTTCTTCCTTGCTTCCTTTGAGTTCGAAAATAGAAACCCAAGGCTAGTGGGTGAGAAAGATCAAGTTCCCAACTCCTTCCTCCTTCTCGGATTCGAAAACGGAGTTAGGGATTTCCAAAACCGTCAAACACAAACCTTCCCGTTTCATCTAGATCTAAGCTTCGTTTCGCAAAGAGATAGAAGGGAAAGTTGCTCACTACCACGTTACGGTGCTAGGGGACCAACTTTGGAAGCGGCGTTGCGAGCGGAGATTTTACCGGATTTACTCGCGGTACCGTAATCGAACGTGGAAGCTAACGTGAAGGTAAGGGCTCCTTCCAAACTTTTAGTTTGCAGTTAGGGACTTATCTGTGGTTGTGTGGAAAAGAATTTGGTTAGGGTTAAAGTGTTGATTCGGGGAAAATGAATCTAAGGCTTTATGGGTAAAATCTTAGAGTTAGGTTTTGGTGATATTGATGAATGTTTCGTGGGAAATGAATTTAACTCATTTGTGTATGATTTTGAGTAAATGAAATTTGACGTGTTTGAGTGGTATGTTGTGATGATTTGTATTCATCGTACTTGATGTGTTCATAATTAATGCTTATGAAATTTGATATGTGTATGGTTGGATTTTGTGGAGAAATGATTTGATGTGTTTTGGTGTGAATTGTGGATTGGATTTGATAATATGTTCGAGTTTGTTTTGTGTGGAATTTGAAAACCATTAGAGTTAAACGAATATTAAGAATGGGGAATCTCTTAATGTCTTGTTTACTTAATGTTTGTTTTGGAAAATCGTTTAAGTTAAATGAGTATTAAGAATGGGGAATCTCTTAATGTCTTGTTTACTTAATGTGTGTTTGTGAAAATCGTTTAAGTTAAATGAGTATTAAGAATGGGGAATCTCTTAATGTCTTGTTTACTTAATGTTTGTTTTGGAAAATCGTTTAAGTTAAATGAGTATTAAGAATGGGGAATCTCTTAATGTCTTGTTTACTTAATGTTTGTTTTGAAAATCGATTAAGTTAAAAGAGTATTAAGAATGGGGAATCTCTTAATATTTCTGTATGCTTAATGTTTGTTGTGAAAATCGTTTAAGTTAAAAGAGTATTAAGAATGGGGAATCTCTTAATATTTCTGTTTGCTTAATGTTTGGCGTGAAAATCGTTTAAGTTAAATGAGTATTAAAAATGGGGAATCTTTTAATATCTGCATTTACTTAATGATTGTTGTGAATGGAGTTAGTGTATGCTCAGGCATTTCATTTGGTAAATTATGCTGACCCGTGATAGGTGGCACCTCGGTAAACTGTACTGACCCGTGATAGGTGGTACGTTTACGATTTACTTTTTGGTAAGTTGTGCTGACCCGTGATAGGTGTTACACTTACGACTTACGTTTTTTCTCTTATTAAATCATGCTGACCTGTGATAGGTGGCACCTCGGTAAACAGTACTGACCCATGATAGGTGGTACGTTTATGATTTACGGTTTTTAGTAAATCGTGCTGACCCGTGATAGGTGGCACCTCGGTAATTGGTACTCTGGCCTGCGATAGGCGGTACAATTATGATTTACGACCCTTCGAGGAGGGTTTTTGTTTGGAATTCCGAGTCCATGCATTTTGGCATATACGCATTGCATTAGGGTGCTTGACACACGAGTCGTGGTTGATTCAAATTACGTCTGTGTTGATTTTGCTAAGTGTTATGTTTTGAAATTATGTGTAAGTGTGTTTGATTCAAATTTGTGATTGTGTTGATTTTACTAAGAGTTATGTTTGGAATTGTGTGATAGTATGTTTGATTGCAAAACCATCTCGAAACTAAAGTTGTTGTGGTGATTGTGTTATAATTGCCAAGTGTGGATGTTTGGGAATTGTGTGATAGCGTGATTGATTGCAAAATCATTTCGAAACTTAAGATGTCGTGGTAATTGTGTTATGATCGCTAAGTGTTTTGTTTTGGAGTTGTGTGTAAGTGTGACTGTTTGCAAAATTGTTTCGAAACTCAAGATGTCGTTGTGATTGCGCTATAATTGCTAAGTTTGATTGTTTGGATTTGTGGGTAAGTGTTGATTGATTTCGAAACCCTTTGAAAAGCTGAAAAATGCTGAATTTTGCTGTTTTTCTGCTGCTGTCTGATGTATATTCGAATACAGCAAGCTGTATTCGAATACAGACATGCTGTTTTGCCACTGACTTACTGTGTAGTCGAATACAGACTGCTGTAGTCGAATACAGACATGTTGTTTTGCCACTGACTTACTGTGTAGTCGAATACAGACTGTTGTAGTCGAATACAGACATGCTGTTTTGCTGATGAATGCTGAAATAGCCTTGTATTCGAATACAAAGATGCTGTATTCGAATACAACAATGTTGTTTTGTTAAAAACTTCATTTTTTCAACTTTGGTTATGCATGTTTGGCATATAGAAACCCTTTTAAGGTGTATGCTAGGTTGAAATGTTAATTTGTGCATTTAAAAACTTAAATGTTATGTGTTAACTGTTAATTTCGGTTGGTGACCCTTTACAACTATTGTGGAAATCTGGGCTTTGCCCTCAGATGAGAGCTAGGATGATCCTACCGGTTCGTACCCTACGGATGGGAATGTAGATGGGAATGCTTGATTGGAGCTATGTTAGGAGGATCTCACGGGGCGCGTGGAGATCATTTAGGGTGTTTAGTTGTTTTGTCGAATGATCATACTAGGTTGACAGAGGGAACATATGTCTTTCTTTTGGGTTGCCTTTATTTTTAAACTAGAAGACTTTACCACTTTTGATATGTAAATATTTTATATTCATATTTTGAGAACTTTTTCCACTGCTTGTAAATTATAATGACTTAATTATTTATCCAAATGTATTACCTCATTTATTTCTATGTTTTATTTTAATTTCTTTTGAAAAAAAAAATACACCATCGCTTTGAAAAAACGGGGTGTTACAGGAGACATTATTTATATGGATCTAGATTTGAGATTTTTAGTGACCATAAGAGCCTTAAGTATCATTTTGATCATAAGGAGTTGAACATGAGACAACGTAGGTGGATGGAATTTCTTAAGGATTTTGATTTTGAGCTTCAATATCACCCTGGAAAGGCCAATGTAGTGGCTGATGCCTTGAGTAAGAAGACTTTGAGTGTGTCCGCCTTAATGGTTAAGCATTGTGAGTTGTTGGAACAGTTTAGAGACCGTAGTTTAGTTTGTGAAGTGACACCAGAAAGTATTAAACTGGGAATGTTGAAGGTAACTAGTGGACTATTAGAAGAGATTGAAAAGAGTCAGAAGTTGGATTTATACCTTTTAGATAAGTTACAGTCGATTGAACAAGGGAGAGAACCTTACTTTAAAATAGGTGTGGATGGAATTTTGAGATTTAAGGAGAGGATTTGTGTTCCCGATGTAGAGGAGTTAAGAAAGATGATCATAGAGGAAGGACATAGGAGTTGTCTAAGTATTCACCCTGCAGCCACAAAGGTGTACAAGGACCTCAAGAAGATATTTTGGTGGCCTAAAATGAAAAGAGATGTTGCTGAGTTTGTGTATGCTTGTTTGACCTGCCAAAAATCTAAGGTAGAACACCAAAAACCTTCAGGTTTGATGCTACATTTGAGCATTCCCGAATGGAAGTGGGATAGCATCTCTATGGACTTTGTTGTAGGCTTACCTCGAACTCCAAAAAGGTACGATAGCATTTGGGTCATTGTGGATAGATTAACTAAATCTGCTCACTTTATTTCGATAAACATAACTTATTCTATGGAAAGGTTAGGTGAAATATACATAAAGGAAATTGTGAAGTTGCATGGAATCCCATCAAGTATAGTTTCAGACAGAGACCCTAGGTTTACCTCTAAGTTTTGGCAAGGTTTACAAAGCGCTTTAGGTACGAACCTTAGGATGAGTTCAGCCTACCACCCACAAACAGATGGTCAAACAGAGCGAACCAATCAATCCCTAGAAGACTTGTTGAGAGCTTGTGTATTGGAACAAAATGGAAGTTGGGATTGCTTTTTGCCACTTATAGAATTTACCTATAACAATAGTTTCCACTCTAGCATTGGAATGGCCCCTTTTGAGGCGTTGTATGGGAGAAGATGTAGGACCCCTCTGTGTTGGTTTGAGACAGGTGATAACCTTGTGTTAGGACCTGAGATTGTTCAACAAATTACTGATAAAGTAAAAATGATTCAGGAAAAAATGAGAGAATCTCAAAGTAGGCAAAAGAGTTACCATGATAAAAGAAAGAAAAACCTCGAATTTCAAGAAGGTGATCATGTATTTCTGAGAGTTACTCCGACAACTGGGGTTGGTCGGGCATTAAAAATGTGAAAGCTTACACCTCGGTTTATAGGACCTTACCAAATACTCAAACGTGTTGGTAACGTAGCGTATCAGATCGTGTTGCCTCCGTCTCTTTCTAATCTCCATAGTGACTTTCATGTGTCTCAACTTCGCAAGTACATTTTCGATCCCTCACACGTTATTGAGTCACACAAGGTCCAAATAAAAGAGAATCTAACTTTTGAGACCTTACCGCTACGGATTGAGTACCAAAAGACCAAAGAATTAAGGGGTAAGGCGATTTCATTGGTTAAGGTTGTTTGGGGAGGTGCTACTGGTGAAAGTGCTACGTGGGAGGTCGAAAGCCAAATGCGCGATTCTTGTCCCGAACTATTTCCGTCAGGTAAATTTCGAGGACGAAATTTTCTTCAACAGGGGGAGAAATGTAACACCCCAATTTCTCATTACCTTATTTTAAAAAGTATAATGATACAATACTATATTTTATTTTTATTTCTATATATAAGTGTTAATATGTGTTCTAATTTCTTTAGGTGTGTCTATGTGTTGCCTTAGTAATTGATTTAAGTCATTGATATTAACTGTATGTAACTTAATAAAATAATATATATATATATATATATATATATATATATATATATATATAATACTATAAGGAGTGAAATTGTGTTGCTATATTAATTTATTATTTAACAATAAGAGAGTGAGCTATTAATAATAATAATAATAATAATATTAAGTCATTGATTATTGTGTGTAAGTGTGATGGATTGCAAAACTATTTCGAAACCCAATTTGTCGTGGTGATTGTGTGGGAATTGCTAAGTGTTAAGATTTGGAGTTGTGTATGAATGTGATTGAGTTAGTTTATGTATTTTTGGAAGAATATGCAGGGAAATCGATTTCCCAATCGATTGGATGAGTTACAGGGTCTTCACTAATTTGACAAAATCGATTTGCCAATTGAGTTTATAATATGTTTTTCAAAACCATTTAAGAAATCGATTTGGAAATCGATTTGGCCATACAGGAACTCAGCAAAATTGACAAAATCGATTTGGAAATCGATTGGCTTTAATATAGGGGCTCAGTTATTCATTCAATCGATTTCCCAATCGATTGAATTAAGCACAGAGTTCAAATTTCACTAAAAACCTTCAGGAAATCGATTTGGAAATCGATTGGCTTAGTAGAAATTCTTATTAGGAGTTAGATAATCGATTGCTCAATTGATTTATCAATGTTTTGGTCAGTTATGTATTACTTGATGGATTGAGAACTTTATTATGATTTCATTTTTACTTGGCAAGTATTATATGAACTTTTAGCATATGGAAAACCCTTTTAAGGTGCAAGCTAAGTTGAAAAGGTATTTTGTGCATTTAAAAACTTAAATGTTATGTGTTAACTGTTAATTTCGGTTGGTGACCTTTTACAACTATTGTGGAAGTCTGGGCTTTTCCCTCAGATGAGAGCCAAGACAATCCTACCGGTTCGTACCCTACGGATGGGAAGTAGATGAGAATGCATGACTGGAGCTATGTTAGGAGGATCTTTCGGGGCGCGTGGAGATCACTCAGGGTGTATAGCTATAGTTTTTATTTGTAGAATGATGAGATTAGGATGACATAGAGGGAACAAATGTCTTTCTTTTGGATTACGTTATTTTGAACTGGAAAATCGTACCTTTACTAATATTGTCAGTGTGACATCTTATTTGAATGGGTTCCATGTATCATTTGTTGTTGTGTAAATACTTTGGATGCATATTTCAAAAACTATTCCGCTGCGTATCAATTATATTGACTTATATGATTATTCAAAGGTATTTTACTTAATTATTCTTTGTTTCATTTTAATTTCTTTTGAAAAAAAAAATACGCCCTCGCTTTGAAAATCGGGGTGTTACATTGAAATTCCCAAATGTTCATTCGGGGCTTACTATGTACAGTTGAGCCCTATTGAGTAATAATAATTAATTAATAAAATGTGAATGGAAATAGTGAGGACTAAAATATAATTTAGCAACCAATAGAATTGTCGTGAATTTATAAGATTGCATGTCGTCTGATTTTATGAAATCTTATACTGATTGTTAATGTATGAACGATATGTACTTGAATGTTTTTATTACCTGATTGAATTTATGATATTACTAGAATGTGCCACCTATTGAATTCCTTATTATGTGATTGATGCAACTGGATTGTGTATTGTGAGTAGTGTAAACCAAATATTGTGATTTTATTGTGATTGACTGATAAAGATATATAATGATGAAATATTATGAAGTCAAATTGAAATTTATTGGGTTGTGATGATCGAGTAAGTCTGAGACATGTGTTGTAGATATTGGAGTTAGGATTATTTTGTCATCATATAGGGAGGGTTTGACAAACCTAGTGATTTGGGGAAGTACAACTGAATGAGCCTGATCGTGGAGGGCTACAGTCGAACTGTAAGGTAAGACTGATAGACCTTGCGGGTACACCTAGTGGGGAATTCCTAAGTGGATTAGTGGGTTATTCCCTAAGGTCGGGAACTACCGTGCAACACAAGAGTACCCCAATTGTCGCGTATATGTGTCTCGGGTTGAGTTGAGGGGATCTATGAGGACATGGTCATTCATGAATTATCCGTCCACTCTTGTAGTGGCATAGTATCAAACCTCCTAACCAAGTACTTCAGAGTAGAATGGTACCAAATGATGAAGTATAGAGAATAGGACATGCATAGAATTTCATCCTGGTGATCATCTTATTGTGAATGAATTTGATAAATCGTTGATATTATACACTTGACTGATTTTGAGATTGTGATAATTTAATTGCTTGAGTGTTCTCCACGTGTATTTTATACTGTTACATAATTTCGATACTCACCCATCGTTGTTTGTGTTTGGCGTTTGCAACGGACGCAGGCGAGTTGTAAGTTGCAGGTGATGACTAATACCATCAGAGAGGCGGAAGCGTCTTGGAGACTCAACTTATATGCATTGTATTGATGTTATTTTGAGTATTTTATTTTGAGAATTCCCGCTCTGATAGTGACATCGGGTTGGGACTATATTTTTTGAATTTAAACATGAGTATGTGTTCTTCAAAACGGATTATGTTGTTTGATATTATGACTTCGATGACATTATGTTTCATGGAAATTTTGGATTTATGTGACATGTTTATGATTATGTGATACTCTTTATCTTAAAAAAAAAAATTATTTGGGGTTTAGGGTGTCACACTCACTCTTTTCCATAACTCTTCTCTATACAATTTTTGATATTCTGAAAGAATTTGTCTAGTTTGATTTGACGATCATTGAATAGAAAACCTCAATTTATAAGCACACAATAGTTAACATTTAAGCATATTTTAACTACTTAACAAAATTACACATCACGAGAGAAAGACTTTTTGAGTTATGTCAAACAATTTACGTGTGCTAACAAAACAATATACAAATAAAGTCATATTCTATTGTGGAAAATGACACAACATAGTAATTGATATTAAGTTTTCCAAGAAAGAAAATGCATTAAGAAAATCTCAAAATACTTTATCTAATAATGGTAGGAATCTAAAAATAATTATTTTGGGTCCATCTATGTTGCCAACGTTAAACAATTGAATAAGATTATGTTAAGAAATGTAAATTCCTAAAAAAAAATTGAAAACGATGAATAAATTAAAATTTTTTTGTTTTAAATATTTGGTTATGAATAAAAATTGGCCCAAATAATCTACAGTTTAAATAAGAGGTAAGTTTAGTTAGCACTGAGATTTTAACTTTAGTATTTTCGACCAATTCAACCATCACTGAACCATATTCACTATTTGAGCTCAATGACTTAGGCTAAAAAAAAATATAATATAAAAATAGAGAGTCATCATTTATATTTTCATTAATGTAAAAGTAAATTATAAATTCTAATATAGCAGAGTGGAGACCTCAAGTATCACTGCGAGAAATTTTACAAGGAATGATAAAATAATAAGGTTGATAATTTAAAGTCTTACAATTCTCAAGAGAAGGAAGTAAATGAGAAAAATTATTTTCTTGATCATATTTTGAGTTGCAACAGATAATAATGATTTAATGTCGGATGCGTTTTGTGCAACTATTAAGGATGATTCTATGAATGCGCATCTCAAGACTCCAGTTGACAATGATATTTTCAGTATGAAATTTATAAAGAAGAATTTTGTCTTTGTAGAATAGATTAAAGAAGAATCCCAACAATATATACATTTTTCACAAGTTAAAGTCCAAATTCAAGAAGCATTATACTGAACACAATGAAATTTAATAAGATGAAGGCATGAACTTTTCAAGGTTTATCATAAAATATTGTTGAAATACAACGTGTTTATTTAACAAGATAATTGACAAACAATTTTAAAAGTCTTAGAGATTTTAAATAGTGGTGGCCCCGTTTTGAACGCTTTAAGGTTTATGCGAATGTTACGAATACTACTTTATAATTCGTTGTTCCAGTGGTGTCAAATTATGACAACGTTACATATATCTTACTAAATTATTTTAATATACCATGCAATGTGTAATATTAATTAGAGATCGTAGAAAATATCGACCTAGATAAATAGGTAAGGAAGTGTTTATGTCAATTTTTAAAGGTGATTTTTTTTATCATAATAGGTTGAGAAAAAAGGAGTCTTTCGCATTTTTAAAATTGAACAAAACTTCATTGGACCGTTCGATTAGCCGCTTTGGTTGGGGCACTAACAAATTAATTTTGTCAAACATTATGTTTTATGAAGGGGAAATATCTCTTGGATGGGTGTGCGCTACGTTTAATCTTTAGTTTATATTGTGTAAAATATATATAAAACATTCCTTTTTTTTATTTTCTTTGGTTTGTTTGTAACTGCTCTCATACAAATTTCATACGATTTTTACCTAATTTTTTTGCCGTGAAATTTTTCATGTGATGTTTGATAATAGTCATGTTATTTTTTTTAGTTGTACAATAACTAACTAAATTAACACAAATTATAAAATAATTTAAATATGCATGCTAATTCCTTATTACCCTCAACAAAGGAAAAAGAAAAGAAAATGGAAATATTAAAAAAATGATTGTTTTCAAATTATTAAAGTGAATATAGTTTACAAATACATTCAATCATATATCACCATATCTCTCATATATTTATTTTTCTCAATAATTTATGAAAAATATGATACCCATACAAAACCATACATATACTACATTTGTCATATGTGTAACCAAAGTATACACAGTCAATATTGGAACCACTATACGTTTAAGTTGTTCACATTTTCCAGAAATTTTGATGGTCACATGCATGTATCGTATTATTTATTCTTGCAAGATTCCAAACATGAATTCACGATGACATTAACTCCACGAGCATCTGCAAATTATTGTAACAACCATCGATAATTAATTGAATTATATTTTATAAGGTCGGATTGATATATACAATTATAAAATTAAATAGGAAAAAGTAAAAGTATAAATACCACTATTGAGGTTTATCGACTTGGAATTAATACACGTGGTTGTACAATCATAAGCAACTTTTGAAGATATCTTATGGCAGTTTAATAACTCACAAGCACCGACACTGTAACACCCCGTTTTCAAAGCGAGGGTGTATTTTTTTTTTTCAAAACAAATTAAATAAAACAGAGCAAATACATAAGGAAAAGCCTTTGGATAAATAATTGAGTCATTATAATTTACAAGCAGCGGAAAAGTTTCTCACAATATATGAATCCAAAGTATTTACACAACAACAGAAGATACATGGAACCCATTCAACTAAGATGTCATAGTAACAATATTAGTAAAGGTACAGTTTTCCAGTTCAAAATAACATAATAAAAAAAAACATATGTTCCCTCTATGTCATCCTAATCTGATCATTCTTCAAAAAAACTATAGCTATACACCCTGAGTGATCTCCACGCGCCCCGTGAGATCCTCCTAACATAGCTCCAGTCAAGCATTCCCATCTACATTCACATCCGTAGGGTACGAACCGGTAGGGTTGTCCTGGCTCTCATTTGAGGGCAAAGCCCAGATTTCTACAATAGTTGTAAAGGGTCACCAACCGAAATTAACAATTAACACATAACATTTAAGTTTTTAAATGCACAAAATATCCTCTCAACTAAGCATGCACCTTAAAAGGATTTTCCATATGCTAAAAGTTCATATAATGCTTGCCAAATGTAAATGAAATCAAATAAAGTTCTCAATCCATCAAGTAATACATAACTAACCAAGACATTGATAAATCAATGAGCAATCTGTTATCTAACTCAAAATAAGAATTTCTACTAAGCCAATCGATTTCCAAATCGATTTCCTAAAGGTTTTTAGTGAAATTTGAATTCTGGGCTTAATTCAATTGATTGGGCAATCGATTGGGCAATCAATTGACAGGATAACTGAGCCCTTGACTTAATTCCAATCGATTTCCAAATCGATTTTGTCAGTTTTGTTGAGCCCCTGACTTAATGCCAATCGATTTCCAAGTCGATTTTTAAAAGATTTTGAAACACATATTATAAAATTGATTGGCCAATCGATTACGTCAAATTAAAGAAGTCCCTGTAACTCATCCAATCGATTGGGAAATCGATTTCCCTGCATATTCTTCCAAAAATACATAAACTAACTCAATCACATTCATACACAATCCCAAATCTTAACACTTAGCACTTATAACACAATTACTACAACATCATGAGTTTCGAAATAGTATTGCAATCAAACATGTTATCACCAAATTCCAAAACATAACACTTAACACTTATAACACAATTACTACAACATCAGGAGTTTCGAAATGGTATTGCAATCAAACATGTTATCACCAAGTTCCAAAACATAACACTTAACACTTATAACACAATTACTACAACCTCAGGTGTTTCGAAATGGTATTGCAATCAAACATGTTATCACCAAATTCCAAAACATAACACTTAAAACTTATAACACAATTACTACCACCTCAGGAGTTTCGAAATGGTATTGCAATCAAACATGTTATCACCAAGTTCCAAAACATAACACTTAACACTTACAACACAATACCCGCACGGACAAGATGAACCAACAATTCACAATTTACCAGGGTGTAGTCTCTCACGGACAAACACATGTGCAGTCTCTCACGGACAAACAACTATGTAGCCTCTCACGGACAAACACAATATACCAAAAACGTAAGTCGTAAACATGCCACCTATCACGGGTCAGTATTGTTTACCGAGGTGCCACCTATCACTGGTCAACACAACTTACCAAACGTAAATCGTAAACGTACCACCTATCACGGGTCAGTACTGTTTACCGAGGTGCCACCTATCACGGGTCAGCATAATTTACCAAAAACGTAAGTCGTAAACGTACCACCTATCACGGGTCAGTACTGTTTACCGAGGTGCCACCTATCACGGGTCAGCACAACTTACCAAAAAGCGTAAACCATAAACGTACTGCCTATCACGGGTCCGTACCGTTTACCAAGGTGCACCTATCACGGGTCTGCACGGTTTACTAAAACAAACATTAAGTAAACAAGACATTAAGAGATTCCCCATTCTTAATTCTTATTTAACTTAAACGAATTTCAAAACAAACATTAAGTAAACGAGACATTAAGAGATTCCCCATTCTTAATACTCATTTGACTTAAGCGATTTTCAAAACTAACATTAAGTAAACGAGACATTAAGAGATTCCCCATTCTTAATTCTCGTTTAACTTAATGGTTTTCAAATTCCACACAAAACAAACTCAACATACTTTCACATTCAATCCATAATTCACACCAAAACACATCAATCAACAAACATCAAGTATGAACACGCCAAGTACGATGAACACAAATCAACACCATAAATTTCATTTATTCAAAATCATACATACGTGAGGTAAATTCATTTTCCATGAAACATTCATCAATATAACCAAAACCTAACACTAAGATTTTACCTATAAAACCTTAGATTCATTTTCCCCCAAATCAACACTTTAACCCTAACAAAATCCTTTTCCACACAACCACAGATAAGTCCCTAAATGCAAACTAAAAGTTTGGAAGGAGCCCTTACCTTCACGTTAGCTTTAACGTTCGATTACGGTATCGCGAGTAAATCCGGTAAAATCTCCGCTCGCAACGCCGTTTCCAAAGTTGGTCCACTAGCACCGTAGCACGGAGGTGAGCAACTTTCCCTTCTGTCTCTTCGCGAAACGAAGCTTAGATCTAGATGAAACGGGGAGGTTTGTGTTTGACGGTTTTGAAATCTCTAACTCCGTTTTCGAATCTGGGAGGAAGGAAGAAGCTGTGAAACTCGATCTTTCTCACCCACTAACCTTGGGTTTCTATTTTGGAACTAAAAGGAAGCAAGGAAAAACGAAAATGGATAACAATGGAGGAAAGGAGGAAGCTGGCTTCGCGTGAGGCAGAGGAAGGAGAAGGGAAATGTTGAGTTTTCTTTCCTTTCTTTCTCTTTCCTTTTCTTTTCTTCTCTCTCTCCTTCCTTTCCTTTTCCCTCAAAACAAATATATATATATATATATATATATATATATATATATATATTACTTACAATATATACATATATATTTATATATTAATATATAATAATTAAAACCAAGCCAATAAATATCTCACAACTCTTACACCCATCACTTCATTCCCCTCTTAATCCAATTTAATAAAAATATATACTCTCGTCGCAACTCAATTGTCCGGTACAATTTTCAGCAACCCGAGTGATATTTTTAACAAAATTGCCCGGTATTAAATCCTTCGTAACGTAATTAAATTGTTCTCCGGCAAATAATTTTAATCCAATATCCAAAAATATATTTTTGGCATTTAACTCACTCAATACCAAAAACTGGATTAACAACCTAAGAAATTCCACACAAAATACCCTAAATTGTATAACTTAGGATTTAAAATTACGGGTCTTACATTACTACCCCCCTAAAATTAGTTTCGTCCTCGAAACTTAAAGTACGAGAAGCAATCCTCACTAGGTTTGTACTCAAATTCAACATACTAGTCACAACTTGTTTCACCCGGCCTTCTCGAAAAAAATGTTGTCTACCCCTTCTCATAGGGTGCTTAATAACTTCACACACATCTATAGTCGGTAAGGCTCGTCCATTCCATTCAACATGATTTTGTCTACTATTGACAAGAGATTAAGGATGATCAGTCCCTCAATTTGTCAATAAATAGCCAACAACCATGATAGTAGCTTAGACTATCTTAACTGAACTGTAATAGCGCTCCTTGCAACTTACAACTGAGGTTATCTCAATGTACAAGCAGTCAACGATCTTCTCAAGGTCCATTGAGTTTCCCTTATTTTCCTATAACTTTGATTCGTTCGACGAAGTAAAATATCCCATACCTATGTCACGTCGTCTAGTTTGCATCCACTTGGTACGAAACATCCATTTGGTATCCAACTGAATCACTTAGAATGACCCCAACACACTGAGCACAGAACAATCACCACATCGGAGAACTCCTAAATTTCTCCTTTGTCCACAAATCCTCGATTTTTCTTACGTCGTACAACTACTTCAAACTGTAGTGTTCTTATCAGTATGTTATTCCAGTTATAAATTTAATAATTCCATCCCCACATATGCTTGGTGAGCAAAGCTTCCTCAAATATTTTCGAAATCATGTCCAAGACTATACCGCGTGGGACACACAAACTTCCTTTCAGTTTAGTACTTCATTTCAAGAGTCACGTTTTCCATTTATACAAACCTTAAATTTCTACCTCGAACCTTGATACATCTTCATTATAGTGATTCCAATAATCAAGATTTACTAATTCCCACCAAACTTTTCCATTTCATGTTCAAATGTTTCCTATCAAGTAAACATTTAACTCCTTTGATTGAGGAACACAATAACAATCCCCATGACATGCACTCGAGTAATATCTTTATATCTTGGCATACCTTTATAATAATAATGTCTGAATTATAGGTGAGATAATTCCTTTCCTGAATCTATGTGCTGCTCCAACAAATTTCTTGGCACATTTCCCAATATTTGTTTCACTTGTTGGATTCTTATTCCTTCACAACCTTCACCGAGATACAAACTGAAAGAATCCTAACAATTGAACGTTCTAAAGAATTATTTCTCCCACATTCTCCAAAGCATTTCCTAAGAAATAATTATCTATAACTTCCTCGTCCCAAATTTTTGCAGTAAAATGTCTCAAAGACCCACATACCTTTCATTGTTCATCTAGTCACTAAAACACTCAGTTTAAATCTCGACGCTTGATTTCCCACGACCAACAACTAAATCATTCATTCCATCTCTTCTTTTTCACTTGCTATCATTTAATAGGATTCTAAAATTTGATCCTCAAAATCTCCAAACACTTCCATCCTTAACATGAATTATTTATCACTTGCCGGCCTCAACTTCTTCGATTATGAAAGTTTTAAGCATTACTTGGCCCTCCATCCAACCTTGCGAGATTTTAAATCATCAGCTAAAAATCAACCATCTTAGGGTCCCAAATCAAATCTCGAGTATTCCATCAGTCCTATCAAAATATTAACATCCTGTTAGTAATTTCCATCCTTTAATAGACTCTCAAACTTATATTACCGCAATCTCAAGTATTCTCGTACTCGATTACTTCAAATTCCACTTAATGGTAACATAGAGTTCAATACATCAAGGCTTAACTCATTAGGTTTCTCTGAACATCGCTCAAAATTCACACTTATGTGTTTATAGATTCATCCAATATTACTATCCATATTTAGTAATCCAAGTTGCGAATCCAGTCTAACTTGAATGCTCGACTTTATCCCTCAAGGTATCGATTAATCCTCAAAGCGTATGTTATCTAACCAAAGGAGTATTTATTCCTAATGTGCAACGCTCCCTTAACTTCAATACCAGTCTCTTTCATTGACACCTAAGCACCAAATGTTATTCCAAATGGAAGCCTTATCTTCTCAACAGTAACATGATGTTCACATCTCTTTGACAGTTGTCAAACTCATCCAGTTTCATCCTAAAATCTACCCGGAAAACATCTAATACTTTTTCTTAACAAAAGTCCTCAACTTAGGTCTTTACTGAAAATCCCTTATCAGTCTAATGTTAATTTATCCATACTCATCATCTTCGAGTTAACACCAACACATAGCTTCTGTGTCCTTGGAACCATTTCATAAATTCCATGCCGTCATACTTTGCTTCTACACTGCTTGACAATTCGTCATCTTGAAGATCTTTTCCTTTCCTTGAATCCACTACTCAGATTTTTCTTGAGTTCTCATCACCCTTGACATTTGGAGGATGGTGACGACGAAAATATTCTAACCCTCTTAATCTTAATGAGCACAAATCTCTCTTTTCCTCTTCTCCAGATCCCGCAGAGTCTTTGCAGCAGTTCGTGCAACAACAAAACATCCATGTTATTTGTAGCTTTAACCATTTGATCATCCCTACTGACGTTCATCCTTGCAAAGTCGTTCCCTCTTGGAGGTAGTGTTTCCGAAAAGCCAACATTAAGAAGAAGTGTTAACACCACTTCGAATAATTCCAAAACTAAGTTTTCGAATATATCAACACATAATAACTACCCCTGATCTGACAACTCAGACCAATTACCCCAATGCATGATCAGATAACGACTCACAACCTACAGGTTGACCTTCAATCTATAACCAAAGGTTCCACAGCCCCCAAAGAAAACCAAACCAAAGCTCTGATACCACAATGTAACACCCCGTTTTTCAAAGCGATGGTGTATTTTTTTTTCAAAACAAATTAAATAAAACAGAGCAAATACATAAGGAAAAGCCTTTGGATAAATAATTGAGTCATTATAATTTACAAGCAGCGGAAAAGTTTCTCACAATATATGAATCCAAAGTATTTACACAACAATAGAAGATACATGGAACCCATTCAACTAAGATGTCATACTAACAATATTAGTAAAGGTACAGTTTTCCAGTTCAAAATAACGTAATCCAAAAAAAACTAATGTTCCCTCTATGTCATCCTAAAAAAAAATTAAGGATGATTCTATGAATGCGCATCTCAAGACTCCAGTTGACAATGATATTTTCAGTATGAAATTTATAAAGAAGAATTTTGTCTTTGTAGAATAGATTACCAGAATCCCAACAATATATACATTTTTCACAAGTTAAAGCCCAAATTCAAGAAGCATTATACTGAACACAATGAAATTTAATAAGATGAAGGCATGAACTTTTCAAGGTTTGTCATAAAATATTGTTGAAATACAACGTGTGTATTTAACAATATAATTGACAAACAATTTTAAAAGTCTTAGAGATTTTAAGTAGTGGTTGCCCCGTTTTGAACGCTTTAAGGTTTATGCGAATGTTGCAATTACGAATACTACTTTATAATTCGTTGTTCCAGTGGTGTCAAATTATGACAACGTTACATATATCTTACTAAATTATTTTAATATACCATGCAATGTGTAATATTAATTAGAGATCGTAGAAAATATCGACCTAGATAAATAGGTAAGGAAGTGTTTATGTCAATTTTGAAAGGTGATTTTTTTATCATAATAGGATGGAAAAAAAAGAGTCTTTCGCATTTTTAAAATTGAACAAAACTTCATTGGACTGTTCGATTATCGGCTTTGGTTAGGGCACTAACAAATTAATTTTGTCAAACATTATGTTTTATGAAGGGGGAATGCATTAAGAGAATCTCAAATTACTTTATCTAATAAAGGTAGGAATCTAAAAATAATTATTTTGGTTCCATCTATGTTGCCAACGTTAAACAATTGAATAAGATTATGTTAAGAAATGTAAATTCCTAAAAAAAAAAAATTAAAACGATGAATAAATTAAAATTTTTTGTTTTAAATATTTGGTTATGAGTAAAAATTGGCCCAAATAATCTACAGTTTAAATAAGAGGTAAGTTTAGTTAGCACTGGGATTTTAACTTTAGTATTTTCGACCAATTCAACCATCACTGAACCATATTCACTAGTTGAGCTCAATGACTTTGGCTAAAAAAAATATAATATAAAAATAGAGAGTCATCATTTATATTTTCATTAATGTAATATTAAATTATAAATTCTAATATAGTAGAGTAGAGACTCCAAGTATCACTGCGAGAAATTTTACAAGGAATGATAAAATAATAAGGTTGATAATTTAATGTCTTACAATTCTCAAGAGAAGGAAGTAAATGAGAAAAATTATTTTCTTGATCATATTTTGAGTTGCATACAGCCCAATCACCATCAGGTATAATTTTTTAATTCCACCAATTAGATTTTGATAATAACATGGAATTTGATGGTAGAATAGAATAAGTCATATATCTGAAATTGATACACAAAGATTAACAATATGTGAACTGCCTCTGAACTTGATTATTATGTTAAGGATCCGAGTATCTATTTTTTAGCGTGTCCGGTGGAAGAATGATAACTACTTTAGGTGTTTGATATTTTACCATTAATTTACGAGTAATCAGTAACAAACTTACTACTTGGTGGATGATAAGATAGTGATATGTATAGCCATATTAGTGGTCTGACAATCCTTTAAGTTTAATTGATCAACCTCCTTAGATTTAACTTCCTTAGTTTTATATACTGTTTGATTTTGGTTTGTTGCTAAAACACAAACAGGGAACTCCATCATAGACATTGAACTGGAAAATTCTTAACAATATTCCCATGATGCAGTAAATTTAGAGTAATATGCACTATCAACAGAGTCGGAAGTTGGAAAAGTTTTATTAATATAATTATGTCAGATGTGTAGGAAATATTTTAGCGATCCATGAATATGTAAGCTAACCATTTAAAATAATATCAATGATAGAAGGTAGAGGAGAGAGATGCTTTTTATGATATGATAACTAAGGTTCTGTTCTGATTTTTTTATGATAGTTTAGACAAGACACAATAAGAAAATACCACCCAAACTGATTGAAACAGTAGCAAAACAGCATTGACTACGATATAGTGCTGACTAGGGAAATATGGGCTGGATAAATAAGTAGTTTAGCTAAGAAATTACGATTTTGTGGATGTATGCTTAAGAATGTAGTCGATAATAAACATAGTAACTAGTTATTATTACTTGCACTCATGTGATACATATAAAAATCTAATTATAAATCAAAACTATATATGTATATATGTGGTCATAATATTAAGTTATTTCTATCATATTTAGTTCAAAAAAAATCTGATTATAGAAAAATGGGTGTGTAATAATATTAATTATATTTTTGGATTATATTATAAGTAGTAGATGATTTATTAATTAATTTATTTATTTAATTATATTTAGTCAATAATTTATTCGTATTCGGTGGTTGTGGAGCTATAATTCTCTAATGGATTATTAGAGACGACGGTCGACGAAGACGCGACAAATTAGCAAATCAATCATTTGGCGAAATCTTCAATTAAGGTAAGGGGTGAGATGAGGTTCGATTTTAAGAGTGTAAAATAACGTGAGATGAACGGGAATGCTGAAATTCCCAAATGTTCATTCGGGGATTACTACGTATAGTTGAGCCCTATTGAGTAATAATAATTAATTAATAAAATGTGAATGGTAATAGTGAGGAATAAAATATAATTTAGCAACCTATAGAATTGTCGTGAATTTATAAGATTGCATGCTGTATGATTTTATGAAATCTTATACTGATTGTTAATGTATGAATGATATGTACTTGAATGTTTTTATTACCTGATTGAATTTATGATATGACTAGAATGTGCCACCTATTGAATTCCTTATTATGTGATTGATGCAACTGGATTGTGTATTGTGAGTAGTGTAAACCAAATATTGTGATTTTATTGTGATTGACTGATAAAGATATATAATGATGAAATATTATGAAGTCAAATTGAAATTTATTTGGTTGTGATGATCGAGTAAGTCTAAGACATGTGTTGTAGATATTGGAGTTAGGATTATTTTGTCATCATATAGGGAGGGTTTGACAAACCTAGTGATTTAGAGAAGTACAACTGAATGAGCCTGATCGTGGAGGGCTACAGTCGAACTGTAAGGTAAGACTGATAGACCTTGGGGGTACACATAGTGGGGAATTCCTAAGTGGATTAGTGGGTTATTCCCTAAGGCTGGGAACTACCGTGCAACACAAGAGTACCCCGACTGTCGGGTATGTGTGTCTCAGGTTGAGTTGAGGGGATCTATGAGGACTTGGCCATTCATGAATTGTCCGTCCACTCTTGTAGTGGCATAGTATCAAGCCTCCTAACCAAGTACTTCAGAGTAGAATGGTACCAAATGATGAAGTATAGAGTATAGGACATGCATAGTAATTTATCATCGTGATTATCTTATTGTGAATGAATTTGATAAATTGTTGATCTTATACACTTGACTGATTTTGAGATTGTGATAATTTGATTACTTGCGTGTTCTCCACGTGTATTTTATACTACTACATAATTTCGATACTCACCCCTCATTGTTTGTTTTTGGCGTTTGCGACGGACGCAGGCGAGTTGTAAGTTGCTGGTGATGACTAATACCATCAGAGAGGCGGAAGCCGTCACGTCTTAGAGACTCTATTTATATGCATTGTATTGATGTTATTTTGAGTATTTTATTTTGGGAATTCCTGCTCTGATAGTGACATCGTGTTGGGACTATATTGCATTGAATTTAAATCATGAGTATGTGTACTTCAAAAAGGATTCTGTTAATTGATATTATGACTTCGATGACATTATGTTTGATGGAAATTTTGGATTTATATGGCATGTTTACGATTATGTGATACTCTTTATCTTAAAAAAAAAAATTATTTGGGGTTTAGGGTGTCACATAAGTGGTATCAGAGCAGGTCTGTCCAATCAGACCGTAAATGTGTTATGTGTTCGCTATGTTTCCTTGTGTACTCTGTTTTGTATTTTGTAGTTATGGTCATTATTGTGTTAGTGTTGTAGAACTAAGTTAGTTTCTCACTTCCCTAAGTGTCTCACTATATTCGATTGGCTTATCTAATTGATATAGGTAGTGATGGCTGGTGGAAGGAACGATGCTGCGATTGCTGAGGCTCTAGAGTCCATGGCAGGAGTTACAGTACAAGCTCTCCAAACTTTGGCTGAATCTCAAGCTACTGCACAAGCATCTGTGCAAGCTGCTACCCAAGCTGCACAGATTGCTGCTCAAGCTATTGCTCAAGCTACTAGCTACAGTGATGGCCAAGGAAATGTGCAAATAAATGAATTCATGGTGATGGACCGATTCCACAAGGCTAACCCTCCATCATTTGAAGGTCACTATAATCCTGATGGAGCTCAAAAGTGGTTGCAAGAAGTGGAGAAATTTTTTAGAGGAGTGGCATGCCCCGAAGGTTAGAAAGTGCGTCTTGGTACCTTTATGTTGACGGAGGACGCTGAACATTGGTGGGATAATGCCCGCCAGCGTTTAGATAATTGAGGGACTGCAATTACTTGGGCTATATTCAAGAACATGTTTCTAACTAAGTATTTCCCTAAAGATATCCGTAATAGAAAGGAGATGGAATTTGTTAAAGTGGAACAGGGGAATATGTCAGTAGCGGAGTATGCTGCTAAGTTCGAGGTATTATCTAGGTACTATCCACTCTATGTTGGAGAGGCAGGAGAAAATTCGAAATGCATCAAGTTTGAAATGGGACTCAGGCCAGAGATTATGAAACAGGTTGGAATGCAAGAGATTCGTGACTTTCCTACCCTAGTGAATAAGAGTAGGATTTATGATGAGGATAGTCGTGCTGAAAAGGCACATTACCGAAACACTGGAACCATGAAGGACAAGAGGCCTATGCATCCTAATAGAGGAAAACCTTACTCTTTTCCTCTTAGTAGATCTTGAAGTTGTCTGAATTATCAACAACACAATTTTTCAGCTGGAAAAGGAGATAGTAGTGGTAACGGAAAAGGAAATGGGAACAATTATAGTTATGGGAGTGGTAGAGGAAACCCCAATGGACGAGGAGTTAGCAGCGGAAATGGTAACAACATGAGTCAGATCTCGCACAACAACAATGGTAATAATGGTGATCTAGCTACTCCTATCCGATGTAGCAGGTGTGGCAAGCAGGGTCACATGACATATGAATGTAGAGATGCTGGAATTACATGTTTTAATTGTCAACAGCAAGGCCACATTAGCACCACATGCCCTTACCCAAGGAAAACTCCACAGCTTGGAAACCAGAGTTCCCAAGCCAGCCGACCTAAATCCAATGGAAGAGTCTTTGCCATCAGTGGTACAAGAGCGTTTGAGAAAGACAACTTGATCCAAGGTACATGTCTCAGAAGTGATACTCCTTTATTTGTACTATTTGATTATGGTGCCACTCATTCATTTGTGTCTCTTGACTGTGTTAGACATTTAGGACTACCTGTATCTCATTTGCAGTATGACTTGATTGTGAATACCCCAACTAGTGATTCTATTGATACCTCTAGTGTTTGTCTTGACATTTCTATCCATGTGTGTGGAAAGGACATCCGAGTTGACTTAGTGTGTCTACCTTTGCGTCTGGTTGATGTGATTCTTGGTATGGATTGGCTATCTGCCAACCGAGTCCGCGTAGATTTTTTTAGTAAAACCATTGAATTCATGGAGTCAGAAGAGAAGGATAGGCCTAGCAATATATCCACCAACCAAGTGAAGGCACTCTTGAAAGAAGATGCCCAGTTATACATGATCCTTGCCTCATTGGAATTTGAAAAAAAAGTGGTAATACGAGATGTTCCCATTGTGTGTGAATTTCTTGAAGTATTCCCTGAAGATGTCACTAGTTTACCACCAGAGCGTGAGATTCAGTTTAGCATTGACCTTGTACCAGGTACTGGACCCATATCCATGGCACCGTATAGGATGTCTCCCTTAGAATTGTCTGAGCTTAAGAAACAATTGGAAGAGCTTTTAGATAAACAATTTATAAGGCCTAGTGTTTCACCATGGGGTGCACCTGTGTTGTTGGTTAAGAAGAAGGATGGCTCTATGAGGTTATGCGTGGATTACCGTCGACTTAATAAAGTGACAATCAAGAATAAGTATCCGCTACCTAGGATAGATGACCTTATGGATCAATTGAGAGGATCATGTGTGTTTAGCAAGATCGATCTGAGATCAGGTTACCACCAGATCCGAGTAATGCCTTCTGATACCCCTAAGACCGCCTTTAGGACCCGTTATTGCCATTACGAGTATTTGGTTATGCCTTTTGGTGTGACTAATGCACCAGCAGTATTTATGGATTACATGAATCGAATCTTTCATCCTTACGTAGACTCTTTTGTGGTTGTGTTTATAGATGATATCTTAGTGTACTCTAAGCCTAAGGAAGAACATGGTGAAAATCTAAGGCTATTCTTGAAAACCCTTAAGGAGAAACAATGATTTGCCAAGTTGTCTAAGTGTGAATTTTGGTTAGAGGAAGTAAGTTTCCTAGGACATATAATTTCAAAAGGTGGAATAGCTGTTGATCCTACCAAAGTGGAGAGTGTCTTAGAATGGAAAGCACCTAAATTAGTGACTGAGATTAGGAGTTTCCTAGGATTGGCAGGTTATTATCGTAGGTTCATAGAAGGATTCTCCAAGTTGGCCTTACCTTTGACTAAGTTGACCCGTAAAGGGGAATTGTTCGTGTGGGATACTCATTGTGAGAATAGTTACCAAGAGCTTAAGAAACGATTGACCTCTGCACCAATCTTAATATTACCTGACCTGAGTGAACCCTTTGTAGTATATTGTGATGCGTGTGGTTCTGGATTAGGTGGAGTACTTATGCAGGATGGGAAGGTAGTAGCATATGCTTCTAGGCAATTGAAGATTCATGAGAGGAACTACCCTACCCATGACCTAGAACTAGCAGTAGTGGTCTTTGTACTTAAGATGTGGAGACATTATTTATATGGATCTAGATTTGAGGTTTTTAGTGACCATAAGAGCCTTAAGTATCTTTTTGATCAGAAGGAGTTGAACATGAGACAACGTAGGTGGATGGAATTTCTTAAGGATTTTGATTTTGAGCTTCAATATCACGCTGGAAAGGCCAATGTAGTGGCTGATGCCTTGAGTAGGAAGACTTTGAGTGTGTCCGCCTTAATGGTTAAGCATTGTGAGTTGTTGGAACAGTTTAGAGACCTTAGTTTAGTTTGTGAAGTGACACCAGAAAGTATTCAACTGGGAATGTTGAAGGTAACTAGTGGACTATTAGAAGAGATTGAAAAGAGTCATAAGTTGGATTTATACCTTTTAGATAAGTTACAATCGATTGACCAAGGGAGAGAACCTGACTTTAAAATAGGTGTGGATGGAATTTTGAGATTTAAGGAGAGGATTTGTGTTCCCGATGTAGAGGAGTTAAGAAAGATGATCTTAGAGGAAGGACATAGGAGTTATCTAAGTATTCACCCTGGAGCCACAAAGATGTATAAGGACCTCAAGAAGATATTTTGGTGGCCAAAAATGAAAAGAGATGTTGCTGAGTTTGTGTATGCTTGTTTGACCTCCCAAAAATCTAAGGTAGAACACCAAAAACCTTCAGGTTTGATGCAACCTTGGAGCATTCCCGAATGGAAGTGGGATAGCATCTCTATGGACTTTGTTGTAGGCTTACCTCGAACTCCAAAAAGGTACGATAGCATTTGAGTCATTGTGGATAGATTAACTAAATCTGCTCACTTTATTCCGATAAACATAACTTATTCTATGGAAAGGTTAGGTGAAATATACATAAAGGAAATTGTGAAGTTGCATGGAATCCCATCAAGTATAGTCTCAGACATAGACCCTAGGTTTACCTCTAAGTTTTGGCAAGGTTTACAAAGCGCTTTAGGTACAACCCTTAGGATGAGTTCAGCATACCACCCACAGACAGATGGTCAAACTGAACGAACCAATGAATCCCTAGAAGACTTGTTGAGAGCTTGTGTGTTGGAACAAAATGGAAGTTGGGATAGCTTGTGTGTTAGAATTTACCTATAACAATAGTTTCCACTCAAGCATTTGTATGGCCCCTTTTGAGGCGTTGTATGGGAGAAGATGTAGGATCCCTCTGTGTTTGTTTGAGACAGGTGATAACCTTGTGTTAGGACCTGAGATTGTTCAACAAACTACTGATAAAGTAAAAATGATTCAGGAAAAAATGAGAGCATCTCAAAGTAGGCAAAAGAGTTACCATGATAAAAGAAATAAAATCCTCGAATTTCAAGAAGGTGATCATGTATTTTTGAGAGTTACTCCGACAACTGGGGTTGGTCGGGCATTAAAAATGTCAAAGCTTACACCTCGATTTATAGGACCTTACAAATACTCAAACGTGTCGGTAACGTAGCATATCAGATCGCGTTGCCTCTGTCTCTTTCTAATCTCCATAGTGTCTTTCATGTGTCTCAACTTCGAAAGTACATTTTCGATCCCTCACACGTGATTGAGTCAGACAAGGTCCAAATAAAAGAGAATCTAACTTTTGAGACCTTACCGCTACGGATTGAGGACCAAAAGACCAAAGAATTAAGGGGTAAGGCGATTTCATTGGTTAAGGTTGTTTGGGGAGGTGCTACTGGTGAAAGTGCTACGTGGGAGGTCGAAAGCCAGATGTGTGATTCTTATCCCGAACTATTTCCGTCAGGTAAATTTCGAGGACAAAATTTTCTTCAACAGGGGGAGAAATGTAACACCCCAATTTCTCATTACCTTATTTTAAATAGTATAATGATACAATACTATATTTTATTTTTATTTCTATATATAAGTGTTAATATGTGTTCTAATTTCTTTAGGTGTGTCTATGTGTTGCCTTAGTAATTGATTTAAGTCATTGATATTAACTGTATGTAATTTAATAAAATAATATATATATATATATATATATAATACTATAAGGAGTGAAATTGTGTTGCTATATTAATTTATTATTTAGCAATAATAGAGTGAGCTATTAATAATAATAATAATAATAATAATTATTATTATTATAATAATGATAATAACTCTAATAGTGAGACTGGAGTATTGGCAGATCAGACATATGACAGGCCCGCGTTTCACAATTAGGCCTAAGAATAAACCAAAAATTACCAAGCCATATATATATATATATATACTTATATAGAAGATAACCTACCAAAAAGAAAGACCGGAAGAAAAAGAAAAAAGAATAGAAAGGATTAGCGCTTCCTGCATACAGCCCAATCATAATGAGGTATAATTTTTAAATTCCACCAATTAGATTTTGATAATAACATGGAATTTGATGGTAGAATAGAATAAGTCATATATCTGAAATTGATACACAAAGAATGACAATCTGTGAACTACCTCTGAACCTGATTATTATGTTAAGGATCCGAGTATCTATTTTTTAGCGTGTCCGGTGGAAGAATGATAACTACTTTAGGTGTTTGATATTTTACTATTAATTTACGAGTAATCAGTAACAAACTTACTACTTGGTGGATTATAAGATAGTGATATGTATAGCCATATTAGTGGTATGACAATCCTTAAAGTTTAATTCATCAACCTCCTTAGATTTAACTTCCTTAGTTTTATATACTGTTTGATTTTGGTTTGTTGCTAAAACACAAACAGGGAACTCCATCGTAGACATTGAACTGGAAAATTCTTAACAATATTCCCATGACGCAGTAAATTTAGAGTAATATGCACTATCAACAGAGTCGGAAGTTGGAAAAGTTTTATTAATATAATTATGTCAGATGTGTAGGAAATATTTTAGCGATCCATTAATATGTAAGCTAACCATTTAAAATAATATCAATGATAGAAGGTAGAGAAGAGAGATGCTTGTTATGATATTATAACTAAGGTTCTGTTCTGATTTTTTTATGATAGTTTAGACAAGACACAATAAGAAAATACCACCCAAACTGATTCAAACAGTAGCGGAACAGCATTGACTACGATATAGTGCTGACTAGGGACATATGGGCTGGATAAATAAGTAGTTTAGCTAAGAAATTATGATTTTGTGGATGCATGCTTAAGAATGTAGTCGATAATAAACATAGTAACTAGTTATTATTACCTGCACTCATGTGATACATATAAAAATCTAATTATAAATCAAAACTATATATGTATATATGTGGTCATAATATTAAGTTATTTCTATCATATTTAGTTCAAAAAAAATCTGATTATAGTAAAATGGGTGTGTAATAATATTAAATATATTTTTGGATTATATTATAAGTAGTAGATGATTTATTAATTTATTTATTTATTTAATTATATTTAGTCAATAATTTATTTGTATTCGGTGGTTGTGCGGCTATAATTCTCTAATGGATTATTAGAGACCACGGTTGACGAAGACGCGACAAATTAGCAAATCAATCATTTGGCGAAATCTTCAATTAAGGTAAGGGGTGAGATGAGGTTCGATTTTAAGAGTGTAAAATAACGTGAGATGAACGGGAATGCTGGAATTCTCAAATGTTCATTCGGGGCATACTACGTACAGTTGAGACCTATTGAGTAATAATAATTAATTAATAAAATGTGAATGGTAATAGTGAGGACTAAAATATAATTTAGCAACCTATAGAATTATCGTGAATTTATAAGATTGCATGTCGTCTGATTTTATGAAATCTTATACTGATTGTTAATGTATGAATGATATGTACTTGAATGTTTTTTTACCCGATTGAATTTATGATTATACTAGAATGTGCCACCTATTGAATTCCTTATTGTAACACCCCAATTTCTCATTTACGTTATTTTAAATAGTATAATGATACAATACTATTTTTTTTTATGAGTGTTAATATCTGTTCTAAATTCTTGAGGTGTGTCGGTGTGTTTGTCTTAATAATTGATTTAAATTATTCATATTAACCATATTTAACTTACAAAAAATAAATCAAATAAAATAAATCTATAAAAATAAAATAAAATAAAAACAAGGAGTAAAATTGTGTTGCTACATTAATTTATTACTTTAGCACTAATAGAGTGAGATAATAATAATAATAATAATAATAATAATAATAATAATAATAATGATAATAATAATAATAATAGTAATAATAATAATAATAATAATAATAATAATAATAATAATAATAATAATAATAATAATAATAATAATAATAATAATAATAATAATAATAATAGTGAGATTGGAGTATTGGCCGATCAATCTGAGAGGCCCGTGTTTCACAATTAGGCCTAACAATAAACCTAAAATTTACCAAGCTATATATATATATATATATATATATATATATATATATATATACTTATATAAATCATAAGCTACCTAAAAGAAACACCGGAAGAAAAAGATAAAGAATAGAGAGATTAGCGCATTCGGAGCCAGCTTCCAATTTCCAATTTCAATTCCAATTCCAAACCACAATCAGGTATGGTACTAGCCCTTCCTATTTAGAATGAATCAAAAATAGTAATGAATGTGGTTAGGCTTCTAGACTTATATATATATATATATATATATATATAGATAATCTCATAAAGAAAAGGATTAGTTATCTCTTTATCGATAGCCGCTTGCTCTGTTGCCACCAGGCCATGTTTTCTAATACTAGAACAATATAGCTATACTCTACAATCAGATACACTGCTCATATTACCATCAAATTGTTATCCTTTAGTCTGAATAAAAAGAGGGGGGATTAGTACAGTTAATTGGTGTGTTAGGATGAACACATCTCAATGTTTTAGTAATTTTCCATTGCACGATTTTGAACTAAGTCCTGATCTTATAGAATTGATGGAAACTATAAGAGTTGTTTTGAAATCGTTGCCTTTCATACTGTTTCGTTGCATTTTATTTTTCTATTATGCTTTATTCTTTTGCTTATAAACTCAGTTTTAATTTTTTTTGCTTATATTGGTGAAATACCTATTAACCGAATTAGTACTTTACTATTTTAATCAATTAATACTATTTGATCTGAATAAATTTAAGGAGTATGTTTCCTAATTCCATCGACTATATCAAAATTTTGTTGTTCTGCAAGCAATTAGAGGCATTGGAAAAATGGTACTGTCATTATAATAATATACAATTCAGTCATGAGTAATTAGACTAATCTCACTCTAGAAAAGAATTTTGTTAGGGTGCCTTTAATTTATGCTTTTAACACCGAAACTACAAATATACGTCATAATAATTTAAATGTGTGACTCTTTCATATTTTAATTAAAATTAGAAATTATTTTCGATTAGTATAATAATATGTATGTTTCGATGATATTAAATATATCTTTAGATTTTAATACAAATAGTAGATAATTAATTTATGTATTAATAATAAGTAAAGTATTTATTCGTTGGAGCAAGTAACTAAATTGTAATTGGTTGTTGCGTTGATTTATTCTCGCTCGTGGACTGTTAGAGACGGTGATTGACGAAGACGGGACACGTTAAATCAGCGGATCGACTTCGTTGGTAAAAATCTTCAGCTAAGGTAAGGGGTGAGATGAGGTTCGATTTTATGAGTATAAAATAACGTGAGATGAACGGGAATACTGAAATTCCCAGATGTTCATTCGGGGCTTACTACGTACAGTTGAGCCCTATTGAGTAATAATAATTAATTAATAAAATGTGAATGGTAATAGTGAGAACTAAAATATAATTTAGCAACCTATAGAATTGTCGTGAATTTATATCAAGATTGCATGTTGTCTGATTTTATGAAATCTTATGCTGATTGTTAATGTGTGAATGATATGTAATTGAATTTGTGATATTATTAGAATGTGCCACTTGTTGAATTCCTTATTATGTGATTGATGAAATTGGATGGTGTATTGTGAGTAATTTAAACCAAATATTGTGATTTTATTGTGATTGACTGATATAAATATATATATATATATATATATATATATATATATATATATATATGTATATATATATATATATATTGATGAATATTGTGAAGTTAAACTGAAACATATTGAATTGTGATGATCATTGAATTGTGATGATCGAGTAAGTCTGAGATATGTGTTATAGATTTTGGAGATAGGATTATTTTGTCATCATATAGGGAGGGTTTGACAAACCTAGTGATTCGGGGAAGTGCAAGTGAATGAGCCTGATCGTGGAGGGCTACAGTCGAACTGTAAGGTAAGACTGATAGACCTTGGGGGTACACCTAGTGGGGAATTCCTAAGTGGATTAGTGGGTTATTCCCTAAGGCCGGGAACTACCGTGCAACACAAGAGTACCTGGACTGTCGCGTATATGTGTCTCGGGTTGAGTTGAGGGGATCTATGAGGACTTGGCCATTCATGAATTTTCCGGCCACTCTTGTAGTGGCATAGTATCAGGCCTCCTAACCAAGTACTTCAGAGTAGAATGGTACCAAATGATGAAGTATAGAGTATAGGACATGCATAACATTTCATTATTTTGATTATCTTATTATGAATGGGTTTGATAAGTCGTTGATATTATACATTTGACTGTTTTTTTGGAGTTTGTGATAATATGATTGTTTGCGTGTTCTCCTCGTGTATTTTATACTATTACATAATTTCGATACTCACCCCTCGTTGTTTGTGTTTGGCGTTTGCGACGGACGCAGACGAGCTGTAAGTTGCAGGTGATGACTAATACCATCAGAGAGGCGGAAGCAGTTATGTCTTGGAGACTCTATTTATATGCGTTGTATTGATGTTATTTGAAGTATTTTTATTTTGGGAATTCCCGCTCTGATAGTGACATCGGGTGGGGACTTTAATTACACTAGATTTAAAACATAAGTACGTGTACTTCAAAAAGGATTTTGTTGTTTAACATTATGATTTCGATTTCAGTATGTTTGATGGAAATTTTAAATTTATGTGACATGTTTATGATTATGTGATATTCTTTACCTTAAATAAAAAAAAAAAGATTTCATTGGGGTTTAGGGTGTCACATTAGTGGTATCAGAGCTGGTATGTCCAATTAGACCGTAAATGTGCTATGTGTTCGCAATGTTTTCTTGTGTACTGTGTTATGTATTTTGTAGTTATGGTCATCATTGTGTTAGTATTGTAGAGCTAAGTTAGTTCCTCACTTCCCTAAGTGTCTCACTATATTCGATTGGCTTATCTGATTGATGTAGGTAGTGATGGCTGGTGGAAGGAATGATGATGCGATTGCTGAGGCTCTAGAGTCCATGGCAGGAGTTACAGTGCAGGCTCTCCAAGCTTTGGCTGAATCCCAAGCTACTGCACAAGCCTCTGCGCAAACTGCTACTCAAGCTGCACAGATTGCTGCTCAAGCTGTTGCTCAAGCTACTAGCTACAATGATCTCCAAGGAAATGTGCAAATAAATGAATTCATGGTGATGGATCGATTCCACAAGGCTAACCCCCCATCATTTGAAGGTCACTATAATCCTGATGGAGCTTAAAAGTGGTTGCAAGAAGTTGAGAAAATTTTCAGAGGAGTGACATGTCCCGAAGGCCAGAAAGTGCATCTTGGTACCTTTATGTTGACGGAAGAAGCTGAACATTGGTGGGATAATGCACGCCAAAGCTTAGAGAATGTAGGGACTGCAATTACTTGGGCTATATTCAAGAACATGTTTCTAATTAAGTATTTCCCTGAAGATATCCGTAACAGGAAGGAGATGGAATTTGTTAAATTGGAACAGGGGAATATGTCAGTAGCGGAGTATGCTGCTAAGTTCGTGGAATAATCCAGGTACTATCCACTCTATGTAGGAGAAGCAGGAGAAAACTCCAAGTGTATCAAGTTTGAAATGGGACTCAGGCCAGAGATCAGGAAACAGGTTGGAATGCAAGAGATCCGGGACTTTCCTACCCTAGTGAATAAGAGTAGGATTTATGATGAGGATAGCCGTGCTGATAAGGCACATTACCAAAACACTGGAATCATGAAGGACAAGTGGCCTATGCATCATAATAGAGGAAAACCTTACTCTTTCCCTCCTAGTAGATCTGGAAGTCGTTTGAATTATCAACAACACAGTTTTTCAGCTGGAAAAGGAGCTAGTAGTGGTAATGGAAAAGGAAATGGGAAAAGTTATAGTTATGGGAGTGGTAGAGGAAACCCCAATGGACGAGGAGTTAGTAGCAGAAATAGTAACAACATGAGTCAAGTCTCACGCAACAACAATGGTAATAGTGGTTATCTAGCTACTCGTATCCGATGTAGCAGGTGTGGAAAGCAGGGTCACACTAATATGAATGTAGAGATGCTGGGATTACTTGTTTTAATTGTCAACAACAAGGCCACATTAGCACCACATGCCCTTACCCAAGGAAGACCCCACAGCCTGGAAACCAGAGTTCCCAAGCCAGCCGACCTAAATCAAATGGAAGAGTCTTTGCCCTCAGTGGTGCAGGAGCGTCTGAGAAGGACAACTTGATCCAAGGTACATGTCTCATAAGTGATACTCCTTTATTTGTACTATTTGATTGTGGTGCCACTCATTCTTTTGTTTCTCTTGATTGTGTTAGACGTTTACGACTACCTGTATCTCGTTTACAGTATGAGTTGATTGTGAATACCCCAACTAGTGATTCCGTTGATACCTCTAGTGTTTGTCTTGACATTTCTAACCATGTGTGTGGAAGAGACTTTCGAGTTGACTTAGTGTGCCTACCTTTGCGTCTGGTTGATGTGATTCTTGGTATGGATTGGCTATCTGCCAACCGTGTCCGCGTAGATTTTTTTAGTAAAACCATTGAATTCATGGAGTCAGAAGAGAGGGACAAGCCTAGCAATATATCCACCAAACAAGTGAAGGCACTCTTGAAAGAAGATGCCCAGTTATACATGATCCTTGCCTCATTGGAATTTGAAGAAAAAGTGGTAATACGAGACGTTCCTATTGTGTGTGAATTCCCTGAAGTATTCCCTAAAGATGTCACTAGTTTACCACCAGAGCGTGAAATTGAGTTTAGCATTGACCTTGTACCAGGTACTGGACCCATATCCATGGCGCCGTATAGGATGTCTCCCTTAGAATTGTTTGAGCTTAAGAAACAATTGGAAGAGCTTTTAGATAAACAATTTATAAGGCCTAGTGTTTCACCATGGGGTGCACCTGTGTTGTTGGTTCAGAAGAAGGATGGCTCTATGAGGTTATGCGTAGATTACCGTCGAATTAATAAGGTGACAATCAAGAATAAGTATCCGCTACCTAGGATAGATGACCTTATGGATCAATTGAGAGGATCATGTGTGTTTAGTAAGATCGATCTGAGGTCAGGTTACCATCAGATCCGAGTGAAACCTTCTGATACCCCTAAGACCGCCTTTAGGACCAGTTATGGCCATTACGAGTATTTGGTTAGGCCTTTTGGTGTGACTAATGCACCAGTAGTGTTTATGGATTACATGAATCGGATCTTTCACCCTTACCTAGACTCTTTTGTGGTTGTGTTTATAGATGATATCTTAGTGTACTCTAAGACTAGGGAAGAACATGGTGAACATCTAAGGATAGTCTTGAAAACCCTTAAGGAGAAACAATTATTTGCCAAATTATCTAAGTGTGAATTTTGGTTAGAGGAAGTAAGTTTCCTAGGACATATAATTTCAAAAGGGAGAATAACTGTTGATCCTACCAAAGTGGAGAGTGTCTTAGAATGGAAAGCACCTAAATCAGTGACTAAGATTAGGAGTTTCCTTGGATTGGCAGGTTATTATCTTAGGTTCATAGAAGGATTCTCCAGGTTGGCCTTACCTTTGACTAAGTTGACCCGTAAAGGGGAATTGTTTGTGTGGGATACTCATTGTGAGAATAGTTTCCAAGAGCTTAAGAAACGATTGACCTCTGCACCAATCTTAGTATTTTCTGACCTGAGTGAACCTTTTGTAGTATATTGTGATGCGTGTGGTTCCGGATTAGGTGGAGTACTTATGCAGGATGGAAAGGTAGTAGCATATGCTTCTAGGCAACTGAAGATTCATGAGAGAAACTACCCTACCCATGACCTAGAACTAGCAGCATTTGTATTTGTACTTAAGAAGTGGATACATTATTTATATGGATCTAGATTTGAGGTTTTTAGTGACCATAAAAGCCTTAATTATCTTTTTGATCAGAAGGAGTTGAACATGAGACAACGTAGGTGGATGGAATTTCTTAAAGATTTTGATTTTGAGCTTAACTATCACCCTGGAAAGGCATATGTAGCGGGTGATGCCTTGAGTAGGAAGACTTTGAGTGTGTCCGCCTTAATGGTTAATCATAGTAAGTTGTTGGAACAATTTAGAGACCTTAGTTTAGTTTGCGAAGTGACACCAGAAAGTATTAATTTGGGAATGTTGAAGGTAACTAGTAGACTATTGGAAGAGATTGAAAAATATCAGAAGTTGGATTTATATCTTTTAGATAAGTTACAGTCGATTGACCAAGGGAGAGAACCTGACTTTAAAATAGGCGTGGATGGACTTTTGAGATTTAAGGAGAGGATTTGTGTTCCCGATGTAGAGGAGTTAAGAAAGATGATCTTAGAGGAAGGACATAGGAGTTGTCTAAGTATTCACCTTGCAGCCACAAAGATGTATAAGGACCTCAAGAAGATATTTTGGTGGCCTAAAATTAAAAGAGATGTTGCTGAGTTTGTGTATGCTTGTTTGTCTTGCCAAAAATCTAAGGTAGAACATCAAAAACCTTCAGGTTTGATGCAACCTTTGAGCATTCCCGAATGGAAGTGGGATAGCATCTTTATGGACTTTGTTGTAGGCTTACCTCGAACTCCAAAAAGGTACGATAGCATTTGGGTCATTGTGGATAGATTAACTAAATCTGCTCACTTTATTCCGATAAACATAACTTATTCTATGGAAAGGTTAGCTGAAAGATACATAAAGGAAATTGTGAAGTTGCATGGAATCCCATCAAGTATAGTCTCAGACAGAGACCCTAGGTTTACCTCTAAGTTTTGGCAAGGTTTACAAAGCGCTTTAGGTACAACCCTTAGGATGAGTTCAGCATACCACCCACAGACAGCTGGTCAAACTGAGCGAACCAATCAATCCCTAGAAGACTTGTTGAGAGCTTGTGTGTTGGAACAAAATGGAGGTTGGGTTAGCTTTTTGCCACTTATAGAGTTTACCTATAACAATAGTTTCCACTCTTGCATTGGAATGACCCCTTTTGAGGTGTTGTATGGGAGAAGATGTAGGACCCCTCTGTGTTGGTTTGAGACAGGTGATAACCTTGTGTTAGGACCTGAGACTGTTCAACAAACTACCGATAAAGTAAAAATGATTCAAGAAAAGATGAGAGCATCTCAAAGTAGGCAAAAGAGTTACCATGATAAAAGAAAGAAAAACCTCGAATTTCAAGAAGGTGATCATGTATTTCTGAGAGTTACTCCAAAAACTGGGGTTGGTCGGGCATTAAAAATGCGAAAGCTTACACCTCGGTTTATAGAACCTTACCAAATTCTCAAACGTGTCGGTAACGTAGCATATCAGATCGCGTTGCCTCCGTCTCTTTCTAACTTTTGAGACCTTACCACTACGGATTGAGGACCAAAAGACCAAAGAATTAAGGGGTAAGACGATTTCATTGGTTAAGGTTGTCTGGGGAGGTGCTACTAGTGAAAGTGCTACGTGGGAGGTCGAAAGCCCGATGCGCGATTCTTATCCCGAACTATTTCCGTCAGGTAAATTTCGAGGACGAAATTTTCTTCAACACGGGGAGAAATGTAACACCCCAATTTCTCATTTACCTAATTTTAAATAGTATAATGATACAATACTATTTTTTTTATGAGTGGTAATATGTGTTCTAAATTCTTGAGGTGTGTCGGTGTGTTTGTCTTAATAATTGATTTACATTATTCATATTAACCATATTTAACTTACAAAAAATAAATCAAATAAAATAAATATATAAAAATAAAATAAAATAAAAACAAGGAGTAAAATTGTGTTGCTACATTAATTTATTACTTTAGCACTAATAGAGTGAGATAATAATAATAATAATAATAATAATAATAATGATAATAATAATAATAATAATAATAATGATAATAATAATAATAATAATAATAATAATAATAATAATAATAATAATAATAATAATAATAATAATAATAATAATAATAGTGAGATTGGAGTATTGGCCGATCAGCCTGAGAGGCCCATGTTTCACAATTAGGCCTAACAATAAACCTAAAATTTACCAAGCTATATATATATACTTATATAAATCGTAACCTACCTAAAAGAAACACCGGAAGAAAAAGAAAAAGAATAGAGAGATTAGCGCATTCGGAGCCAGCTTCCAATTTCCAATTTCAATTCCAATTCCATACCACAATCAGGTATGGTACTAGCCCTTCCTATTTAGAATGAATCAAAAATAGTAATGAATGTGGTTAGGCTTCTAGACTTACATATATATATATATATAGATAATCTGATAAAGAAAATGATTAGTTATCTCTTTATCGATAGCCGCTTGCTCTGTTGCCACCAGGCCATGTTTTCTAATACTAGAACAATATAGCTATACTCTACAATCAGATACACTTCTCCTATTACCATCAAATTATTATCCTTTAGTCCGAATAAAAAGAGGGGAAATTAGTACAGTTAATTGGTGTGTTAGGATGAACACATCTCAATGTTTTAATAATTTTCCATTGCACGATTTTGAACTAAGTCCTGATCTTATAGAATTGATGGAAACTATAAGAGTTGTTTTGAAATCGTTGCCTTTCATACTGTTTCATTGCATTTTATTTTTCTATTATGCTTTATTCTTTTGCTTATAAACTCTGTTTTCATTTTTTCTGCTTATATTGGTGAAATACCTATTAACCGAATTAGTACTTTATTATTTTAATCAATTAATACTATTTGATCTGAATAAATTTAAGGAGTATGTTTCCTAATTCCATCGACTATATCAAAATTTTGTTGTTCTGCAAGCAATTAGAGGCATTGGAAAAATGGTACTGTCATTATAATAATATACAATTCAGTCATGAGTAATTAGACTAATCTCACTCTAGAAAAGAATTTTGTTAGGGTGCCTTTAATTTATGCTTTTAACACCGAAACTACAAATATACGTCATAATAATTTAAATGTGTGACTATGTCATATTTTAATTAAAATTAGAAATTATTTTCGATTAGTATAATAATATGTATGTTTCGATGATATTAAATATATCTTTATATTTTAATACAAATAGCAGATAATTAATTTATGTATTAATAATAAGTAAAGTATTTATTCGTTGGAGCAAGTAACTAAATTGTAATTGGTTTTTGCGTTGATTTATTCTCGCCCGTGGACTGTTAGAGACGGTGATTGACGAAGACGGGACACATTGAATCAGCGGATCGACTTCGTTGGGAAAAATCTTCAGCTAAGGTAAGGGGTGAGATGAGGTTCGATTTTATGAGTAATAATAATTAATTAATAAAATGTGAATGGTAGTAGTGAGGAATAAAATATAATTTAGCAACCTATAGAATTGTCGTGAATTTATATCAAGATTGCATGTTGTCTGATTTTATGAAATCTTATGCTGATTGTTAATGTGTGAATGATATGTACTTGAATATTTTGTTAATTGATTGAATTTGTGATATTATTAGAATGTGCCACTTGTTGAATTCCTTATTATGTGATTGATGAAATTGGATGGTGTATTGTGAGTAATTTAAACCAAATATTGTGATTTTATTGTGATTGACTGATATATATATATATATATTGATGAATATTGTGAAGTTAAACTGAAACATATTGAATTGTGATGATCATTGAATTGTGATGATCGAATAAGTCTGAGATATGTGTTATAGATTTTGGAGATAGGATTATTTTGTCATCATATAGGGAGGGTTTGACAAACCTAGTGATTCGGGGAAGTACAACTGAGTGAGCCTGATCGTGGAGGGCTACAGTCGAACTGTAAGGTAAGACTGATAGACCTTGGGGTTACACCTAGTGGGGAATTCCTAAGTGGATTAGTGGGTTATTCCCTAAGGTCGGGAACTACAGTGCAACACAACAAGTACCCCGACTGTCGCGTATATGTGTCTCGGGTTGAGTTGAGGGGATCTATGAGGACTTGGCCATTCATGAATTGTCCGTCCGCTCTTGTAGTGGCATAGTTTTAGGCCTCCTAACCAAGTACTTCAGAGTAGAATGGTACCAAATGATGAAGTATAGAGTATAGGACATTCATAACATTTCATTATTTTGATTATCTTATTATGAATGGGTTTGATAAGTCGTTGATATTATACATTTGACTGTTTTTTTGGAGTTTGTGATAATCTGATTGTTTGCGTGTTCTCCTCGTGTATTTTATACTATTACATAATTTCGATACTCACCCCTCGTTGTTTGTGTTTGGCGTTTGCGACGGACGCAGACGAGCTGTAAGTTGCAGGTGATGACTAATACCATTAGAGAGGCGGAAGCAGTCATGTCTTGGAGACTCTATTTATATGCGTTGTATTGATGTTATTTGAAGTATTTTTATTTTGGGAATTTCCGCTCTGATAGTGACATCGGGTGGGGACTTTAATTACACTGGATTTAAAACATAAGTACGTGTACTTCAAAAAGCATTTTGTTGTTTAACATTATGATTTTGATTTCAGTATGTTTGATGGAAATTTTAAATTTACGTGACATGTTAATGATTATGTGATATTCTTTACCTTAAATAAAAAAAAAAAAGATTTTATTGGGGTTTAGGGTGTCACACTTATTATGTGATTGAAGCAACTGGATTGTGTATTGTGAGTAGTGTAGACCAAATATTGTGATTTTATTGTGATTGACTGATAAAGATATATAATGATGAAATATTATGAAGTCATATTGAAATTTATTGGGTTGTGATGATCGAGTAAGTCTGAGACATGTGTTGTAGATATTGGAGTTAGGATTATTTTGTCATCATATAGGGAGGGTTTGACAAACCTAGTGATTTGGGGAAGTAAAACTGAATGAGCTTGATCGTGGAGGGCTACAGTCGAACTGTAAGGTAAGACTGATAGACCTTGGGGGTACACCTAGTGGGGAATTCCTAAGTGGATTAGTGGGTTATTCCCTAAGGCCGGGAACTACCATGCAACACAAGAGTACCCCGACTGTCGCGTATATGTGTCTCGGGTTGAGTTGAGGGGATCTATGAGGACTTGGCCATTCATGAATTGTCCGTCCACTCTTGTAGTGGCATAGTATCAGGCCTCCTAACCAAGTACTTCACAGTAGAATGGTACCAAATGATGAAGTATAGAGTATAGGACATGCATAGCATTTCATCATGGTGATCATCTTATTGTGAATGAATTTGATAAATCGTTGATATTATACACTTGACTGATTTTGAGATTGTGATAATTTGATTGATTGCGTGATCTCCACGTGTATTTTATACTGTTACATAATTTCTATACTCACTCATCGTTGTTTGTGTTTGGCGTTTGCGACGGACGCAGGCGGGTTGTAAGTTGTAGGTGATGACTAATACCACCAGAGAGGCGGAAGCCGTCATGTCTTGGAGACTCAATTTATATGCATTGTATTGATGTTATTTTGAGTATTTTATTTTGGGAATTCCCGCTCTAATAGTGACATCGGGTTGGGACTATATTGCATTGAATTTAAAACATGAGCATGTGTACTTCAAAAAGGATTCTGTTGTTTGATATTATAACTTCGATGACATTATGTTTGATGGAAATTTTGGATTTATATGACATGTTTATGATTATGTGATACTCTTTATCTTAAAAAAAAAAATAAAAAAATGATTTGGGGTTTAGGGTGTCACACTCTCTCTTTGTCATAACTCTTCTCTATAAAATTGTTGATATTCTGAAAGAATTTGTCTAGTTTGATTTGACGATCATTGAATAGAAAACCTCAATTTATAAGCACACAATATTTAACATTTAAGCATATTTTAACTACTTAACAATACTACACATCACGAGAGAAAGACTTTTTGAGTTATGTCAAACAATTTACGTGTGCTAACAAAACAATATACAAATAAAGTCATATTCTATTGTGGAAAATGACACAACATAGTAATTGATATTATGTTTTCCAAGAAAGAAAATGCATTAAGAGAATCTCAAATTACTTTATCTAATAAAGGTAGGAATCTAAAAATAATTATTTTGGTTCCATCTATGTTGCCAACGTTAAACAATTGAATAAGATTATGTTAAGAAATCTAAATTCCTAAAAAAAAAAATTGAAAACGATGAATAAATTAAAATTTTTTGTTTTAAATATTTGGTTATGAGTAAAAATTGGCCCAAATAATCTACAGTTTAAATAAGAGGTAAGTTTAGTTAGCACTGGGATTTTAACTTTAGTATTTTCGACCAATTCAACCATCACTGAACCATATTCACTATTTGAGCTCAATGACTTAGGCTAAAAAAAATATAATATAAAAATAGAGAGTGATCATTTATATTTTCATTAATGTAAAATTAAATTATAAATTCTAATATAGCAGAGTGGAGACCTCAAGTATCACTGCGAGAAATTTTACAAGGAATGATAAAATAATAAGGTTGATAATTTAAAGTCTTACAATTCTCAAGAGAAGGAAGTAAATGAGAAAAATTATTTTCTTGATCATATTTTGAGTTGCAACAAATAATAATGATTTAATGTCGGATGTGTTTTTGCAACTATTAAGGATGATTCTATGAATGCACATCTCAAGACTCCAGTTGACAATGATATTTTCAGTATGAAATTTATAAAGAAGAATTTTCTCTTTGTAGAATAGATTACCAGAATCCCAACAATATATACATTTTTCACAAGTTAAGGTCCAAATTCAAGATGCATTATACTGAACACAATGAAATTTAATCAGATGATGGCATGAACTTTTCAAGGTTTGCCATAAAATATTGTTGAAATACAACGTGTGTATTTAACAAGATAATTGACAAACAATTTTAAAAGTCTTAGAGATTTTAAATAGTGGTTGCCCCATTTTGAACGCTTTAAGGTTTATGCGAATGTTGCAATTACGAATACTACTTTATAATTCGTTGTTCCAGTGGTGTCAAATTATGACAACGTTACATATATCTTACTAAATTATTTTAATATACCATGCAAAGTGTAATATAGTTAGAGATCATAGAAAATATCGACCTAGATAAATACGTAAGGAAGTGTTTATGTCAATTTTGAAAGGTGATTTTTTTATCATAATAGGTTGGGAAAAAACGAGTCTGTCGCATTTTTAAAATAGAACAAAACTTCATTGGACCGTTCGATTAGCCGCTTTGGTTGGGGCACTAACGAATTAATTTTGTCAAACATTATGTTTTATGAAGGGGAAATATCTCTTGTATGGGTGTGCGCTACGTTTAATCTTTAGTTTATATTGTGTAAAATATATATATAAAACATTCCTTTTTTATTTTCTTTGGTTTGTTTGTAACTGCTCTCATACATATTTCATACGATTTTTACCTAATTTTTTTGCAGTTAAATTTTTAATGTGTTGTTTGATAATTGTCATGTTATTTTTTTTAGTTGTACAATAACTAACTAAATTAACACAAATTATAAAATAATTTACATATGCATGCTAATTCCTTATTACCCTCAACAAAGGAAAAAGAAAAGAAAATGGAAATATTAAAATTTCGAATTATTAAAGTGAATATAGTTTACAAATACATTCAATCATATATCACCATATCTCTCATATATTTATTTTTCTCAATAATTTATGAAAAATATGATACCCATACAAAACCATACATATACTACATTTGTCATATGTGTAACCAAAGTATACACAGTCAATATTGGAACTACTATACGTTTATGTTGTTCACATTTTCCAGAAATTTTGATGGTCACATGCATGTATCGTATTATTTATTCTTGCAAGCTTCCAAACATGAATTCACGATGACATTAACTCCACGAGCATCTGCAAATTATTGTAACAACCATCAATAATTAATTGAATTATATTTTATAAGGTCGGATTGATATATACAATTATAAAATTAAATAGGAAAAAGTAAAAGTATAAATACCATTATTGAGGTTTATCGACTTGGAATTAATACACGTGGTTGTACAATCATAAGCAACTTTTGAAGATATCTTATGGCAGTTTAATAACTCACAAGCACCGACACAGCCTGCATACAATGGTAATCTTCCGAGGAAGCGTCTACATTTTAGGGCACACTTGGCTGTACAAAGGAGAAAACCAATTGAGCGGTGTTTTGGTGGTGATGAAGGTGCAACAAGATCATCAGCTTGTGCAACAACTAACATTATCATTACAAAAATCGAAACAATCTTTTTCATCTCTATCTTTGCCATAACTCTTCTCTATAAAATTGTTGATATTCTGAGAGAATTTGTGTAGTTTGATTTGACGATCATTGAATAGAAAACCTCAATTTATAAGCACACAATAGTTAACATTTAAGCATATTTTAACTACTTAACAAAACTACACATCACGAGAGAAAGACTTTTTGAGTTATGTCAAACAATTTACGTGTGCTAACAAAACCATATACAAATAATGTCATATTCTATTGTGGAAAATGACACAACATAGTAATTGATATTAAGTTTTCCAAGAAAGAAAATGCATTAAGAGAATCTCAAATTACTTTATCTAATAAAGGTAGGAATCTAAAAATAATTATTTTGGTTCCATCTATGTTGCCAACGTTAATCAATTGAATAAGATTATGTTAAGAAATGTAAATTCCTAAAAAAAAAATTGAAAACGATGAATAAATTAAAATTTTTTGTTTTAAATATTTGGTTATGAGTAAAAATTGGCCCAAATAATCTACAATTTAAATAAGAGGTAAGTTTAGATAGCACTAGGATTTTAACTTTAGTATTTTTGACCAATTCAACCATCACTGAACCATATTCACTATTTGAGCTCAATGACTTAGGCTAAAAAAAAATATAATATAAAAATAGAGAGTGATCATTTATATTTTCATTGATGTAAAATTAAATTATAAATTCTAATATAGCAGAGTGGAGACCTCAAGTATCACAGCGAGAAATTTTACAAGGAATGTTAAAATAATAAGGTTGATAATTTAAAGTCTTACAATTCTCAAGAGAAGGAAGTAAATGAGAAAAATTATTTTCTTGATCATATTTTGAGTTGCAACAGATAATAATGATTTAATGTCGGATGAGTTTTGTGCAACTATTAAGGATGATTATATGAATGCGCATCTCAAGACTCTAGTTGACAATGATATTTTCAGTATGTAATTTATAAAGAAGAATTTTGTCTTTGTAGAATAGATTACCAGAATCCCAACAATATATACATTTTTCACAAGTTAAGGTCCAAATTCAAGATGCATTATACTGAACACAATGAAATTTAATAAGATGATGGCTTGAACTATTCAAGGTTTGCCATAAAATATTGTTGAAATACAACGTGTGTATTTAACAAGATAATTGACAAACAATTTTAAAAGTCTTAGAGATTTTAAATAGTGGTGGTCCCGTTTTGAACGCTTTAAGGTTTATGCGAATGTTGCAATTACTAATACTACTTTAAAATTCGTTGTTCCAGTGGTGTCAAATTATGACAACGTTACATATATCTTACTAAATTATTTTAATATACCATGCAATGTGTAATATTAGTTAGAGATCATAGAAAATATCGACCTAGATAAATAGGTAAGGAAGTGTTTATGTCAATTTTGAAAGGTGATTTTTTTTATCATAATAGGTTGGGAAAAAAAAGAGTCTGTCGCATTTTTAAAATAGAACAAAACTTCATTGGACCGTTCGATTAGCCGCTTTGGTTGGGGCACTAACGAATTAATTTTTTTAAACATTATGTTTTATGAAGGGGAAATATCTCTTGCATTGGTGTGCGCTACGTTTAATCTTTAGTTTATATTGTGTAAAATATATATATAAAACATTCCTTTTTTATTTTCTTTGGTTTGTTTGTAACTGCTCTCATACATATTTCATACGATTTTTACCTAATTTTTTTGCCGTGAAATTTTTAATGTGTTGTTTGATAATTGTCATGTTATTTTTTTTAGTTGTACAATAACTAACTAAATTAACACAAATAATAAAATAATTTACATATGCATGCTAATTCCTTATTACCCTCAACGAAGGAAAAAGAAAAGAAAATGGAAATATTAAAATTTCAAATTATTAAAGTGAATATAGTTTACAAATACATTCAATCATATATCACCATATCTCTCATATATTTATTTTTCTCAATAATTTATGAAAAATATGATACGCATACAAAACCATACATATACTACATTTGTCATATGTGTAACCAAAGTATACACAGTCAATATTGGAACCACTATACGTTTATGTTGTTCACATTTTCCAGAAATTTTGGTGGTCACATGCATGTATCGTATTATTTATTCTTGCAAGCTTCCAAACATGAATTCACGATGACATTAACTCCACGAGCATCTGCAAATTATTGTAACAACCATCGATAATTAATTGAATTATATTTTATAAGGTCGGATTGATATATACAATTATAAAATTAAATAGGAAAAAGTAAAAGTATAAATACCACTATTGAGGTTTATCGACTTGGAATTAACACACGTGGTTGTACAGTCATAAGCAACTTTTGAAGATATCTTATGGCAGTTTAATAACTCACAAGCACCGACACAGCCTGCATACAATGGTAATCTTCCGAGGAAGCGTCTACATTTTAGGGCACACTTGGCTGTACAAAGGAGAAAACCAATTGAGCGGTGTTTTGGTGGTGATGAAGGTGCAACAAGATCATCAGCTTGTGCAACAACTAACATTATCATTACAAAAATCGAAACAATCTTTTTCATCTCTCTCTTTGCCATAACTCTTCTCTATACAATTGTTGATATTCTGAAAGAATTTGTCTAGTTTGATTTGACGATCATTGAATAGAAAACCTCAATTTATAAGCACACAATAGTTAACATTTAAGCATATTTTAACTACTTAACAAAACTACACATCACGAGAGAAAGACTTTTTGAGTTATGTCAAACAATTTACGTGTGCTAACAAAACAATATACAAATAAAGTCATATTCTATTGTGGAAAATGACACAACATAGTAATTGAGATTAAGTTTTCCAAGAAAGAAAATGCATTAAGAGAATCTCAAATTACTTTATCTAATAAAGGTAGGAATCTAAAAATAATTATTTTGGTTCCATCTATGTTGCCAACGTTAAACAATTGAATAAGATTATGTTAAGAAATGTAAATTCCTAAAAAAAAAATTTAAAACGATGAATAAGTTAAAATTTTTTGTTTTAAATATTTGGTTATGAGTAAAAATTGGCCCAAATAATCTACAGTTTAAATAAGAGATAAGTTTAGTTAGCACTGGGATTTTAACTTTAGTATTTTTGACCAATTCAACCATCACTGAACCATATTCACTATTTGAGCTCAATGACTTAGGATAAAAAGAAATATAATATAAAAATAGAGAGTCATCATTTATATTTTCATTAATGTAAAATTAAAATATAAATTCTAATATAGCAGAGTGGAGACCTCAAGTATCACAGCGAGAAATTTTACAAGGAATGTTAAAATAATAAGGTTGATAATTTAAAGTCTTACAATTCTCAAGAGAAGGAAGTAAATGAGAAAAATTATTTTCTTGATCATATTTTGAGTTGCAACAGATAATAATGATTTAATGTCGGATGTGTTTTGTGCAACTATTAAGGATGATTCTATGAATGCGCATCTCAAGACTCCAGTTGACAATGATATTTTCAGTATGAAATTTATAAAGAAGAACTTTGTCTTTGTAGAATAGATTACCAGAATCCCAACAATATATACATTTTTCACAAGTTAAGGTCCAAATTTAAGATGCATTATACTGAACACATTGAAATTTAATAAGATGATGGCATGAACTTTTCAAGGTTTGCCATAAAATATTGTTGAAATACAACTTGTGTATTTAACAAGATAATTGACAAACAATTTTAAAAGTCTTAGAGATTTTAAATAGTGGTTGCCCCGTTTTGAACGCTTTAAGGTTTATGCGAATGTTGCAATTACGAATACTACTTTATAATTCGTTGTTCCAGTGGTGTCAAATTATGACAACGTTACATATATCTTACTAAATTATTTTAATATACCATGCAATGTGTAATATTAGTTAGAGATCATAGAAAATATCGACCTAGATAAATAGGTAAGGAAGTGTTTATGTCAATTTTGAAAGGTGATTTTTTTTATCATAATAGGTTGGGAAAAAAAAGAGTCTGTCGCATTTTTAAAATAGAACAAAACTTCATTGGACCGTTCGATTAGCCGCTTTGGTTGGGGCACTAACGAATTAATTTTTTTAAACATTATGTTTTATGAAGGGGAAATATCTCTTGCATTGGTGTGCGCTACGTTTAATCTTTAGTTTATATTGTGTAAAATATATATATAAAACATTCCTTTTTTATTTTCTTT
>JBBPBR010000001.1:15691585-15701784 GCA_037974775.1 Cicer pinnatifidum | reverse complement strand
AATTTAAAGTCTTACAATTCTCAAGAGAAGGAAGTAAATGAGAAAAATTATTTTCTTGATCATATTTTGAGTTGCAACAGATAATAATGATTTAATGTCGGATGTGTTTTGTGCAACTATTAAGGATGATTCTATGAATGCGCATCTCAAGACTCCAGTTGACAATTATATTTTCAGTATGTAATTTATAAAGAAGAATTTTGTCTTTGTAGAATAGATTACCAGAATCCCAACAATATATACATTTTTCACAAGTTAAGGTCCAAATTCAAGATGCATTATACTGAACACAATGAAATTTAATAAGATGATGGCTTGAACTATTCAAGGTTTGCCATAAAATATTGTTGAAATACAACGTGTGTATTTAACAAGATAATTGACAAACAATTTTAAAAGTCTTAGAGATTTTAAATAGTGGTGGTCCCGTTTTGAACGCTTTAAGGTTTATGCGAATGTTGCAATTACTAATACTACTTTAAAATTCGTTGTTCCAGTGGTGTCAAATTATGACAATGTTACATATATCTTACTAAATTATTTTAATATACCATGCAATGTGTAATATTAGTTAGAGATCATAGAAAATATCGACCTAGATAAATAGGTAAGGAAGTGTTTATGTCAATTTTGAAAGGTGATTTTTTTTATCATAATAGGTTGGGAAAAAAAAGAGTCTGTCGCATTTTTAAAATAGAACAAAACTTCATTGGACCGTTCGATTAGCCGCTTTGGTTGGGGCACTAACGAATTAATTTTTTTAAACATTATGTTTTATGAAGGGGAAATATCTCTTGCATTGGTGTGCGCTACGTTTAATCTTTAGTTTATATTGTGTAAAATATATATATAAAACATTCCTTTTTTATTTTCTTTTGTTTGTTTGTAACTGCTCTCATACATATTTCATACGATTTTTACCTAATTTTTTTGCCGTGAAATTTTTAATGTGTTGTTTGATAATTGTCATGTTATTTTTTTTAGTTGTACAATAACTAACTAAATTAACACAAATTATAAAATAATTTACATATGCATGCTAATTCCTTATTACCCTCAACGAAGGAAAAAGAAAAGAAAATGGAAATATTAAAATTTCAAATTATTAAAGTGAATATAGTTTACAAATACATTCAATCATATATCACCATATCTCTCATATATTTATTTTTCTCAATAATTTATGAAAAATATGATACGCATACAAAACCATACATATACTACATTTGTCATATGTGTAACCAAAGTATACACAGTCAATATTGGAACCACTATACGTTTATGTTGTTCACATTTTCCAGAAATTTTGGTGGTCACATGCATGTATCGTATTATTTATTCTTGCAAGCTTCCAAACATGAATTCACGATGACATTAACTCCACGAGCATCTGCAAATTATTGTAACAACCATCGATAATTAATTGAATTATATTTTATAAGGTCGGATTGATATATACAATTATAAAATTAAATAGGAAAAAGTAAAAGTATAAATACCACTATTGAGGTTTATCGACTTGGAATTAACACACGTGGTTGTACAGTCATAAGCAACTTTTGAAGATATCTTATGGCAGTTTAATAACTCACAAGCACCGACACAGCCTGCATACAATGGTAATCTTCCGAGGAAGCGTCTACATTTTAGGGCACACTTGGCTGTACAAAGGAGAAAACCAATTGAGCGGTGTTTTGGTGGTGATGAAGGTGCAACAAGATCATCAGCTTGTGCAACAACTAACATTATCATTACAAAAATCGAAACAATCTTTTTCATCTCTCTCTTTGCCATAACTCTTCTCTATACAATTGTTGATATTCTGAAAGAATTTGTCTAGTTTGATTTGACGATCATTGAATAGAAAACCTCAATTTATAAGCACACAATAGTTAACATTTAAGCATATTTTAACTACTTAACAAAACTACACATCACGAGAGAAAGACTTTTTGAGTTATGTCAAACAATTTACGTGTGCTAACAAAACAATATACAAATAAAGTCATATTCTTTGGTGGAAAATGACACAATATAGTCATTGATATTAAGTTTTCAAAGAAAGAAATAATTACTTTATCTAATAAAGGTAGGAATCTAAAAGTAATTATTTTGGTTCCATATATGTTGCCAACGTTAAACAATTGAATAAGATTATGTTAAGAAATGTAAATTCCTAAAAACAAATTGAAAACGATGAATAAATTAAAAAAAAAAATTTTAAATATTTGGTTATGAGTAAAAATTGGCCCAAATAATCTACAGTTTAAATAAGAGGTAAGTTTAGTTAGCACAGGGATTTTAACTTTAGTATTTTCGACCAATTCAACAATCACTGAACCATATTCACTATTTGAACTCAATGACTTAGGCTAAAAAAAATATAATATAAAAATAGAGAGTCATCATTTATATTTTCATTAATGTAAAATTAAATTATAAATTATAATATAGTAGAGTGGAGACCTCAAGTATCACTGCGAGAAATTTTACAAGGAATGATAAAATAATAAGGTTGATAATTTAAAGTCTTACAATTCTCAATAGAAGGAAGTAAATGAGAAAAATTATTTTCTTGATCATATTTTGAGTTGCAACAGATAATAACGATTTAATGTCGGATGCGTTTTGTGCAACTATTAAGGATGATTCTATGAATGTGCATCTCAAGACTCCAGTTGACAATGATATTTTCAGTATGAAATTTATAAAGAAGAATTTTTTCTTTATAGAATAGATTACCAGAATCCCAACAATATATACATTTTTCACAAGGTCCAAATTCAAGAAGCATTATACTGAACACAATGAAATTTAATAAGATGATGACATGTACTTTTCAAGGTTTGCCATAAAATATTGTTGAAATACAACGTGTGTATTTAACAAGATAATTGACAAACAATTTTAAAAGTCTTAGAGATTTTAAATAGTGGTTGCCCCGTTTTGAACGCTTTAAGGTTTATGCGAATGTTGCAATTACGAATACTACTTTATAATTCGTTGTTCCAGTGGTGTCAAATTATGACAACGTTACATATATCTTACTAAATTATTTTAATATACCATGCAATGTGTAATATTAGTTAGAGATCATAGAAAATATCGACCTAGATAAATAGGTAAGGAAGTGTTTATGTCAATTTTGAAAGGTGATTTTTTTTATCATAATAGGTTGGGAAAAAAAAGAGTCTGTCGCATTTTTAAAATAGAACAAAACTTCATTGGACCGTTCGATTAGCCGCTTTGGTTGGGGCACTAACGAATTAATTTTTTTAAACATTATGTTTTATGAAGGGGAAATATCTCTTGCATTGGTGTGCGCTACGTTTAATCTTTAGTTTATATTGTGTAAAATATATATATAAAACATTCCTTTTTTATTTTCTTTTGTTTGTTTGTAACTGCTCTCATACATATTTCATACGATTTTTACCTAATTTTTTTGCCGTGAAATTTTTAATGTGTTGTTTGATAATTGTCATGTTATTTTTTTTAGTTGTACAATAACTAACTAAATTAACACAAATTATAAAATAATTTACATATGCATGCTAATTCCTTATTACCCTCAACGAAGGAAAAAGAAAAGAAAATGGAAATATTAAAATTTCAAATTATTAAAGTGAATATAGTTTACAAATACATTCAATCATATATCACCATATCTCTCATATATTTATTTTTCTCAATAATTTATGAAAAATATGATACGCATACAAAACCATACATATACTACATTTGTCATATGTGTAACCAAAGTATACACAGTCAATATTGGAACCACTATACGTTTATGTCGTTCACATTTTCCAGAAATTTTGGTGGTCACATGCATGTATCGTATTATTTATTCTTGCAAGCTTCCAAACATGAATTCACGATGACATTAACTCCACGAGCATCTGCAAATTATTGTAACAACCATCGATAATTAATTGAATTATATTTTATAAGGTCGGATTGATATATACAATTATAAAATTAAATAGGAAAAAGTAAAAGTATAAATACCACTATTGAGGTTTATCGACTTGGAATTAACACACGTGGTTGTACAGTCATAAGCAACTTTTGAAGATATCTTATGGCAGTTTAATAACTCACAAGCACCGACACAGCCTGCATACAATGGTAATCTTCCGAGGAAGCGTCTACATTTTAGGGCACACTTGGCTGTACAAAGGAGAAAACCAATTGAGCGGTGTTTTGGTGGTGATGAAGGTGCAACAAGATCATCAGCTTGTGCAACAACTAACATTATCATTACAAAAATCGAAACAATCTTTTTCATCTCTCTCTTTGCCATAACTCTTCTCTATACAATTGTTGATATTCTGAAAGAATTTGTCTAGTTTGATTTGACGATCATTGAATAGAAAACCTCAATTTATAAGCACACAATAGTTAACATTTAAGCATATTTTAACTACTTAACAAAACTACACATCACGAGAGAAAGACTTTTTGAGTTATGTCAAACAATTTACGTGTGCTAACAAAACAATATACAAATAAAGTCATATTCTATTGTGGAAAATGACACAACATAGTAATTGATATTAAGTTTTCCAAGAAAGAAAATGCATTAAGAGAATCTCAAATTACTTTATCTAATAAAGGTAGGAATCTAAAAATAATTATTTTGGTTCCATCTATGTTGCCAACGTTAAACAATTGAATAAGATTATGTTAAGAAATGTAAATTCCTAAAAAAAAAAATTGAAAACGATGAATAAGTTAAAATTTTTTGTTTTAAATATTTGGTTATGAGTAAAAATTGGCCCAAATAATCTACAGTTTAAATAAGAGATAAGTTTAGTTAGCACTGGGATTTTAACTTTAGTATTTTTGACCAATTCAACCATCACTGAACCATATTCACTATTTGAGCTCAATGACTTAGGATAAAAAGAAATATAATATAAAAATAGAGAGTCATCATTTATATTTTCATTAATGTAAAATTAAAATATAAATTCTAATATAGCAGAGTGGAGACCTCAAGTATCACTGCGAGAAATTTTACTAGGAATGATAAAATAATAAGGTTGATAATTTAAAGTCTTACAATTCTCAAGAGAAGGAAGTAAATGAGAAAAATTATTTTCTTGATCATATTTTGAGTTGCAACAGATAATAATGATTTAATGTCGGATGCGTTTTGTGCAACTATTAAGGATGATTCTATGAATGCGCATCTCAAGACTCCAGTTGACAATTATATTTTCAGTATGAAATTTATAAAGAAGAATTTTGTCTTTGTAGAATAGATTACCAGAATCCCAACAATATATACATTTTTCACAAGTTAAGGTCCAAATTCAAGATGCATTATACTGAACACAATGAAATTTAATAAGATGATGGCATGAACTTTTGAAGGTTTGCCATAAAATATTGTTGAAATACAACGTGTGTATTTAACAAGATAATTGATAAACAATTTTAAAAGTCTTAGAGATTTTAAATAGTGGTGCCCCCGTTTTGAACGCTTTAAGGTTTATGTGAATGTTGCAATTACGAATACTACTTTATAATTCGTTGTTCCAGTGGTGTCAAATTATGACAACGTTACATATATCTTACTAAATTATTTTAATATACCATGCAATGTGTAATATTAGTTAGAGATCATAGAAAATATCGACCTAGATAAATAGGTAAGGAAGTGTTTATGTCAATTTTGAAAGGTGATTTTTTTATCATAACAGGTTGGGAAAAAAAGAGTATGTCGCATTTTTAAAATAGAACAAAACTTCATTGGACCGTTCGATTAGCCGCTTTGGTTGGGGCACTAACGAATTAATTTTGTCAAACATTATGTTTTATGAAGGGGAAATATCTCTTGCATGGGTGTGCGCTACTTCTAATCTTTAGTTTATATTGTGTAAAATATATATAAAACATTCCTTTTTTATTTTCTTTGGTTTGTTTGTAACTGCTCTCATACATATTTCATACGATTTTTACCTAATTTTTTTGCCGTGAAATTTTTAATGTGTTGTTTGATAATAGTCATGTTATTTTTTTTAGTTGTACAATAACTAACTAAATTAACACAAATTATAAAATAATTTACATATGCATGCTAATTCCTTATTACCCTCAACGAAGGAAAAAGAAAAGAAAATGGAAATATTAAAATTTCAAATTATTAAAGTGAATATAGTTTACAAATACATTCAATCATATATCACCATATCTCTCATATATTTATTTTTCTCAATAATTTATGAAAAATATGATACCCATACAAAACCATACATATACTACATTTTTCATATGTGTAATCAAAGTATACACAGTCAATATTGGAACCACTATACGTTTATGTTGTTCACATTTTCCAGAAATTTTGATGGTCACATGCATGTATCGTATTATTTATTCTTGCAAGCTTCCAAACATGAATTCACGATGACATTAACTCCACGAGCATCTGCAAATTATTGTAACAACCATCGATAATTAATTGAATTATATTTTATAAGGTCGGATTGATATATACAATTATAAAATTAAATAGGAATAAGTAAAAGTATAAATACCACTATTGAGGTTTATCGACTTGGAATTAACACACGTGGTTGTACAATCATAAGCAACTTTTGAAGATATCTTATGGCAGTTTAATAACTCACAAGCACTGACACAACCTGCATACAATGGTAATCTTCCGAGGAAGCGTCTACATTTTAGGGCACACTTGGCTGTACAAAGGAGAAAACCAATTGAGCGGTGTTTTGGTGGTGATGAAGGTGCAACAAGGTCATCAGCTTGTGCAACAACTAACATTATCATTACAAAAATCGAAACAATCTTTTTCATCTCTCTCTTTGCCATAACTCTTCTCTATAAAATTGTTGATATTCTGAAAGAATTTGTCTAGTTTGATTTGACAATCATTGAATAGAAAACCTCAATTTATAAGCACACAATAGTTAACATTTAAGCATATTTTAACTACTTAACAAAACTACACATCACGAGAGAAAGACTTTTTAAGTTATGTCAAACAATTTACGTGTGCTAACAAAACAATATACAAATAAAGTCATATTCTATTGTGGAAAATGACACAACATAGTAATTGATATTAAGTTTTCCAAGAAAGAAAATGCATTAAGAGAATCTCAAATTACTTTATCTAATATAGGTAGGAATCTAAAAATAATTATTTTGGTTCCATCTATGTTGTCAACGTTAAACAATTGAATAAGATTATGTTAAGAAATGTAAATTCCTAAAAAAAATTTGAAAACGATGAATAAACTAAAAATTTTTGTTTTAAATATTTGGTTATGAGTAAAAATTGGCCCAAATAATCTACAATTTAAATAAGAGGTAAGTTTAGTTAGCACTGGGATTTTAACTTTAGTATTTTCGACCAATTCAACCATCACTGAACCATATTCACTATTTGAGCTCAATGACTTAGGCTAAAAAAAATATAATATAAAAATAGAGAGTCATCATTTATATTTTCATTAATGTAAAATTAAATTATAAATTCTAATATAGCAGAGTGGAGACCTCAAGTATCACTGCGAGAAATTTTACAAGGAATGATAAAATAATAAGGTTGACAATTTAAAGTCTTACAATTCTCAAGAGAAGGAAGTAAATGAGAAAAATTATTTTCTTGATCATATTTTGAGTTGCAACAGATAATAATGATTTAATGTCGGATGTGTTTTGTGCAACTATTAAGGATGATTCTATGAATGCGCATCTCAAGACTCCAGTTGACAATGATATTTTCAGTATGAAATTTATAAAGAAGAACTTTGTCTTTGTAGAATAGATTACCAGAATCCCAACAATATATACATTTTTCACAAGTTAAGGTCCAAATTTAAGATGCATTATACTGAACACATTGAAATTTAATAAGATGATGGCATGAACTTTTCAAGGTTTGCCATAAAATATTGTTGAAATACAACTTGTGTATTTAACAAGATAATTGACAAACAATTTTAAAAGTCTTAGAGATTTTAAATAGTGGTTGCCCCGTTTTGAACGCTTTAAGGTTTATGCGAATGTTGCAATTACGAATACTACTTTATAATTCGTTGTTCCAGTGGTGTCAAATTATGACAACGTTACATATATCTTACTAAATTATTTTAATATACCATGCAATGTGTAATATTAGTTAGAGATCATAGAAAATATCGACCTAGATAAATAGGTAAGGAAGTGTTTATGTCAATTTTGAAAGGTGATTTTTTTATCATAATAGGTTGGGAAAAAAAGAGTCTGTCGCATTTTTAAAATAGAACAAAACTTCATTGGACCGTTCGATTAGCCGCTTTGGTTGGGGCACTAACGAATTAATTTTGTCAAACATTATGTTTTATGAAGGGGAAATATCTCTTGCATGGGTGTGCGCTACGTTTAATCTTTAGTTTATATTGTGTAAAATATATATAAAACATTCCTTTTTTATTTTCTTTGGTTTGTTTGTAACTGCTCTCATACATATTTCATACGATTTTTACCTAATTTTTTTGCCGTGAAATTTTTAATGTGTTGTTTGATAATAGTCATGTTATTTTTTTTAGTTGTACAATAACTAACAAAATTAACACAAATTATAAAATAATTTACATATGCATGCTAATTCCTTATTACCCTCAACGAAGGAAAAAGAAAAGAAAATGGAAATATTAAAATTTCAAATTATTAAAGTGAATATAGTTTACAAATAAATTCAATCATATATCACCATATCTCTCATATATTTATTTTTCTCAATAATTTATGAAAAATATGATACCCATACAAAACCATACATATACTACATTTGTCATATGTGTAAACAAAGTATACACAGTCAATATTGAAACCACTATACGTTTATGTTGTTCACATTTTCCAGAAATTTTGATGGTCACATGCATGTATCGTATTATTTATTCTTGCAAGCTTCCAAACATGAATTCACGATGACATTAACTCCACGAGCATCTGCAAATTATTGTAACAACCATCGATAATTAATTGAATTATATTTTATAAGGTCGGATTGATATATACAATTATAAAATTAAATAGGAAAAAGTAAAAGTATAAATACCACTATTGAGGTTTATCGACTTGGAATTAACACACGTGGTTGTACAATCATAAGCAACTTTTGAAGATATCTTATAGCAGTTTAATAACTCACAAGCACCGACACAGCCTGCATACAATGGTAATCTTCCGAGGAAGCGTCTACATTTTAGGGCACACTTGGCTGTACAAAGGAGAAAACCAATTGAGCGGTGTTTTGGTGGTGATGAAGGTGCAACAAGATCATCAGCTTGTGCAACAACTAACATTATCATTACAAAAATCGAAACAATCTTTTTCATCTCTCTCTTTGCCATAACTCTTCTCTATAAAATTGTTGATATTCTGAAAGAATTTGTCTAGTTTGATTTGACGATCATTGAATAGAAAACCTCAATTTATAAGCACACAACAGTTAACATTTAAGCATATTTTAACTACTTAACAAAACTACACATCACGAGAGAAAGACTTTTTGAGTTATGTCAAACAATTTACGTGTGCTAACAAAACAATATACAAATAAAGTCATATTCTATTGTGGAAAATGACACAGCATAGTAATTGATATTAAGTTTTCCAAGAAAGAAAATGCATTAAGAGAATCTCAAATTACTTTATCTAATAAAGGTAGGAATCTAAAAATAATTATTTTGGTTCCATCTATGTTGCCAACGTTAAACAATTGAATAAGATTATGTTAAGAAATGTAAATTCCTAAAAAAAAAATTGAAAACGATGAATAAATTAAAATTTTTTGTTTTAAATATTTGGTTATGAGTAAAAATTGGCCCAAATAATCTACAGTTTAAATAATAGGTAAGTTTAGTTAGCACTGGGATTTTAACTTTAGTATTTTCCTTCAATTCAACCATCACTGAACCATATTCACTTTTTGAGCTCAATGACTTAGGCTAAAAAAAATATAATATAAAAATAGAGAGTCATCATTTATATTTTCATTAATGTAAAATTAAATTATAAATTCTAATATAGCAGAGTGGAGACCTCAAGTATCACTGCGAGAAATTTTACAAGGAATGATAAAATAATAAGGTTGACAATTTAAAGTCTTACAATTCTCAAGAGAAGGAAGTAAATGAGAAAAATTATTTTCTTGATCATATTTTGAGTTG
>JBBPBR010000001.1:15675717-15691575 GCA_037974775.1 Cicer pinnatifidum | reverse complement strand
TGTGTATTTAACAAGATAATTGACAAACAATTTTAAAAGTCTTAGAGATTTTAAATAGTGGTTGCCCCGTTTTGAACGCTTTAAGGTTTATGCGAATGTTGCAATTACGAATACTACTTTATAATTCGTTGTTCCAGTGGTGTCAAATTATGACAACGTTACATATATCTTACTAAATTATTTTAATATACCATTCAATGTGTAATATTAGTTAGAGATCAAAGAAAATATCGACCTAGATAAATAGGTAAGGAAGTGTTTATGTCAATTTTGAAAGGTGATTTTTTTATCATAATAGGTTGGGAAAAAAAGAGTCTGTCGCATTTTTAAAATAGAACAAAACTTCATTGGACCGTTCGATTAGCCGCTTTGGTTGGGGCACTAACGAATTAATTTTGTCAAACATTATGTTTTATGAAGGGGAAATAGCTCTTGCATGGGTGTGCGCTACGTCTAATCTTTAGTTTATATTGTGTAAAATATATATAAAACATTCCTTTTTTATTTTCTTTGGTTTGTTTGTAACTGCTCTCATACATTTTTCATACGATTTTTACCTAATTTTTTTGCCGTGAAATTTTTAATGTGTTGTTTGATAATAGTCATGTTATTTTTTTTAGTTGTACAATAACTAACTAAATTAACACAAATTATAAAATAATTTACATATGCATGCTATTTCCTTATTACCCTCAACGAAGGAAAAAGAAAAGAAAATGGAAATATTAAAATTTCAAATCATTAAAGTGAATATAGTTTACAAATACATTCAATCATATATCACCATATCTCTCATATATTTATTTTTCTCAATAATTTATGAAAAATATGATACCCATACAAAACCATACATATACTACATTTGTCATATGTGTAACCAAAGTATACACAGTCAATATTGGAACCACTATACGTTTATGTTGTTCACATTTTCCAGAAATTTTGATGGTCACATGCATGTATCGTATTATTTTTTCTTGCAAGCTTCCAAACATGAATTCACAATGACATTAACTCCACGAGCATCTGCAAATTATTGTAACAACCATCGATAATTAATTGAATTATATTTTATAAGGTCGGATTGATATATACAATTATAAAATTAAATAGGAAAAAGTAAAAGTATAAATACCACTATTGAGGTTTATCGACTTGGAATTAACACACGTGGTTGTACAATCATAAGCAACTTTTGAAGATATCTTATGGCAGTTTAATAACTCACAAGCACTGACACAGCCTGCATACAATGGTAATCTTCCGAGGAAGCGTCTACATTTTAGGGCACACTTGGCTGTACAAAGGAGAAAACCAATTGAGCGGTGTTTTGGTGGTGATGAAGGTGCAACAAAGTCATCAGCTTGTGCAACAACTAACATTATCATTACAAAAATCGAAACAATCTTTTTCATCTCTCTCTTTGCCATAACTCTTCTCTATAAAATTGATGATATTCTGAAAGAATTTGTCTAGTTTGATTTGACGATCATTGAATAGAAAACCTCAATTTATAAGCACACAATAGTTAACATTTAAGCATATTTTAACTACTTAACAAAACTACACATCACGAGAGAAAGACTTTTTGAGTTATGTCAAACAATTTACGTGTGCTAACAAAACAATATACAAATAAAGTCATATTCTATTGTGGAAAATGACACAGCATAGTAATTGATATTAAGTTTTCCAAGAAAGAAAATGCATTAAGAGAATCTCAAATTACTTTATCTAATAAAGGTAGGAATCTAAAAATAATTATTTTGGTTCCATCTATGTTGCCAACGTTAAACAATTGAATAAGATTATGTTAAGAAATGTAAATTCCTAAAAAAAAAATTGAAAACGATGAATAAATTAAAATTTTTTGTTTTAAATATTTGGTTATGAGTAAAAATTGGCCCAAATAATCTACAGTTTAAATAATAGGTAAGTTTAGTTAGCACTGGGATTTTAACTTTAGTATTTTCCTTCAATTCAACCATCACTGAACCATATTCACTTTTTGAGCTCAATGACTTAGGCTAAAAAAAATATAATATAAAAATAGAGAGTCATCATTTATATTTTCATTAATGTAAAATTAAATTATAAATTCTAATATAGCAGAGTGGAGACCTCAAGTATCACTGCGAGAAATTTTACAAGGAATGATAAAATAATAAGGTTGACAATTTAAAGTCTTACAATTCTCAAGAGAAGGAAGTAAATGACAAAAATTATTTTCTTGATCATATTTTGAGTTGCAACAGATAATAATGATTTAATGTCGCATGCGTTTTGTGCAACTATTAAGGATGATTCTATGAATGCGCATCTCAAGACTCCAGTTGACAATGATATTTTCAGTATGAAATTTATAAAGAAGAATTTTGTCTTTGTAGAATAGATTACCAGAATCCCAACAATATATACATTTTTCACAAGTTAAGGTCCAAATTCAAGATGCATTATACTGAACACAATGAAATTTAATAAGATGATGGCATGAACTTTTCAAGGTTTGCCATAAAATATTGTTGAAATACAACGTGTGTATTTAACAAGATAATTGACAAACAATTTTAAAAGTCTTCGAGATTTTAAATAGTGGTTGCCCCGTTTTGAACGCTTTAAGGTTTATGCGAATGTTGCAATTACGAATACTACTTTATAATTCGTTGTTCCAGTGGTGTCAAATTATGACAACGTTACATATCTCTTACTAAATTATTTTAATATACCATGCATTGTGTAATATTAGTTAGAGATCATAGAAAATATCGACCTAGATAAATAGGTAAGGAAGTGTTTATGTCAATTTTGAAAGGTGATTTTTTTATCATAATAGGTTGGGAAAAAAAGAGTCTGTCGCATTTTTAAAATAGAACAAAACTTCATTGGACCGTTCGATTAGCCGCTTTGGTTGGGGCACTAACGAATTAATTTTGTCAAACATTATGTTTTATGAAGGGGAAATATCTCTTGCATGGGTGTGCGCTACGTTTAATCTTTAGTTTATATTGTGTAAAATATATATAAAACATTCCTTTTTTATTTTATTTGGTTTGTTTGTAACTGCTCTCATACATATTTCATACGATTTTTACCTAATTTTTTTGCCGTGAAATTTTTAATGTGTTGTTTGATAATAGTCATGTTATTTTTTTTAGTTGTACAATAACTAACAAAATTAACACAAATTATAAAATAATTTACATATGCATGCTAATTCCTTATTACCCTCAACGAAGGAAAAAGAAAAGAAAATGGAAATATTAAAATTTCAAATTATTAAAGTGAATATAGTTTACAAATACATTCAATCATATATCACCATATCTCTCATATATTTATTTTTCTCAATAATTTATGAAAAATATGATACCCATACAAAACCATACATATACTACATTTGTCATATGTGTAACCAAAGTATACACAGTCAATATTGGAACCACTATACGTTTATGTTGTTCACATTTTCCAGAAATTTTGATGGTCACATGCATGTATCGTATTATTTATTCTTGCAAGCTTCCAAACATGAATTCACGATGACATTAACTCCACGAGCATCTGCAAATTATTGTAACAACCATCGATAATTAATTGAATTATATTTTATAAGGTCGGATTGATATATACAATTATAAAATTAAATAGGAAAAAGTAAAAGTATAAATACCACTATTGAGGTTTATCGACTTGGAATTAACACACGTGGTTGTACAATCATAAGCAACTTTTGAAGATATCTTATGGCAGTTTAATAACTCACAAGCACCGACACAACCTGCATACAATGGTAATCTTCCGAGGAAGCGTCTACATTTTAGGGCACACTTGGCTGTACAAAGGAGAAAACCAATTGAGCGGTGTTTTGGTGGTGATGAAGGTGCAACAAGATCATCAGCTTGTGCAACAACTAACATTATCATTACAAAAATCGAAACAATCTTTTTCATCTCTCTCTTTGCCATAACTCTTCTCTATAAAATTGTTGATATTCTGAAAGAATTTGTCTAGTTTGATTTGACGATCATTGAATAGAAAACCTCAATTTATAAGCACACAATAGTTAACATTTAAGCATATTTTAACTACTTAACAAAACTACACATCACGAGAGAAAGACTTTTTGAGTTATGTCAAACAATTTACGTGTGCTAACAAAACAATATACAAATAAAGTCATATTCTATTGTGGAAAATGACACAGCATAGTAATTGATATTAAGTTTTCCAAGAAAGAAAATGCATTAAGAGAATCTCAAATTACTTTATCTAATAAAGGTAGGAATCTAAAAATAATTATTTTGGTTCCATCTATGTTGCCAACGTTAAACAATTGAATAAGATTATGTTAAGAAATGTAAATTCCTAAAAAAAAAGTTGAAAACGATGAATAAATTAAAATTTTTTGTTTTAAATATTTGGTTATGAGTAAAAATTGGCCCAAATAATCTACAGTTTAAATAATAGGTTAGTTTAGTTAGCACTGGCATTTTAACTTTAGTATTTTCCACCAATTCAACCATCACTGAACCATATTCACTTTTTGAGCTCAATGACTTAGGCTAAAAAAAATATAATATAAAAATAGAGAGTCATCATTTATATTTTCATTAATGTAAAATTAAATTATAAATTCTAATATAGCAGAGTGGAGACCTCAAGTATCACTGCGAGAAATTTTACAAGGAATGATAAAATAATAAGGTTGACAATTTAAAGTCTTACAATTCTCAAGAGAAGGAAGTAAATGAGAAAAATTATTTTCTTGATCATATTTTGAGTTGCAACAGATAATAATGATTTAATGTCGTATGCGTTTTGTGCAACTATTAAGGATGATTCTATGAATGCGCATCTCAAGACTCCAGTTGACAATGATATTTTCAGTATGAAATTTATAAAGAATTTTGTCTTTGTAGAATAGATTACCAGAATCCCAACAATATATACATTTTTCACAAGTTAAGGTCCAAATTCAAGATGCATTATACTGAACACAATGAAATTTAATAAGATGATGGCATGAACTTTTCAAGGTTTGCCACAAAATATTGTTGAAATACAACGTGTGTATTTAACAAGATAATTGACAAACAATTTTAAAAGTCTTAGAGATTTTAAATAGTGGTTGCCCCGTTTTGAACGCTTTAAGGTTTATGCGAATGTTGCAATTACGAATACTACTTTATAATTCGTTGTTCCAGTGGTGTCAAATTATGACAACGTTACATATATCTTACTAAATTATTTTAATATACCATGCAATGTGTAATATTAGTTAGAGATCATATAAAATATCGACCTAGATAAATAGGTAAGGAAGTGTTTATGTCAATTTTGAAAGGTGATTTTTTTTATCATAATAGGTTGGGAAAAAAAGAGTCTGTCGCATTTTTAAAATAGAACAAAACTTCATTGGACCGTTCATTTAGCCGCTTTGGTTGGGGCACTAACGAATTAATTTTGTCAAACATTATGTTTTATGAAGGGGAAATATCTCTTGCATGGGTGTGCGCTACGTTTAATCTTTAGTTTATATTGTGTAAAATATATATAAAACATTCCTTTTTTATTTTCTTTGGTTTGTTTGTAACTGCTCTCATACATATTTCATACGATTTTTACCTAATTTTTTTGCCGTGAAATTTTTAATGTGTTGTTTGATAATAGTCATGTTATTTTTTTTAGTTGTACAATAACTAACAAAATTAACAGAAATTATAAAATAATTTACATATGCATGCTAATTCCTTATTACCCTCAACGAAGGAAAAAGAAAAGAAAATGGAAATATTAAAATTTCAAATTATTAAAGTGAATATAGTTTACAAATACATTCAATCATATATCACCATATCTCTCATATATTTATTTTTCTCAATAATTTATGAAAAATATGATACCCATACAAAACCATACATATACTACATTTGTCATATGTGTAACCAAAGTATACACAGTCAATATTGGAACCACTATACGTTTATGTTGTTCACATTTTCCAGAAATTTTGATGGTCACATGCATGTATCGTATTATTCATTCTTGCAAGCTTCCAAACATGAATTCACGATGACATTAACTCCACGAGCATCTGCAAATTATTGTAACAACCATCGATAATTAATTGAATTATATTTTATAAGGTCGGATTGATATATACAATTATAAAATTAAATAGGAAAAAGTAAAAGTATAAATACCACTATTGAGGTTTATCGACTTGGAATTAACACACGTGGTTGTACAATCATAAGCAACTTTTGAAGATATCTTATGGCAGTTTAATAACTCACAAGCACTGACACAGCCTGCATACAATGGTAATCTTCCGAGGAAGCGTCTACATTTTAGGGCACACTTGGCTGTACAAAGGAGAAAACCAATTGAGCGGTGTTTTGGTGGTGATGAAGGTGCAACAAAGTCATCAGCTTGTGCAACAACTAACATTATCATTACAAAAATCGAAACAATCTTTTTCATCTCTCTCTTTGCCATAACTCTTCTCTATAAAATTGATGATATTCTGAAAGAATTTGTCTAGTTTGATTTGACGATCATTGAATAGAAAACCTCAATTTATAAGCACACAATAGTTAACATTTAAGCATATTTTAACTACTTAACAAAACTACACATCACGAGAGAAAGACTTTTTAAGTTATGTCAAACAATTTACGTGTGCTAACAAAACAATATACAAATAAAGTCATATTCTATTGTGGAAAATGACACAACATAGTAATTGATATTAAGTTTTCCAAGAAAGAAAATGCATTAAGAGAATCTCAAATTACTTTATCTAATATAGGTAGGAATCTAAAAATAATTATTTTGGTTCCATCTATGTTGCCAACGTTAAACAATTAAATAAGATTACGTTAAGAAATGTAAATTCCTAAAAAAAAATTGAAAACGATGAATAAACTAAAAATTTTTGTTTTAAATATTTGGTTATGAGTAAAAATTGGCCCAAATAATCTACAATTTAAATAAGAGGTAAGTTTAGTTAGCACTGGGATTTTAACTTTAGTATTTCCGACCAATTCAACCATCACTGAACCATATTCACTATTTGAGCTCAATGACTTAGGCTAAAAAAAATATAATATAAAAATAGAGAGTCATCATTTATATTTTCATTAATGTAAAATTAAATTATAAATTCTAATATAGCAGAGTGGAGACCTCAAGTATCACTGCGAGAAATTTTACAAGGAATGATAAAATAATAAGGTTGACAATTTAAAGTCTTACAATTCTCAAGAGAAGGAAGTAAATGAGAAAAATTATTTTCTTGATCATATTTTGAGTTGCAACATATAATAATGATTTAATGTCGGATGTGTTTTGTGCAACTATTAAGGATGATTCTATGAATGCGCATCTTAAGACTCCAGTTGACAATGATATTTTCAGTATGAAATTTATAAAGAAGAATTTTGTCTTTGTAGAATAGATTACCAGAATCCCAACAATATATACATTTTTCACAAGTTAAGGTCCAAATTCAAGATGCATTATACTGAACACAATGAAATTTAATAAGATGATGGCATGAACTTTTCAAGGTTTGCCATAAAATATTGTTGAAATACAACGTGTGTATTTAACAAGATAATTGACAAACAATTTTAAAAGTCTTAGAGATTTTAAATAGTGGTTGCCCCGTTTTGAACGCTTTAAGGTTTATGCGAATGTTGCAATTACGGATACTACTTTATAATTCGTTGTTCCAGTGGTGTCAAATTATGACAACGTTACATATATCTTACTAAATTATTTTAATATACCATTCAATGTGTAATATTAGTTAGAGATCATAGAAAATATCGACCTAGATAAATAGGTAAGGAAGTGTTTATGTCAATTTTGAAAGGTGATTTTTTTATCATAATAGGTTGGGAAAAAAAGAGTCTGTCACATTTTTAAAATAGAACAAAACTTCATTGGACCGTTCGATTAGCCGCTTTGGTTGGGGCACTAACGAATTAATTTTGTCAAACATTATGTTTTATGAAGGGGAAATATCTCTTGCATGGGTGTGCGCTACGTCTAATCTTTAGTTTATATTGTGTAAAATATATATAAAACATTCCTTTTTTATTTTCTTTGGTTTGTTTGTAACTGCTCTCATACATATTTCATACGATTTTTACCTAATTTTTTTGCCGTGAAATTTTTAATGTGTTGTTTGATAATAGTCATGTTATTTTTTTTAGTTGTACAATAACTAACTAAATTAACACAAATTATAAAATAATTTACATATGCATGCTAATTCCTTATTACCCTCAACGAAGGAAAAAGAAAAGAAAATGAAAATATTAAAATTTCAAATTATTAAAGTGAATATAGTTTACAAATACATTCAATCATTTATCACCATATATCTCATATATTTATTTTTCTCAATAATTTATGAAAAATATGATACCCATACAAAACCATACATATACTACATTTGTCATATGTGTAACCAAAGTATACACAGTCAATATTGGAACCACTATACGTTTATGTTGTTCACATTTTCCAGAAATTTTGATGGTCACATGCATGTATCGTATTATTTATTCTTGCAAGCTTCCAAACATGAATTCACGATGACATTAACTCCACGAGCATCTGCAAATTATTGTAACAACCATCGATAATTAATTTAATTATATTTTTTAAGTTCGGATTGATATATACAATTATAAAATTAAATAGGAAAAAGTAAAAGTATAAATACCACTATTGAGGTTTAGCGACTTGGAATTAACACACGTGGTTGTACAATCCTAAGCAACTTTTGAAGATATCTGTAACACCCCGTTTTTCAAAGCGAGGGTGTATTTTTTTTTTTAAAAGAAATTAAAATACAACAGAGAATTAAACACGGTAAAACCTTTGGATACATATTTTAGTCATTATAATTTACAAACAACGGAAAAGTTTTTCAAAATATGAATCCAAAGCATGTCCTGATATCAACACTAGTACATATACATCATTCCAACTTCACATAAAAGTAGCCCCAAAAGAAAGACATAAGTGTCTTGGGTGACAGTCTATTCTGATCATTCTATACATAACAAAAACTATATGCCTTGAGTAATCTCCACGCCCCCCGTGAGATTCTCCTAACGTAGCTCCAATCAAGCACTCCCATCCACATTCCCATCCGGAGGGTACGATCCGGTAGGATCATCCTGACTCTCATCTGAGGGCAAAGCCCAGATTTCCACAATAGTTGTAAAGGGTCACCAACCGAAAATTAACAATTAACACATAACATTTAAGCTTTTAAATGCACAAATAACCTTCTCAACTTATCATGCATCTTAGAAGGATTTTCCATATGCTAAAAGTTCATGCCATACTTGCCAAATAAAAATGAAATCAAAATAAAGTTCTCAATCCATCAAGTAATATATAATTGACCAAAACATTGATAAATCACTTGAGCAATCAATTATCTAACTCAGGATAAGATTTTCCGCTGAGCCAATCGATTGAGGAAATCAATTTCCTGAAAGTTTTTAGTGAAAATTGAACTCTGGGCTTAAATCAATCGATTGGGTAAATCGATTGACTCAATCGATTGGGTAAATCGATTGACAGACAGGACAGAACCCCTGTAATGAATCCAATCGATTGGACAAATCGATTTTTGGAAGACAAAGCCCCTGACTGGAATCCAATTGAATCCAATCAATTTACCAAATCGATTTCTTAAATGATTTTGAAATATAACTTACAAAATCGATTGGGTAAATCGATTTCGTGCAAAACAGAGCCCCTGTAACTCATCAAATCGATTGGGTAAATCGATTTCCCTGTATATTCTTTCAAAAATACATAAACCAACTCAATCATATTCAAACACCACTCCAAACCTTAACACTTAGCAATACCCATATAATCACCACGACATTACGAGTTTCGAAAATGTTTTACAATCTAACATACTATCACACAAATCCAAAACATAACTCTTAGTACAATTAACACAATCACAATTTGAATCAAACACACTTACACATAAGTTCAAAACATAACACTTAGCAAAATCAACACAATCATAATTTGAATCAACCACGACTCGTGTGCCAAGCACCCTAATGCAATGCGTATATGCCAAAATGCATGGACTCGGAATTCCAAACCAAAACCCTCCTCGAAGGGCCGTAAATCATAATTGTACCGCCTATCGCAGGCCAAAGTACCAATTACCGAGGTGCCACCTATCACGGGTCTGCACGATTTACTAAAAAGCGTAAACCATAAACGTACTGCCTATCACGGGCCCGTATCGTTTACAAAGGTGCCACCTATCACGGGTCTTCACGGCTTACTAAAAAAGAACGTAAATTGTAAATGTACCGCCTATCACAAGCCAAAGTACTCTTTACCAAGGTGCCACCTATCACGGGTCTGCATAATTTACAAAAAACCGTAAATCGTAAAAGTACCGCCTATCACGGGCCAAAGTACTATTTACCGAGGTGCCACCTATCACGGGTCTGCACAATTTACAAAAACGTAAATCATAAATGTACCGCCTATCACAGGCCAAAGTACTATTTATCAAGGTGCCACCTATCACGGGTCTGCACGATTTACAAAAAAGCATGAAAATGCATGAGCGTATACTGACTCCATTCACAACGATCGTTAAGCAAATGCAGATATTAAAAGATTCTCCATTTTTAACACTCATTTGACTTAAACGATTTTCACAACAAAACATTCAGTAAACGAGACATTAAGAGATTCCCCATTCTTAATACTCATTTAACTTAACGATTTTCCAAAACAAACATTAAGTGAACACACTTTACCAGGGTGTAGTCTCTCACGGACAAACACCATTTTCCAAAAACGTAAGTCGTAAACGTACCACCTATCACGGGTCTGTACTGTTTACCGAGGTGCCACCTATCACGGGTCTGCACAACTTACCAAAAACATAAACCATAAACGTACTGCCTATCACGGGCCCGTACTGTTTATCGAGGTGCCACCTATCACGGGTCTGCACGGTTTACTAAACAAAAATTAAGTAAACAAGACATTAAGAGATTCCCTATTCTTAATACTCGTTTAACTTAATGGTTTTAAAAATTCCACACAAAAAAAACTCAAACGTACTTTCACATTCAATCCATAACTCACACAAAATCATTTTTCCACACAAACCACACAGAACACATCTCAAACATGTTATCAAATTCAATCCAAATCCATCAACGATTCATACCAAATCACATCAATCAATAACAAGTTTCATATACTCGAAATCACACATAATGGGTTTAAAATTCATTCTCCACAAAACGTTACTTAAACCCTAACCAAATTCTTTTCCACACAACCACAAGTAAGTCCCTAAATGCAAACTAAAAGTTTGGAAGGAGCCCTTACCTTCACTTTAGCTTTTTCGTTCGATTACGGTACCGTGAGTAAATCCGGTAAATTTTCCGCTCGCAACGCCGCTTCCAAAGTTGGTCCACTAGAACCGTAGCACGGAGGTGAACAACCTTCCCTTCTATCACTTCTTGAAACGACGCTTTGATCTAGATGAAACGGAGAGGTTTGTGTTTGAATCCCTAATACCGTTTTTCTTCGTTTTCGAATCAAAGGGGAAGAGTGAAGTTCAGTAATCCTTGTCCTAACATCCAATATCGATTTCGAACTCAAAGGAAAGAAAAGAAAGCAAAAACGAGCAACAATGGAGGAAGGGAGGAAATGGGTTTCTCGCGCGCAGAGGAAGAAGAAGATATTTTTCCTTTCTCTGTTTTTCCTTCCTTCTATTTTCCTTTCTTTCTATTTCTTTCCTTTCTTTTTCTTTTTCCTTTATCTTTCCCTCTAAACAAACATATATTCATTATATATATTAATCATAATTAACAAATATCTAAAAATATCTAGATATTTGTTAAAATACCATTTCACCCAAAACGCATTAAATTCTTCGCAAAAGATTCACCGCAGTTAATTTAATTTATTTATCGACGAGTAATTCTAATCAGGCATCAAAATATCTTCTTGGTCATATAAACTCCAAAATATTATTAACTTTGACTAAAAAGCCTCCGAGTTCCTTACAGAAAATACACCAAAATACAAAGAGTACACTTTAAAAATTATGGGTCTTACAATATCTTATGGCAGTTTAATAACTCACAAGCACCGACACAGCCTGCATACAATGGTAATCTTCCGAGGAAGCGTCTACATTTTAGGGCACACTTGGCTGTACAAAGGAGAAAACCAATTGAGCGGTGTTTTGGTGGTGATGAATGTAAAACCCTAAATTTGATAATAAACTATTTTATTAATTAAATAAGATTTTAAATAATTAATTTGATGTTAAAATCATTTTAGAATATATATTGATAAATTTGGTGAGTAATTTTTGTTATAAGAATGTTTTCTATGATGTGTTGGTTTGATAGATATTATATTTAATGAGCAATATAAATAATAAATATTTTATTTTATTATTTTATATATTTTTCTAAAAATAATATTATTTTAGTGTAATATTTTAAAGAACAAGATTTTATATGATTTTAAGTGTATATGTGAGTTGGTAATTAATATGATATTTTCATATATGTTTGACTAATGTTAAGTGTGTACATATTTATATTTTAATCATTTTTAAGTATCTCTTATTTTAATTATTTCTAAGTATATCTTAGTTTAATTATTTATAGAATCTTGAGATCGTAGTAATATTGTGTTTTATTTTCTTTGTTTTTATATACTTATTTTTAAATTGTGATTTTATATATATATATTTATTATGATTTAGTAATTTACATAAAATATTATTGTTATATCTATTTATTTTATAATTTTGACTATTTTCTAATATGATGGTATTGTTATAATATGAATATTTTGAGAAATAAGTATAATGGTAGGGATTATTTTGATTGTGAAAGTTTCTGTTATTAGTAATATGTTTTTTTATATTTTTATTATTTTAATTACTCTAATTTATAAAATATTAGTAATGTTTGGAAAACTAAATGGGGTTTGGAGGAATATTAAAAAGGAGATTAAATAATTATTAGTTTTATTTTAACAAAATAAAAATAATAATAGTAAAATATAAATAAAGATACCAATGGGGTTGACTCTATAAACCCTAATTGTTAATAATATAAAATAAACAAAAGAAGGGAAGGGAGTTGGAAGGGCAGCCGTAGAACCAAAGAGTAAACACAACAACAACCTATCGTTCGACACTGGAGAGCCATAACTGTCCCAGAAAATTTTCTCTGTTTTCGTCCAAATTTCAGTATGTTGTTTTACTCATTTATCTATTCAATTAAACATAATTTTTCAGATTTTTAACAACCCTAATTTCTCCCTAAAATACCCGATTTTTCCGTTTACAGAAATCCTTATTTTGCAACGTTCTCCTTCACCGTAAGTCCGATTTTAGTGAAACCAACGCCAAAACGACCGTGTGAAAAGTGGCTATATTATCCACTAATTGGTTTTCTGATTTACGGTAATTTTCCTTGACTGAATTTCGAAATCAGTTTTTAGACTATTTTCTCATAATTTATTTTTAACGTTTACCCATAAACTATCGAGTTAGATCGATTGAAGGACAAAGAGTCAATGAACAAAGGTTGTTTGCTCGTGGAATCGTATTCGTTCCTGAAAGCATCAAAATAAGGTAAGGGGTGAGAGAGCGTTTGAATTCATGAGTATAATATATTGTGAGATGAACGGGAAAACCGTATTTCCCAACGATTCATCCGGGGATTGCTACGTACGGCAGTAGCCCTTTGAGAGATAAATTGATTAATTTGAAATATGAGAATTGTGAGATTAAAATGTGAAATAGAAATTTTTATAAGGTGTTGATTGATTTAATTTTCGATACTTGTGTGGTAGTTGATATTTGTTGTTATTGTGATGTTGGATGTTGAATGAAATTATGTGTACATGTTTGATTAGATGAAGTTATGTGATATGATAATAAAATATGGATGCATGGTTGATATATGCTTACGTGATGATAATGATGATTTTTGATTGATGATAGTGATGTTATAAAATTGTGATGAGTTTATACGATGATCATGATTATTTATGATTAATGATATTATAAAATTATGATGAAAATATTGAAGTACCCCATACTTGATGAGATAGTGATGATGCTTAAATATGGTGCTCTTAATGGAGTAGTCTAAGCTAACGGGGGGAGGAAATAAATATTGTGAATGTGTGAAGGGGAGATTATTTTGTCATCATATAGGTAGGGCCTGACAAGCCTAGTGATTCTGGGGAAGTACAACTGAATGAGCCTGATCGTGGCGGTCTGCTGTCGAGCCTTAAGGCAAGATTGTTAGACCTTGGAGGTATTCCGGTGGGGAATTCCTAGCTGACTTGGAGGTAGCTCTCCAAATGTCGGGAGCTACCATGCAACACACGTTTACCTCGACTGTCACGTATATGTGTCTCGGGTTTTGAGTTGAGGGGATCTATGAGGACAGGGCCAATTTGAATTGTCCGTCCACCGGGATGGTGGCATAGTATCATGGCCTTCTAACCAAGTACTTCAGAGTTAGAATGGTACCACATTGTGAAGTAGAGTCTAAGCTCATGCATAGCATTGCATTTCCTTGTGATTGTTTTGTTGTGATTGATGTGTTTCAAAGGTAATAATAATTAGATGATTTGATGCATACTATAATGAGATGATTATTTTACTTGAGTGACTTTGATGCTATAGTATGATACTATTTAATTAAATATTTTGATATATCGTAAAATGATAATGATACGGTTCTATTATGATTGTTTGCGTGTTCTTCTTACTCATATTATACTATTAACATGGTTTCAAAACTCACCTCCTTCGTTGTTTGTGTTTGACTGGCTGGGCCCTGCGTTTGCGAAATCGCAGTTATTACAGGTTAATGAGTCTTGAAGTTCAAGTTTGGGAGGAACCACGCTCTGATAGGTGATACCGGGAATAAGGGTTTTTATTTTTATTTTTGGGAAACGTGATATCCTAAATTAGTTACAAAAGTTTTTATTTTCTTGAAAATATAATTTTATTTATCCGCTGCAAATTTTATAGGAATATGATATAAAATATTATATATATTATTTTTGGATTTAGGGTGTCACATTAGTGGTATCAGAGCAGGTCTGTCCAATCAGGCCGAGTGGGTTGAATGTCGATTATGTGTTACGAATGTCAGTCGTGTCAATTATGTTTTCTTGTGTAATAATTATTTTCACTATGATGTCTTTCTGTTATATAATTGTGTTAAGGGTTTTGTGCTTTTGTATTATTATACATATTTTCGAGATTACTCATTAACTGTTTATTATTTGCTTACTCTAATTGTGTTATGGGTCATAAATTCTCACCTAAGTGAGTAAATAAACCATGAAATTACTTGTTAAGATTTGAGTTAATTAATTGTTGACAAGATTATGTTAGTTACTTGTTTCTTATTGCTTGTCTTTTGAACTATGATTTTTGCACTCTTGTTTTATATGAATAGTTGGAAGTAATAATTTTAATTGACCAGCTGTATGTTTCAAGTTATTAATCTCATTCAGGTAATCTTAGTTATCAAATGTCATACCTCACTAGTTAGTTGTTTTAAAGTTTGAATTTCACCCTTAATCAATTTAAAATATTTAATTCTGATGTTTATTTGTTTAAAGTGTTTGATCTAATAACTAATTGATTGAAACATTGATTTTCGTATGGATTATATGTTTAAAACTTCAAGTATTGACTTTTACTATGTACAAATTATTATTATTCTGTTGAAACTCAATTTAGAGAAAAAAAAAAGATGTCTTGTTCTAAACTTTGAG
>JBBPBR010000001.1:15664532-15675001 GCA_037974775.1 Cicer pinnatifidum | reverse complement strand
GAGTTCTTAAATATCTTGAGAGGTATTTTGGTGGGAAAAATATTGGTGAAATTTTAGTAATCATATTGATTTTTAAAAGTATTTAAAAAAAAATTGTAAGATTTATTAAGAAGTAACCCAAGGAAAAATTTGAAATTATAAAGAAAATTTATTTTTTGGTATTAAAAGATTAGTGATCCTTTTTAAATAATTTAAGTGTTTGCAATCAAATTTTAGAGTATTGATTAACCACTAAAATAATTTATGTACTACGAGATTTATCTTAATTTTATGATTGTTATATTAACTTGGAGTAAAAATAGTTGCATACTTTACCTACTAATTGAAAAATCTTTGTTTCAATCTTTGTTAAATGATAAAAATTGATTAAAAGAAAATTTAATTAATAATTTATTTGTGATTAATTTGTAAATATTGAATCGGTATGAAAATATTCTACATAATGATGTCAATTGATGAATTAGTTATATGCATGTATATGATTATGTAAATATGAAATAGTTTGTGTTTCAAGTGTTCTAATTTTTGGAAATAAGTGTATAGAGTTAGAGTAGTCGAGAGCATTTAAAAGTGGAATAGTTCTATATTTATTCAATCGAATTATTGAGTATATATTGATGTTATTGTTCTTTCTTTTGTTGTTGTAACTAGTAGTAAATTACAAATAAATTACTGTGAAGGTGTAATTAATTGAATTTTTAACTTAAAGTAAGGAGTAGAAGTTGTGGCGCAGTCTTCGCACTCCTGAACCACGTTAAAGATACTTTTAATTATTCATATTTGAATTTGAATGATTGCAGTTATAGTTCCTTACGTAGTTGATTACATGAGTAGGAGGGACTAGCAACCCCGATAACTCATCGTCAATAAAAGAGACAACGATAACTCATTATTTTGCTAGAAATACCTTTTAATTTTATTTTTAAATAATTTAAAAAGATGTTCGTTGCTTATATCAATTGAATGAATTTAATTATTAAATATATGTTATTAGGAAACAGTATCTCTATCATTAATGTTTTTCTCTTTGATTATATACAAAGTATGTTTTTATAGAGTAAGTGATTATAAATTATTATAATATTATTAAGTTGTTAGATGTATTTAATATTTTAAAAATTGCTCTTTTTGTCAGACCTAAATTAGATTTATTGAATGTTTGGTGATAGGATTTAGATTTTATTTTAAGGAGTAAAACTAGTAATAGTTGGTTGGAAAGAACTAGTTGAAATTGACAACGTACTTGAAATGTGTTTCATTTAACCAAACTAAATGAACTACATTATTATTGACAAAATATATATCTTATGTTTTATATGTAAATTACAATGAGTAACTCTATGGTACTTTATTTCATAATTGAATGATAAATGTGATAGACATTTTATTTCATAATTGAATGATAAATGTTGTGTGTTTAATTGATTTATTTTGTCATGTTAGTCTATCATGCTATGTTAGTTGATTTTCTACATATTGTGCTTGATTGGAGATTGAATGTCTTAAATAAACTTATAGACTAAGTTTGAATCTTGAGGGTGGTAAGTTAGATATTAGTTCACTCAATGCAAATTTCGAGGACGAAATTCTTTAACAAGGGGAGAATTGTAACACCCTAAATTTGATAATAAACTATTTTATTAATTAAATAAGATTTTAAATAATTAATTTGATGTTAAAATCATTTTAGAATATATATTGATAAATTTTGTGAGTAATTTTTGTTATAAGAATGTTTTCTATGATGTGTTGGTTTGATAGATATTATATTTAATGAGCAATATAAATAATAAATATTTTATTTTATTATTTTATATATTTTTCTAAAAATGATATTATTTTAGTGTAATATTTTAAAGAACAAGATTTTATATGATTTTAATTGTATATGTGAGTTGGTAATTAATATGATATTTTCATATATGTTTGACTAATGTTAAGTGTGTACATATTTATATTTTAATCATTTTTAAGTATCTCTTATTTTAATTATTTCTAAGTATCTCTTATTTTAATTATTTCTAAGTATATCTTATTTTAATTATTTATAGAATCTTGAGATCGTAGTAATATTAGTAATGTTTGGAAAACTAAATGGGGTTTGGAGGAATATTAAAAAGGAGATTAAATAATTATTAGTTTTATTTTAACAAAATAAAAATAATAATAGTAAAATATAAATAAAGATACCAATGGGGTTGACTCTATAAACCCTAATTGTTAATAATATAAAATAAACAAAAGAAGGGAAGGGAGTTGGAAGGGCAGCCGTAGAACCAAAGAGTAAACACAACAACAACCTATCGTTCGACACTGGAGAGCCATAACTGTCCCAGAAAAGTTTCTCTGTTTTCGTCCAAATTTCAGTATGTTGTTTTACTCATTTATCAATTCAATTAAACATAATTTTTCAGATTTTTAACAACCCGAATTTCTCCCTAAAATACCCGATTTTTCCATTTACAGAAATCCTTATTTTGCACCGTTCTCCTTCACCGTAAGTCCGATTTTAGTGAAACCAACGCCAAAACGACCGTGTGAAAAGTAGCTATATTATCCACTGATTGGTTTTCTGATTTACGGTAATTTTCCTTGACCGAATTTCGAAATCAGTTTTTAGACTATTTTCTCATAATTTATTTTTAACGTTTACCCATAAACTATCGAGTTAGATCGATTGAAGGACAAAGAGTCAATGAACAAAGGTTGTTTGCTCGTGGAATCATATTCGTTCGTGAAAGCATCAAAATAAGGTAAGGGGTGAGAGAGCGTTTGAATTCATGAGTATAATATATTGTGAGATGAACGGGAAAACCGTATTTCCCAACGATTCATCCGGGGATTGCTACGTACGGCAGTAGCCCTTTGAGAGATAAATTGATTAATTTGAAATATGAGAATTGTGAGATTAAAATGTGAAATAGAAATTTTTATAAGGTGTTGATTGATTTAATTTTCGATACTTGTGTGGTAGTTGATATTTGTTGTTATTGTGATGTTGGATGTTGAATGAAATTATGTGTACATGTTTGATTAGATGAAGTTATGTGATATGATAATAAAATATGGATGCATGGTTGATATATGCTTACGTGATGATAATGATGATTTTTGATTGATGATAGTGATGTTATAAAATTGTGATGAGTTTATACGATAATCATGATTATTTATGATTAATGATATTATAAAATTATGATGATAATATTGAAGTACCCCATACTTGATGAGATAGTGATGATGCTTAAATATGGTGCTCTTAATGGAGTAGTCTAAGCTAACGGGGGGAGGAAATAAATATTGTGAATGTGTGAAGGGGAGATTATTTTGTCATCATATAGGTAGGGCCTGACAAGCCTAGTGATTCTGGGGAAGTACAACTGAATGAGCCTGATCGTGGCGGTCTGCTGTCGAGCCTTAAGGCAAGATTGTTAGACCTTGAAGGTATTCCGGTGGGGAATTCCTAGCTGACTTGGAGGTAGCACTCCAAATGTCGGGAGCTACCATGCAACACACGTTTACCTCGACTGTCACGTATATGTGTCTCGGGTTTTGAGTTGAGGGGATCTATGAGGACAGGGCCAATTTGAATTGTCCGTCCACCGGGATGGTGGCATAGTATCATGGCAGTTTAATAACTCACAAGCACCGACACAGCCTGCGTACAATGGTAATCTTCCGAGGAAGCGTCTACATTTTAGGGCACACTTGGCTGTACAAAGGAGAAAACCAATTGAGCGGTGTTTTGGTGGTGATGAAGGTGCACAAGATCATCAGCTTGTGCAACAACTAACATTATCATTACAAAAATCGAAACAATCTTTTTCATCTCTCTCTTTGCCATAACTCTTCTCTATAAAATTGTTGATATTCTGAAAGAATTTGTCTAGTTTGATTTGACGATCATTGAATAGAAAACCTCAATTTATAAGCACACAATAGTTAACATTTATGCATATTTTAACTACTTAACAAAACTACACATCACGAGAGAAAGACTTTTTGAGTTATGTCAAACAATTTACGTGTGCTAACAAAACAATATACAAACAAAGTCATATTCTATTGTGGAAAATGACACAACATAGTAATTGATATTAAGTTTTCCAAGAAAGAAAATGCATTAAGAGAATCTCAAATTACTTTATCTAATAAAGGTAGGAATCTAAAAATAATTATTTTGGTTCCATCTATGTTGCCAACGTTAAACAATTGAATAAGATTATGTTAAGAAATGTAAATTCCTAAAAAAAAAATTGAAAACGACGAATAAATTAAAATTTTTGGCTTTAAATATTTGGTTACGAGTAAAAATTGGCCCAAATAATCTACAGTTTAAATAATAGGTAAGTTTAGTTAGCACTGGGATTTTAACTTTAGTATTTTCCACCAATTCAACCATCACTGAACCATATTCACTATTTGAGCTCAATGACTTAGGCTAAAAAAAATATAATATAAAAATAGAGAGTCATCATTTATATTTTCATTAATGTAAAATTAAATTATAAATTCTAATATAGCAGAGTGGAGACCTCAAGTATCACTGCGAGAAATTTTACAAGGAATGATAAAATAATAAGGTTGACAATTTAAAGTCTTACAATTCTCAAGAGAAGGAAGTAAATGAGAAAAATTATTTTCTTGATCATATTTTGAGTTGCAACAGATAATAATGATTTAATGTCGGATGCGTTGTGTGCAACTATTAAGGATGATTCTATGAATGCGCATCTCAAGACTCCAGTTGACAATGATATTTTCAGTATGAAATTTATAAAGAAGAATTTTGTCTTTGTAGAATAGATTACCAGAATCACAACAATATATACATTTTTCACAAGTTAAGGTCCAAATTCAAGATGCATTATACTGAACACAATGAAATTTAATAAGATGATGGCATGAACTTTTCAAGGTTTGCCATAAAATATTGTTGAAATACAACGTGTGTATTTAACAAGATAATTGACAAACAATTTTAAAAGTCTTAGAGATTTTAAATAGTGGTTGCCCCGTTTTGAACGCTTTAAGGTTTATGCGAATGTTGCAATTACGAATACTACTTTATAATTCGTTGTTCCAGTGGTGTCAAATTATGACAACGTTACATATATCTTACTAAATTATTTTAATATACCATGCAATGTGTAATATTAGTTAGAGATCATAGAAAATATCGACCTAGATAAATAGGTAAGGAAGTGTTTATGTCAATTTTGAAAGGTGATTTTTTTATCATAATAGGTTGGGAAAAAAAGAGTCTGTCGCATTTTTAAAATAGAACAAAACTTCATTGGACCGTTCGATTAGCTGCTTTGGTTGGGGCACTAACGACTTAATTTTGTCAAACATTATGTTTTATGAAGGGGAAATATCTCTTGCATGGGTGTGCGCTACGTTTAATCTTTAGTTTATATTGTGTAAAATATATATAAAACATTCCTTTTTTATTTTCTTTGGTTTGTTTGTAACTGCTCTCATACATATTTCATACGATTTTTACCTAATTTTTTTGCCGTGAAATTTTTAATGTGTTGTTTGATAATAGTCATGTTATTTTTTTTAGTTGTACAATAACTAACAAAATTAACACAAATTATAAAATAATTTACATATGCATGCTAATTCCTTATTACCTTCAACGAAGGAAAAAGAAAAGAAAATGGAAATATTAAAATTTCAAATTATTAAAGTGAATATAGTTTACAAATACATTCAATCATATATCACCATATCTCTTATATATTTATTTTTCTCAATAATTTATGAAAAATATGATACCCATACAAAACCATACATATACTACATTTGTCATATGTGTAACAAAAGTATACACAGTCAATATTGGAACCACTATACGTTTATGTTGTTCACATTTTCCAGAAATTTTGATGGTCACATGCATGTATCGTATTATTTATTCTTGCAAGCTTCCAAACATGAATTCACGATGACATTAACTCCACGAGCATCTGCAAATTATTGTAACAACCATCGATAATTAATTGAATTATATTTTATAAGGTCAGATTGATATATACAATTATAAAATTAAATAGGAAAAAGTAAAAGTATAAATACCACTATTGAGGTTTATCGACTTGGAATTAACACACGTGGTTGTACAATCATAAGCAACTTTTGAAGATATCTTATGGCAGTTTAATAACTCACAAGCACCGACACAGCCTGCATACAATGGTAATCTTCCGAGGAAGCGTCTACATTTTAGGGCACACTTGGCTGTACAAAGGAGAAAACCAATTGAGCGGTGTTTTGGTGGTGATGAAGGTGCAACAAGATCATCAGCTTGTGCAACTACTAACATTATCATTACAAAAATCGAAACAATCTTTTTCATCTCTCTCTTTGCCATAACTCTTCTCTATAAAATTGTTGATATTCTGAAAGAATTTGTCTAGTTTGATTTGACGATCATTGAATAGAAAACCTCAATTTATAAGCACACAATAGTTAACATTTAAGCATATTTTAACTACTTAACAAAACTACACATCACGAGAGAAAGACTTTTTGAGTTATGTCAAACAATTTACGTGTGCTAACAAAACAATATACAAACAAAGTCATATTCTATTGTGGAAAATGACACAGCATAGTAATTGATATTAAGTTTTCCAAGAAAGAAAATGCATTAAGAGAATCTCAAATTACTTTATCTAATAAAGGTAGGAATCTAAAAATAATTATTTTGGTTCCATCTATGTTGCCAACGTTAAACAATTGAATAAGATTATGTTAAGAAATGTAAATTCCTAAAAAAAAAATTGAAAACGATGAATAAATTAAAATTTTTTGTTTTAAATATTTGGTTATGAGTAAAAATTGGCCCAAATAATCTACAGTTTAAATAATAGGTAAGTTTAGTTAGCACTGGGATTTTAACTTTAGTATTTTCCTTCAATTCAACCATCACTGAACCATATTCACTTTTTGAGCTCAATGACTTAGGCTAAAAAAAATATAATATAAAAATAGAGAGTCATCATTTATATTTTCATTAATGTAAAATTAAATTATAAATTCTAATATAGCAGAGTGGAGACCTCAAGTATCACTGCGAGAAATTTTACAAGGAATGATAAAATAATAAGGTTGACAATTTAAAGTCTTACAATTCTCAAGAGAAGGAAGTAAATGAGAAAAATTATTTTCTTGATCATATTTTGAGTTGCAACAGATAATAATGATTTAATGTCGGATGCGTTTTGTGCAACTATTATGGATGATTCTATGAATGCGCATCTCAAGACTCCAGTTGACAATGATATTTTCAGTATGAAATTTATAAAGAAGAATTTTGTCTTTGTAGAATAGATTAGCAGAATCCCAACAATATATACATTTTTCACTAGTTAAGGTCCAAATTCAAGATGCATTATACTGAACACAATGAAATTTAATAAGATGATGGCATGAACTTTTCAAGGTTTGCCATAAAATATTGTTGAAATACAACGTGTGTATTTAACAAGATAATTGACAAACAATTTTAAAAGTCTTAGAGATTTTAAATAGTGGTTGCCCCGTTTTGAACGCTTTAAGGTTTATGCGAATGTTGCAATTACGAATACTACTTTATAATTCGTTGTTCCAGTGGTGTCAAATTATGACAACGTTACATATATCTTACTAAATTATTTTAATATACCATGCAATGTGTAATATTAGTTAGAGATCATATAAAATATCGACCTAGATAAATAGGTAAGGAAGTGTTTATGTCAATTTTGAAAGGTGATTTTTTTATCATAATAGGTTGGGAAAAAAAGAGTCTGTCGCATTTTTAAAATAGAACAAAACTTCATTGGACCATTCGATTAGCCGCTTTGGTTGGGGCACTAACGAATTAATTTTGTCAAACATTATGTTTTATGAAGGGGAAATATCTCTTGCATGGGTGTGCGCTACGTTTAATCTTTAGTTTATATTGTGTAAAATATATATAAAACATTCCTTTTTTATTTTCTTTGGTTTGTTTGTAACTGCTCTCATACATATTTCATACGATTTTTACCTAATTTTTTTGCCGTGAAATTTTTAATGTGTTGTTTGATAATAGTCATGTTATTTTTTTTAGTTGTACAATAACTAACAAAATTAACACAAATTATAAAATAATTTACATATGCATGCTAATTCCTTATTACCTTCAACGAAGGAAAAAGAAAAGAAAATGGAAATATTAAAATTTCAAATTATTAAAGTGAATATAGTTTACAAATACATTCAATCATATATCACCATATCTCTTATATATTTATTTTTCTCAATAATTTATGAAAAATATGATACCCATACAAAACCATACATATACTACATTTGTCATATGTGTAACAAAAGTATACACAGTCAATATTGGAACCACTATACGTTTATGTTGTTCACATTTTCCAGAAATTTTGATGGTCACATGCATGTATCGTATTATTTATTCTTGCAAGCTTCCAAACATGAATTCACGATGACATTAACTCCACGAGCATCTGCAAATTATTGTAACAACCATCGATAATTAATTGAATTATATTTTATAAGGTCGGATTGATATATACAATTATAAAATTAAATAGGAAAAAGTAAAAGTATAAATACCACTATTGAGGTTTATCGACTTGGAATTAACACACGTGGTTGTACAATCATAAGCAACTTTTGAAGATATCTTATGGCAGTTTAATAACTCACAAGCACCGACACAGCCTGCATACAATGGTAATCTTCCGAGGAAGCGTCTACATTTTAGGGCACACTTGGCTGTACAAAGGAGAAAACCAATTGAGCGGTGTTTTGGTGGTGATGAAGGTGCAACAAGATCTTCAGCTTGTGCAACAACTAACATTATCATTACAAAAATCGAAACAATCTTTTTCATCTCTCTCTTTGCCATAACTCTTCTCTATAAAATTGTTGATATTCTGAAAGAATTTGTCTAGTTTGATTTGACGATCATTGAATAGAAAACCTCAATTTATAAGCACACAATAGTTAACATTTAAGCATATTTTAACTACTTAACAAAACTACACATCACGAGAGAAAGACTTTTTGAGTTATGTCAAACAATTTACGTGTGCTAACAAAACAATATACAAACAAAGTCATATTCTATTGTGGAAAATGACACAGCATAGTAATTGATATTAAGTTTTCCAAGAAAGAAAATGCATTAAGAGAATCTCAAATTACTTTATCTAATAAAGGTAGGAATCTAAAAATAATTATTTTGGTTCCATCTATGTTGCCAAGGTTAAACAATTGAATAAGATTATGTTAAGAAATGTAAATTCCTAAAAAAAAAAGTTTAAAACGATGAATAAATTAAAATTTTTTGTTTTAAATATTTGGTTGTGAGTAAAAATTGGCCCAAATAATCTACAGTTTAAATAATAGGTAAGTTTAGTTAGCACTGGGATTTTAACTTTAGTATTTTCCACCAATTCAACCATCACTGAACCATATTCACTTTTTGAGCTCAATGACTTAGGCTAAAAAAAATATAATATAAAAATAGAGAGTCATCATTTATATTTTCATTAATGTAAAATTAAATTATAAATTCTAATATAGCAGAGTGGAGACCTCAAGTATCACTGCGAGAAATTTTACAAGGAATGATAAAATAATAAGGTTGACAATTTAAAGTCTTACAATTCTCAAGAGAAGGAAGTAAATGAGAAAAATTATTTTCTTGATCATATTTTGAGTTGAAACAGATAATAATGATTTAATGTCGGAGGCGTTTTGTGCAACTATTAATGATGATTCTATGAATGCGCATCTCAAGACTCCAGTTGACAATGATATTTTCAGTATGAAATTTATAAAGAAGAATTTTGTCTTTGTAGAATAGATTACCAGAATCCCAACAATATATACATTTTTCACAAGTTAAGGTCCAAATTCAAGATGCATTATACTGAACACAATGAAATTTAATAAGATGATGGCATGAACTTTTCAAGGTTTGCCATAAAATATTGTTGAAATACAACGTGTGTATTTAACAAGATAATTGACAAACAATTTTAAAAGTCTTAGAGATTTTAAATAGTGGTTGCCCCGTTTTGAACGCTTTAAGGTTTATGCGAATGTTGCAATTACGAATACTACTTTATAATTCGTTGTTCCAGTGGTGTCAAATTATGACAACGTTACATATATCTTACTAAATTATTTTAATATACCATGCAATGTGTAATATTAGTTAGAGATCATAGAAAATATCGACCTAGATAAATAGGTAAGGAAGTGTTTAAGTCAATTTTGAAAGGTGATTTTTTTTTATCATAATAGGTTGGGAAAAAAAGAGTCTGTCGCATTTTTAAAATAGAACAAAACTTCATTGGACCGTTCGATTAGCCGCTTTGGTTGGGGCACTAACGAATTAATTTTGTCAAACATTATGTTTTATGAAGGGGAAATATCTCTTGCATGGGTGTGCG